>CM050424.1:28499661-28959661 GCA_027564155.1 Gymnocypris eckloni scoliostomus
GTTGCTTCTCTAGTGTTACATGCAAGTATAGCTGAAATTACATCACAGCTATTGTCTTTATCTTATGTGCATTTGACTTCATCAGACGACGGCTCGATTATCAGGATTTTTGTGCAGATTAACATCTTGGAAGGGAGCTGGTTATGTAGACTAGTCTTAATGCGTCGCGTTTCAGTCACTGTTTCATATTCATTCCGTTGTCTGACAAAAGAAACAGTAAAATATATAAATGAAAACAGTTTTATTGAGAATTTAGCTGCATCAAAATACAGTATGTGGCACAGAGAGGCAAACAAATGTAATAAATAATAAAAAAAAATGCATTTTGCATGTTCAGAAAAAGAACAGCCCCACCGTGTGAAAATGTAAACAGGTTTGTGTCAGTAAACATGTAGTCGTCATGCTCTGTTAACTATGGTTTCACTAATAATAAACATATATTGCATAAAGAATCGATATTTATCCATGCCCACGTTGATTAGAGTATTAAAAACTTGAAAAGTATTAATTTAAGGTACATTTAGAACAGATAAAAATGTGCGATTAAGTTGCGATTAATCGTGAGTTAACTCATGACAATCATGTGATTAATCGCGATTACATAATTTGATCAGTTACTCTACCAATTAGATTGTGTTTATTAACGTCTACACCTAACCTAACCCTAAACAGTAGTGCAAAAACTGTATTATTGTTGTACAGTGTGACAATGATTATGCTTTATTGATGTGCACACACCTAGTAGCCGCACCTGTATCCCTTCTAGCCTTAATCACAAATCAGACAAGAGAGCAGATTAACTTCAGTGGACTTAAACTTGAAAAATTGTGTCTTCCGCGGTTTAAATAAAACACTTTCTGAAGTTTATTCATGTTTATTTCATGCTTTAAGTAAAGTTCCCACAGGTACGTTTTCATCATGAGATCAGGTCGGATACCTGGGATACCTGGTAGGATAACTATAACAATAACTACAATGATAACGATAACTACTGTTATAGCGATAGCACCATTGGATGATATTTAAAATGATAACTATAGTAGCGTCCACACCTACAGACAATAACTATAATGATAGCTGTATTAGCATCCATATCAATGGACGATAACACTCAGTTAATTAAAAGCATGCTGCAGTTCTGTCAGAAATGCTGATTAGATTCTGACTGGCTGTCAATGTTTTCATCATTTATCAGCTCAAGAAAGAAATGTGACAGTGACAACTTAACAGTCACACATATAGCTATTTCTGATCATTTAGAAATAGTAGAAAGTTCCTGAAGGAATTATGTGTGTGTGTGTGTGTGTGTGTGTGTGTGTGTGTGTGTGTACCTATTTAACTACACTGTGGATCGCATTTTTGTGTTTTCTGTTAGCACTGAGTTTAGGGTGTGGGGTTAGTCTATAGAATTGATAACTAGCTGCTTATAAGAACTATAGAAATCTATGGAAGTCCCCCATTGGGATACATATGTGTGTGTGTGTGTGTGTGTGTGTGTGTGTGTGTGTGTGTGTGTGTGTGTGTGTGTGTGTGTGTGTGTGTGTGTGTGTGTGTGTGTGTGTGCGTGCACGCATGCGTGTGAGACATATGAGGACACAAATTTGTATAATGACACAAGTATGACAGGTATTGCAAGGAGAAGGTGGTTTATGAGGACATTTCCCCATATCCCCATATTTCAAAAGGCTTATAAATCATACAGAATTTGTTTTGTTTCAGAAAGTAGAAATGCACAGTTTCCAGTAAGGGGTAGGTTTAGGTGTAGGGTGATAGAAAATACAGTTTGTACAGCATAAAAACCATTATGCCTATGGGTTGTCCCCACAATTGACAAAAAAACAAACGTGTGTGAGTAAGTGTGTGTGTACTGGTTTAACTACACTGTGAGGGCAAAAATGTCCTCATTTATATAATGAAAGATCATGACAACCCACTAGTGATTAAAAAGGCTTATAAACCAGACAAAATATGCTTTGATGTAGATCTAATGTTCTGCACATGTTTCTGTGATGGGATAGGGGTCGGGTTAGGGGATAGAAAATATAATTTAACCTGATAGAAAATCAATGGAAGTCCATGCAGTGTCCTCACTGAGATAGCATAACTTACACGAGTGTGTGTGTGCGTGTGTGGTGAAGCATGTTTATGCTTTTATGGAGGCATATTTATAATGAGCTAATTACACTTTGGAAGGGGGTTAAATAATTTACATTTAAATGATATAGTTATATCCATGGCTTATACCACTCCCTTCCCAGAGTGACTCAGTCATTGTCTTTTGGAGTGCAGAGATGAGGAGGCTCATATCGGCGCTAGCAGTGGCCGTTCTGGGACAAATACTGTCTGATAATGGACTGTAATGGATTGTGGGTAGTGAGGGGGTGGAGCAGAGGCAGAAACAGTGACATGAATCCAATGGCAGCAGCTGCCGGAGTCCAGAGTAAAGCCAAGAGGATTTCTAGAGGTCAAACAGGAGTCACGCAGCAGTGTTTGGGATGGGTGTGCAGTGAATTCTGATTAAGCAGTGAGTAGCATAGAGATATACAGTAAAAAGTACTAGCTTGGAATAAAATCACAGATAAATAGCATACAATCTAGTCTGTTCATTTAGTGTAGTGATGCACCGATCACGATTTTTCATGGCCTATTCCGATACCGATTTTTTTACAAGCAAATTTGCTGATACTGATTTCTTTGTTTTTACTTTAAGCAACAAACAAGAAAAAATGAAAGTATGCATAAACAATCTTTATTTTGTATTTAACAGGCCAAACTGGCTTTTGGCTATTGAAAACAATAACTGTAAGCATCTGAAATTAAAGGCAGTAACTGCGCAGTAAGTACATTCGATAGAAGCATAAAGCTTTTGTTTATAAATTGGGATGAAACTACATACAACTGGCATTAAATGAAAACATGAACTGTAACCATGTGAAATTAAAGGCAACCGCTGCATAGCTACAATCTAATCAACACACATTCAAGAGTCCAAACAAATATGTTACTTAATCAGCATTCAGCATTTGTTTTCATTTTCAATTTTTGTGCAAAGAAAATCCAGTGAAACTAAATAAAACCAAAGTAGGCTATATAAATATTTTTTTACAAAATGTTAAATCAAATAATGTTTAGTGCAATGAGTGAAACAAAGATGCTACAGCGGGTGCTTTTTAAATCAAATTAAGTCAATGTAATTTTTATGTAAAATAAAAATAATCATCCTGTACAGAACTGACATCTTTTCAAAAGTGCATGCAAGTTTTTTTACTATTCTTTACAAAAATAAGCATTTCAGCGTTGTCACAAGTTGGTCTGTTTCATTTCTCCTCCAACAAGTGAGAAGCTGCGCTAAACAACCGTTCACTGTCTACGATTTCGCAGGGCGCGGAGAGATCCGCTCGTGCAACTTCAAAAACCAGCGGCTCGCATTTTTGCAGAAGTAACGTTACACCAACGGCTGTTCGCTTCTTGGTATCTGTTTTTCTGTGTTTGTTGTGCTTGTGCCGACTGTCTTCATCACAAATTACATGTTTGCGAATGATTGCTATGTAGTGTGCATGCGGGCGCACTTCTGAAGAAATCGGACGAAAGAAAGACTAAAAACATCTGGTTCTGATTTATGGCCAGTCAACCGGTGCATCCCTAATTTAGTGTACTTACAAACATTTTGTATACAATCAAAAAGTTTGACATGCTGCTTTCTAGGGCTGCAAGAACGAATCGATAAAATGATATTAATCGATAATACAAATAATTGACAATGAATGTCATTATCGATTAATCGTGTCTGCCCACCGTGCATGGAAAACTTCTGCCAGTCACATCAAGTTATACCACTGAATAACGCATTTATATGGACGAAATGAATTGAATCTAATAGTCTACAAAACAGAGTGAGCTGCTTCGAGAAAGGTGCATGATCCAAGCTTTGCAAAACATGCCAGTGCTCTATTTTAAACTTCAAGCTAATTTATTAACACAGTAGAGAGGGGGACAATTAATATGCAGCTCAAAAATATTAATTTTGTATTTAAGTATCTGTTATTAGATACTTAAATACTTAAAGAAGTCAACATGTAATTCAAGCATTGTATGATAGTAACTGTAAAGTGATAACAGTGTAATCAAATATAATTTAAGACTTTCCTTACATTTACAGAATAAAGAGTTTAATGTATTCAGAGGGAATGTGTTCATTCCTCTCATCTGTTAACACTGAGTTTGTCTATTTAAACTCTCCATTTAAACTGTGCTTTATAACTCTTTTGCACATAATATATAGCATAGATATAGATAAATTCACTATACAGTTTATAGCATTCAGTTACCACGTCTGTTTGAAGGACAGCATTGGGTAGTATGTGGAATAGTGCATATATACCTTTTATCTGATTAATCAAAAATAATCATCCAACTAATCGGTTATCAAAATAATCGTTAGTTGCAGCCCTACTGCTTTCATGCTGCAAGATGCTGAAAAACTGAAAGATGTGATACATAGCCAAAGGTCTAAATAGACTAATAATTAATCAGAATAGCATGCAATTAATTAAGTTAAAGTCCTAATGGATGGATGCATACAGACTGTACACATACAACTGCTCAAAAGTTTGGGGTTAGTAAGATTAAACTGATCAAAAGTGACAGTAAAGACATTCATAATGTTACAAACGATTTCTATTTCAAATAAACGCTGTTCTTTTAAACTTTCTATTCATCAAAGAATCATGAAAAATAAATCATATCACAGTTTCCACAACAATATGAAGCACCACAACTGTTTTCATCATTGATAATAATCAGAAATATTTCTTAATGTTCAGCATATTATTATGATTTCTGAAAATCATGTGACACTGAAGACTGAAGGAGTAATGATGCTGAAAATACAGCTTTGATCACATAAATAAATTACATTTGAACAGCTATTCATATTGAAAGAAGTTGTTTAAAATTGTAATACTATTTTATTGTTTTTACTGTATTTTGATCAAATAAATGGATCAAATCCTTGATGAGCAGAAGAGACTTCTGCTTAAAGGAGGGGGTCATGCTCCGCTTCAGTATGTCACAGTACATGTCTCTTAAAAAAAAAAAATTGACCCCAAAAAGCTGAATAGTAGTGTATACACTCACTTTATAACTAACATTTTGAGACCTCTATGAAGATCCAATTGGAAATTGCAGTCAGATTTATGTTTAAGATCTCAATTTCTGTCCAATTCCTGATTTATAATCTCTTTTCTCCCTTCTCTGAAGCATGAAGGGATTGGGGCAGTGCAGAGAGATGAGATGAGCTCAGGGAGGTCAAAGGGAGAATGAAGAGATGAATAGAGCTGTGGGGGGGATGGGAAATAAACCTTTGCCTTAATGAGAGAATACAGCTGTCGGTCTGCACTGAGGCATCTGACAGGGTTAAATCTGCTATAGCGAGGATCTGAACAACAGCAGCTCTTTTAGGAGTGCAGTCATTCCAATACATCAAATATTATCATGGAGCCGTGATACAGTGATGCTCTCAGAGGGAGATTACTAATTCTGCTTGTTGAGGCTCACGCAGTATCAGATCTTGAGGTTTGTTGAAAAGAGCTGTGCTGTTACATTTATTTCACACCTCACACTTAATGTTATCTACACTAAAACTAGTGGCATGCATTTGTTACCCTAAAGAGCTATTTACTTGATTTAACCTATACAATTTGTTTTGTTGGTATACATTTTTTTTAAGTTTATTCAGTGAGGTTACATATTGTAATATTGACTTGAATAAAACCAGTTGACTTAGGTCACTGCTTTTTCTTTCCAGAATATCACATCCATATAGATAGTGCAACATGTTTTTGTATTAGCGTTAGAAACACACACACACACACACACAAACACACTAAAAGATGGAAGGTTGCTAGGGAACATGAATGATGCAACAAGTGAATGTGAAATGGAAATGTTTGGGATAGAAAATCATGATGTGTATGCGTTGTAAAATTAAATGTGTGTGTGTGTGTGTGTGTGTGTGTGTGTGTGTGTGTGTGTGTGTGTGTGTGTGTGTGTGTGTGTGTGTGTGTGTGTGTGTGTGTGTGTGTGTGTGTGTGTTTTATATTGTAATCCAGCATGAAAACAAAATATCAAACTAGCATCACACAAACAGCGAGGAGGTTCGGTCCAGTGACTGCATGTTGGCTGGGGATGTAGGGAGAAAAAATGCAATTTGTTTAATAATCCTCAAATTTAATACAGCATAATCCATGAAAAATCCTTTCAGAATGACTGCAGAGTCGAGATTTACAGAGCGTGTGCATCTTGTTGTGTGTGTGTGTGTGTGTGTGTGTGTGTGTGTGTGTGTGTGTGTGTGTGTGTGTGTGTGTGTGTGTGTGTGTGTGTGTGTGTGTGTGTGTGTGTGTGTGCATGGAAATCTATTTATGTGTGAGAGACTTAATATAAACCCTACAGATGTGTTTAAATCAAACCCTCATCTAGCAGGATTATGATGAGGTGCCTGCGGATTCTGCTGCGTGTACGTGTAGATTTATTAAATCATTTTATACTTCACCTAGAAGTGAGTGTGTGATTTGATCGATTTGATAAAGTAACTTTACTTTTAGTTTATTTAGTTTAAGTTTTTTATTACCTCGGTTGTTATATTTTATTTTATGGTTTTAGTTTTTGTTATAAATGATGCACCATTTTCATGTTGGACCATTAAAAAAATTATAAAATAACAGAAACATATTGAATTATCAACAACCTTAAGCAACCACCTAAATTACCACTTAAAAGACCCAAAGGTTTGTTCAGCCAGAAAGGCATGGACAAATATCTAATGTTTCAAAATATTGAATATTTCTGCTCTTTTGCTTTCCTGCTCTCGTCGTACTCTTCCTCTTCTTTTTGTTATTTTCCCTGCTGTCTCTCCCTCTCTCTTCCTCATCCTTTATTTAACCACTGAGTTGAACTGTTGCCCCTGGCAACAAGCATCCTTGTTTACCTACCGTCAGCATGATGATGTGGTCAGCTTGCTGCCATGACAACGGAGGAGGCTGTTGCCTCTGTTACCATGGCGATGGCAGAAATAATGAATAGTAAACGTTCCTACTAAATATAATGGTGGTGCAAGCGGCCCTTGGACTGACAACTAAGAAATGTCTTTGGGGTTTTAACTCTTTTCTTGTCTTGTTTGTTGAGGTTGTAGATCATTATTTCTCAATCGTTGTCTGAAGGCCCTCAACTCTCCTCATATTTCTCTTTCTCACTCCTCATGTTGTGCTTTTCTCTCTCTCCCTCCCTCATTTCTCATTCATGTCTTCACTGTGTTGTCTATCAGCAGTTTGTCCTTCACAGTCTCTCAGTCTTCCTGTATTCTCGGTGTCTCTATCTCTCTCCATGACTAAGCACATCACTGCGCTCGTGACATTTTACAAATGAGCTTCGTGACTCTAGAAAACTAGAGCGTGTCTCTTCTCTCCCTCGCTCTTGCTTTCACTCCTACACTGATTAAGAGCTTTGTAATATTAGCAGAAAAGCATGTGGAATACTACTATTGAAACCTGTTAACTAAGCTACCTTGCATATATAGTAGGCTATAGGCCTATTGCAAAAATTATATTAGATTACACACACACACACACACACACATATATATATATATATATATTAGAGGTGGGCATAGATACATTTTTTTAATCTAGATTAATCTAGATTAATTTTGGAATTAATCTAGATTAATCTAGATTAAAATGGCTCATTGAATTCTGCCGAAGGCATTCAGAATATGTGCTACCCAAATAATGACTAAAAGTAAGTCTTTGAGAACGGGTTTCTCAAGCCAGGTGGCGCATTAGACCAGGGGCTCATCTCCTGTTTCCAAAATGCATCACAAACTTTAATCTCTTCCGTCCCAATCCAAAAACTGGAGGAAAATCCGTTCCACTCCCGGAAGAATGACTCCCATTCCCTCCCACTCCCGTGTTGTTGTTTTTAGTTTTTGCCGATAACTGTCAATTACAGTAAAAATATAGTACAGATCACAACCTTATTAGTTGAATAAAACCCAAAATGTCGTTTTTGTTATTATATTGAACTGAAAGCCATCTTATTATGCACAGTGTTGCACAGATTACATTTCTTGTAAATCATCCATGCTAACACACACGTCTTCTATTTTTTTTTTTTTTGACATTTCACTCTATAGATATATTTTTCTATGTACTGTATTTTAGATATATTCGAGTTTGTTTCTCGCTCAAGTTCACATGAGACCTAAAGCGCATCCTGTTTGCTTAAAAGCGCCAACGTTCGTTGAAGTGCACACAATACGTACGAGTCTTTACAGATTCGAAAGATGTATTAGGCTACTTTTATCTGTATGACCAAAAATGACGGAGATTTTAAGAGCAAGTGAGCGCACGGAGCCTGTCTTGCAGCAAGCAGCTTCACACAAACACTTCAATAGCGCACATTTCTCTAGGTTAACATCATATTGAGCGGCCATGTAAAGTTGTTACTACATACATCTTTCAGATGAAAAGCCATATTTGAGGTTGATGAATGAAAGGTGAGTGTTTGGATGTCCTGCCCGATTGTATTACCACACAGACCAGCCGTTAACAATCTGTCCATCACGGACTGCGAGCCTCTAGTTCAAGACTGTTCTCGCCCCCTACAGTGCAATTCGGCTAGGTATACATCCACGCTAAAATATCAGGGTGAAAGTCATCATAGCTTGCGTAGTATAGACCCAGCTCCCAACCCAACTTTGAGAATAGATTAACGGCGATATTTTTATCGCCGATAAGAGTCTCACGTTAACGCAACACCACTAATATATATATATATATATATGCTGACATTATCTGTTATATATTCATAAGACAATATGTGCAGTAAAAATAAAATAAAATGTTAAATGGGTGTTGAGGTAAAAATGCAAACCACAGTTTAAGGGGAAAAAAGAGGTTCCCATCATATTTAATGAGTGTATTTTATTAAATTGATATTTTTCTTATTTTTGTTGCTGATCGAGTACGTATGTTGGAGTCTTTTATGTTATATTTTGCATGTTACACCTGTGTTATTGTGGTGGGTTACCAGTGTACTTCAAGCTCATTTTAGTAGGTCAATGTGTAAATCAGTAATTAATGAGTATCAATGATACCTTAAAAAAAGTGTTACCATATAATGTTTATTATTATGTATGTCTGATTTATGCACAAACTGTCAACAGACAAAACATATAGATAATTTTAAATACGCATAAAGACTGCTCTGTATTAGTCTTCATCTTTCTCTGTATTTTCTTAAAATCGTGTTTATGTCAAGAACTCTCTCTATCTTTTCTTTATATATATTACAGTCTTTGTTTTCCTGTTATTTATTCTCCCATTCCTTGTGAAACCAGTCTTGGCATCAGCTTTCTGTCATTCAGCAAGCGCTCTGTGTGTGTGTGTCAGTCTTATTTGGTGTTGTCTGTCTATTATCACTCCTTTTAATACCTAAACGGGTGAATACAACATTTCAGCATTTCAGGCTGTGTGTTCTTCTCTGCCCACGCTACATTATGGATGGGGACACACACAGTTTGTGTGTTGTCTGCCTGAGAGCAGAGCAAACAGAGTCAGCTCTTGAGGGAGCTGACTGCCCGCTTTGGGAACATTTTGTCACTGCGTATGCTTTACTCTCGGGGGACTCTTTTTGAGGAGGGAGCCTTCACCAGCTTTCCTCACTCTGCCGGCCCCGCTTTCGCCGAGGCATCACAAATGTCATGCATAGAAACACCGGACAAGAAGGCCTTGGAGGCCGCCATACCTCTAGTGGAATGAGCCCTGACCCCCAATGGAGAGAGGAGATCAGAGGACTCGTAAGATGTAGTAATAGCATCCACTATCCACCTACTGCACAGAGAAGCTCTGAGGACGTATGTCGTACACAATTAAGCTTTTCCTGGTTTCTCAGGCTCCCGAAAGGGAGGACGACAGAATACCTGCAGAACAACTAGCCGTGGAACAACTGAGGGCAGCTTGGGGACATACCTGGGGTAAAGAAATGCTCCAGCCATACCTAGCGAAACTTAAGACATAATAGGGCCACTACAAAGGACCTTAAGGTCACCAACTCTCTCAAAGGAGATGGCTTGATGGTGAGAAATATCAATGAAACCTTATCTAGGGGTTCAAAGGGAGCTTTAGAAAGGGCCTCTAGAACCACAGCCAAATCCAACAAAGGCATTCTAGGGCATACCAGAGGCCTCAGTCTCTGGGTACCCCTGAGGAAATGTGTTACTAGCAGGTTCCTCCCCAAAGATTGCAGCACAGAGGAGCATAATAAGTAGCAATAGCAGCCACGTACACTTCCAAAGTGGAGGGAGATAACCCCGTGTCACAAACCAATCTTGCAAAAATTCCAGTACTGGTCCAGCAGATAACTGGGTCTAACGGACGTTCATCACACCATGAGGTGAAAAGATGCCTCATGAGATGTAGTCTTCGATTCCTCGTGGAGGGAGCTCTAGACGGGAGTATGGTCTCCACAACCTCAGTAGAGAGACTGGAAGCTATGAGTTGGCCCCAAACGCTCAGCTTCTACAACTCCAGATGGGGGTGAACAATGGTGTCACCCGTCAGTGAGAGGAGATCCCGACGGACGAGAATCTCCTATGTAGAGTCTTCGAGTAGGGCTAGCAGATCCGCAAACCATGAATGGCCCATCCAGTAAGGGGCTACTAATACGAGATGAACCCATTCTCGGCAAACTCTCTCCAGAACTCCCAGAAGCAGAGCAATCGGGAAAGCATAGAGGCACAGCCTCTGCCATTGCCATAGCGTCCAGTCCAAGAGGAGCTGGGTGAGTGAGGGAAAACCAGAGCGTACAGTGCGAAGTCTCTTGAGTCGCAAACAGATCCACTTGTCCTCTGTAAAACATCCTCCATATCTGCTCCACCACCTTTGGGTGGAGCTTCCATTCCCCGGGCCTCAGCCCTGTCTCGATAGGATGTCTGCTTTCTGATTGCCCGGGATGAAGACTGCCCTCAGAGAGAGCAGCTTCCCTTCGGCCCACAGAAAGATCTGGCGTGCCAGCCTGTAAAGGGGCTCGAATGCAGACCCCCCTGCCGGTTTATATAAGAGACCACTGATGTATTTTCTGTGCACTAACTAGCACATGATGGCCTCTCAGGTCTGGGATAAATTGTTTCAATGCTAAAAAAATTGCCAGAATTTCCAAGGCAATTTATGTTCCATGTGAGATGGGGACACTCCCAAAGACCAGCCTATTACTTTTACATGCCGACAAGGAGCCCACGTCATGGGGCCTTGGGACAGGAACCATGGTTTCTTCCACATGTCTAAGGCCCGTAAGCCTAGCCATGTGACCTTGATCATGCGAAATTGGTTGCCCCTCGGGGAAAACCCCTTTGGTCTTGAGCCACCACGGCAAGGGTCTCATGTAGAGCAGGCCAAAAAGGTATCATGTTGGACACACGATGCACAATCAACCGCATCCAGAGCTGACTGTGCATGCTCCGCTCCTAAACAAACAACAGACAAACTGTGTGTATCCCCACCCAAAAGAAAAGTGGGCAGGGAGGAACAGCTCGAAACGCAGTTTGTCACCCCGACGTTTCGCCATTCTGCTGGACTAATTACACGTGTTTCAGAGCGTGGGAACACCGGGGCATTCCCAAAGCGTTTTGCGACGCAGCTCGAGTTCCTGAAGGAATTGTGTGACCTTTCCATTTTCTGTGTAATTACAGTCACCTGACTAGTGACAGAGTGTGCAGTTCCCCAAAACTAGAAGACTTTCTGAATGTATATGCATATTCTGAATGAACATTTAAGAGAGAGAAAAAATAATAATTATGGCAAATCAATACATTATGAATAATTTACAGTAACAGTAACTCTGAGTATAAGCATTTTAAAATGTAATGTAATCGAATTACAAATACTTGGTTTTTGGGATCTGATTACATAATCCAGATTACATGTAATCAGTTACACACAGCACTGGCAAACAACACAAAAAGATGTATTGTGGCACAGCGGTGTGAGTCGAATCTCTCAACGGAGATTGCTAAACTCACATGTTTGTCAGTGTCATCTGGCAAACCCAAGCATGAAAACTAGTCGGGGTATTTTTTCTCTCCTATTTTTTTGATGAATAAAATAAAGAAATATTTTGCATACATAGATTTTGTATTTTTTAAGAAACATTTAGTCTTGTCTTTTTCGCCTGCGATATCGTTAACGGAATTAACACTTCTAGCAGCGCCATGGCAATGCATTATAAACCACTCTGCTTCCAGTCACAGTGATTCCCAGCAGTTCACTGGCGGATTCACACATTATCTCTTTCACACATACACACACACACACACTCTCACACACACACTCTCTCTCACACACACACACACACACACACACACTCACTCACTCCTCACACTCACCCACACACACACACACACACACACACACACACACACACACTGTTCAGTGTAATCCAGTGTGTCTCTGTAATCCGGATGGCCATCACTCTAAAGCTGATCTCTACAATCCTATGCACATTAGTTGAAGTGCAGGGCAGCAGATTCAAAAGGTCACAGGATATAAATACTGAAGAGCATATGGAAATCAGCATTAAGCATTAAAGCAAAGCGAGTGACCATAGATTTGCCACAGAATGTGCTGGCATAGGGAACAGTAGAAGTCATCAAGGTTGTGTGAAAACATAAGGCTATGGTTATGCACTGTGTATGGGAAGCCTTAATGCATTGGTAAAATCGTTGTGTATGTTGCATGAATAGAGTCTGTATGAAGTGTAAATTGAATCATTTTATTTAGTTTATTCATGTTTGTTTTTCAGATGAATCGGCCTATTCAAGTGAAGCCTGCAGACAATGAGGGGAGAGGAGGTAAATCATCTGTTCTCATCTTTTTTTGGCTTATTATAAATATTTCTAATGACTTGGTGAGATCTTCTGCTCATCAAGGCTGCTTTCAGTTGTACATAAATATAGTAATATTTATAGAATAACATTGTGAAATGTTACAATTTAAAGAAACCATTTTCTACATGCATATCTGTTAAAATGTAATTGATTGCTTTGATCAGAGCTGTATTTTCAGCATCATTTCTCCAGTCTTCAGTGACACATGATCTTCAGAAATAATAATAATTATATAATAATTTATAACAATGAGAAATGTTTCTTGAGCAGCCAATCAGCATCATTTGCTGCTCAAGAAACATTTCTTATCATCGATGCTGAAAACACTTTGTGTGTAAATTCAAAACAACACCATTTGTTCAAAGTAACATTTATTTTATTGACTGTACATATTATTACTCTGAATACTTCCATTGGTTTGTTGTTACAAGCTTATCGTCCAGTCTGTGTTAGAAATCACTACTGCCACTACTAGAAAAAGGGTTTCAACTACTACAAGTAATACTCCTGACAAATCTAGAGCTGTACACGTTAAATAGAAAAAATGCATACAGTAAAAAGAACAGAAAATATATGGAATAGCAAAAGGAGTCAGAAAAGTGCTAAACAGGAGCTTCACGAGTCTCTTCATGCATGCAGCTTTTATGAGAGGAGATGAGAGTTAATGCCCTGTGCGAAGGTTACAAAGATTGCCTTCCTACAAAACATTCAATAAATGCTCAAAAAAGGGGCAGTTGTGGCCTAATGGATAGAGCGTTGGACTTGTAAAAGAAAACACATTTCACTGCTGGTTATACTCTGTATAATTGTGTATGTGACAAATACACAATTATATTCTAAATTAACATAAAAAGGGCTAATGCTGTAAGTTTTCAAACGTGAAGGGGAAATACATAGATATTTTAGCTATAAAAACACAGGGAAATGCACACATCGATATTTTAAGAAATACAAGACTATAAATAAATTACGCTAAAATCCACAAATACAGTTAGCTACAAATAAGGTTAACAAATTAAGTTAATGAGACATATATTGAGTCCATAACTCTGTCAGGTCACAAATAGAGAATACAGTTCATGTTAGGGTCCACAGCAAGCAATCTGAATAAAGACAAGTCTCGGAAAAGGTGCAGTATTGGACATTTGAGTGTTTTTTGTTTGAATGAAGAGATGCCTGTGTGGATGTTTACTAACCACTGATGCTGATCCACATATCAACAGAACAAAAAGTGATCCCTGCGTTGTATCTTAATGAATTTCACACAAAGTTTCACTAACAGATTTCGTTTCGATACCACTATCCGATTTTATTTTTGAAAAACATTAATTATGCATTTCTACTCAAGTATCCTCTTACAGTAAATGTGAACGCTGCAAAGACCGGAAGTAAGTATGCACACACTCGCATCGCCGAAGCTACACCTAGGCAATTGCTTTTGGTGTGAAACAGAGGTTGACCGATATATTGGGCGATATTTGTCATTTTTTTACATATCGGCATCGGCCGATATCCGTGTTTAGTAGCACCGATTTAAAGTCAGGCATGTCCGCGGGCAGCCCCGTGTTATTGGTGCGGTGGACGTGCTGCTGCATGGGAAGGACCCCAAGCCAAAACTTTTGGAAGATTCAACAACAGTCCTGGGAGATAAAGGCAAGGCTTAAATTCTGATATTTCAAAGAGCTATGGCCATATATTTACTATATATTACTAGTAAACTATGAAGTGTTGCTTCACTCAGTGAAAGAAAAAACGAATAGCACAGAACCGTCGGGAACTGGCATAATGCTACAGCTGGTGGAAGATTCGCTTACTTGCAGTTAACTTTAAGGACTAGTCGAAAACTATCAGCAGCTTGTTTGCTAACATATTAGCCCCAATGTTATAAGTTCGGTTTTATTTGTCCTGTATCGGAGTTGGAGAATTTGGTTTGTAACTTGTAAGCATTCTGTTAACAACAAAAACAACACATTAGTGAATGGTTTTGGTTAGGGGTGCAACGGATCGTAGATGATCCGTGATCTGTACGGACCAGTCCCCACGGTTCGGCACGCATGTGATTCACAGATTAACTGATAAATTTAACGACCATAGAGTGAAGTGTATCATTTGCATGTGTTTCGGGACTCGATTTTAATATTATAATAACTTTCCCTGTAAACACTGGAGATACAGTGGGGCAAAAAAGTATTTAGTCAGCCACCAATTGTGCAAGTTCTCCCACTTAAAAAGATGAGAAAGGCCTGTAATTTTCATCATAGGTATACCTCAACCATGAGAGACAAAATAAGAAAAAAAAATCCAGAAAATCACATTGTAGGATTTTTTACGAATTTATTTGCAAATTATGGTGGAAAATAAGTATTTGGTCAATAACAAAATTTAATCTCAATACTTTGTTATATACCCTTTGTTGGCAATGACAGAGGTCAAACGTTTCTGTAAGTCTTCACAAGGTTTTCACACACTGTTGCTGGTATTTTGGCCCATTCCTCCATGCAGATCTCCTCTAGAGCAGTGATGTTTTGGGGCTGTCGCTGGGCAACACGGACTTTCAACTCCCTCCAAAGATTTTCTATGGGGTTGAGATCTGAGACTGGCTAGGCCACTCCAGGACCTTGAAATGCTTCTCAAGCAACTCCTTCGTTGCCGGGCGGTGTGTTTGGGATCATTGTCATGCTGAAAGACCCAGCCACGTTTCATCTTCAATGCCCTTGCTGATGGAAGGAGGTTTTCACTCAAAATCTCACGATACATGGCCCCATTCATTCTTTCCTTTACACAGATCAGTCGTCTTGGTGCCTTTGCAGAAAAACAGCCCCAAAGCATGATGTTTCCACCCCATGCTTCACAGTAGGTATGGTGTTCTTTGGATGCAACTCAGCATTCTTTCTCCTCCAAACACGACAAGTTGAGTTTTTACCAAAAGTTATATTTTGGTTTCATCTGACCATATGACATTCTCCCAATCCTCTTCTGGATCATCCAAATGCTCTCTAGCAAACTTCAGACGGGCCTGGACATGTACTGGCTTAAGCAGGGGACACGTCTGGCACTGCAGGATTTGAGTCCCTGGCGGCGCAGTGTGTTACTGATGGTAGCCTTTTTACTTTGGTCCCAGCTCTCTGCAGGTCATTCACTAGGTCCCCCGTGTGGTTCTGGGATTTTTGCTCACAGTTCTTGTGATAATTTTGACCCCACGGGTGAGATCTTATGGAGCCCCAGATCGAGGAGATTATCAGTGGTCTTGTATGTCTTCCATTTTCTAATAATTGCTCCCACAGTTGATTTCTTCACACCAAGCTGCTTACCTATTGCAGATTCAGTCTTCCCAGCCTGGTGCAGGTCTACAATTTTGTTTCTGGTGTCCTTTGACAGCTCTTTGGTCTTGGCCATAGTGGAGTTTGGAGTGTGACTGTTTGAGGTTGTGGACAGGTGTCTTTTATACTGATAACGAGTTCAAACAGATGCCATTAATACAGGTAACGAGTGGAGGACAGAGGAGCCTCTTAAAGAAGAAGTTACAGGTCTGTGAGAGCCAGCAATCTTGCTTGTTTGTAGGTGACCAAATACTTATTTTCCACCATAATTTGCAAATAAATTCTTTAAAAATCCTACAATGTGATTTTCTGGATTTTTTTTCTTATTTTGTCTCTTATAGTTGAGGTATACCTGTATTGAAAATTACAGGCCTCTCTCATCTTTTTAAGTGGGAGAACGTGCACAATTGGTGGCTGACTAAATACTTTTTTGCCCCACTGTATGTGCCGCAAGCGCTAGCGTAGATTCCAGAACGACGCAATTGGTCAAAACACGCCTCATTTGGCCTTCCGATTGGCCTAGTGTCTACAGCAAATGTAAATGCTGTAGACTCTCGGCCAATCGGAAACGAGAATCATCTACAGTCTACACCGGCCACTGCACAGTAGAGGTCTTCACGGGTCCCAAAATTCGTACCCGAACCCGAAGAGACCCGTAAATATGCTGCACGGAACCGACCCGGACCCTTATTTTATTTGAAAGTGGGACCCGAACCCGTGTAGACCCGAGAAATGCCTTAAATGTACTACCTGGACCCGACGCGGACCCGACCATTATTCGAAAGTTGGACCCGAACCCGGCTGGGAAGACACAGACCCGACTGCACCCAAAAAAAATAATTGGCTTAAACTGTTAACTTAGTTGCCTTCTCACTGACTGCATGCGATGCAACCCTCTTTGCCAATAAATTTCCATCCATGTTAGGCTGTTCCTCTCTCTTGCCGACAGAAATAGCCTTCTTAATCCACTATTCCAGCTTTAAAAGTCTACTTGCTACTTGCTACCCGCTGGATTTTAGCTCTTTATATTCATTTTGTCTGAGCTTTTTTTTCACATCACTCATGAAGGAATCCATGATCACCGACCGTCCGCTTGTATTAACTCCGCTCGCGCTCTGCTTCTTGCGACTGAGGTCGCACGCCACGCTGTTTTTTTTTTTTTACACCTTATTCCCGCTCATACTTTTCTCATCCTAATTTTACAAGTTGCAAGTTACAAAACACACATAAAGTGCCAACTGACACTGATCACTGGCGGGTGCGGTGTTCTCCGATCGACTCGGGTATTACACACAATGTTAAACAGACCCGGGACCCGAAGTAATAGATTGGGACCCGACCCGGACACGGCTGACCATTTAAAATATGGACCCGAACCCGAACGGATCCCGGGTCGGGTCCCGGGTCCTCGGGTCTCGGGTCCTCTGTGAAGACCTCTACTGCACAGCTCTCGGGCTCACGTCTTCTGCGCTCTTCCGCTGCCGCACACACTGATGCACGCGCATGTAGACAGAGAGAGAGAGAGAGAGAGGAGCGATTTCAGACAACGCCTCAATGGACACAAAGTTGTTAAAATACCCGTTTTGGCAAGTATTCTGGTAAACACAGTCGGTTATGTCTACGTATTAGAGTTAACGTATAGAGCTGAGAAAGAACGTGCAGAACAGTTGTGTTTCCTGCCGTTCTTAAACTGGGAGTACTGATAACTTTCAGTGAAGAAGACTCAGGGACTGCAATTGAGTGAAAAAAATTAAAACGCATTCCTTTATATTGTTCTGTAATGTTTACATCATTTCCTTCACTTAACAATGAGGGGTTTGCTGCCATGTTATTTGCACTAAAAGAGATTTGTGTTGCTGCTAAGTCAAGTGCATTCACAGTGGGTTAATTGAGGACTTTGTTTTATATAAAAATGCAGAAAGTTGCAAAAAGCAGAACGTTTGCATGCACTTTAGATGTTCTGTGTCATTTATACCAAACACAAATGTTGCTGGTTGCTAGTGTGTTTGCAGCACTAATATTATTTGTTTTGTATATATGTTATTTTTTATATTTTTCAGTTTAATTGATTTGTATGTATTTTATTTAAATGCATATTTAAGTTTACAGTTATGTTCCAACAAACTTGACAAATTCTGCTTGATAAATGCTCTAAAACCTTTATGTAAATGATTGAAAGTTTTTTGTTTTTTTATTACCTGTTTTATATATTTAATACTTGGTCAGTTTATTTATTTATTTGGATAAATATTTAATTTGAATACCGTGCAGTGCACAAAATTAACATTCGAGAGATGGTTGAAGTCAGTGTTCAATAATTTATGTTAAATTTAGAAATGTTGTGCATCCACTTAATATTAGTGTGACATTTTAGCATGCAAATGAAGGGGAAAACTTCAAGATATCGGCCCTAAAAATCGGCCATCGGCTGACTCTGACCTCTAAACATCAGCATCGGCTATAGAAAAACCCATATCGGTCGATCTCTAGTGTGAAACAGGCCTAGATGTCTGTCTCTTCACAGCCTCGTTCTACCAGATTAAAAAGGCATGGTGCTGGAAGGCTTGTTTCCCGTGTCGCTCTCCTGAATAGGACGAGTAACCACTGGCTGACTTTCAGTGGTGAGTAGTGGTGAGCTTATAGCAGACATCAAGCCGGTATCAGATGTGGATTGACGTTCACGTAGGTTTAAGGTGATCAAATGACTGACAAAGGCTGCAGCAGAGATGCCCAAGATAATGCCCAAAACAATGGTGAAGTTCTTATAGAAGATGCAGCAGGAGTGTGTCTGGTCTTCTGGACCGGAGCGTTTCTCTGTGTGAATCAAACAACAGAACTGGACTTAGAGACTGCGCATGCTTTTTTCAGAGTGACAATATTTTGGGAAATGCACCAGATTGTTGACTATATTGGCAATAGTAAAATGACATGTAATGTTTAACACAATACAAACAATACAATGTTAATTGTGTACAACACAATTAACCCTACAATGCCCAGTCGTATACCGTTCACATGCAGCACATAGGCGTGTGGGTTTCCTTTAGTCGTGCTATCACCCACAAAACAGCGATATATTCCGGTATCTTCTTTACGAACACGAGCGATGGTCAAAGAGAGGTCGCCGGTTTTGAAGCAGTTGTTCTCCAGCGATGCTCTTCCCTCGTAGTCTTTGCTAAGGTTCATGGATCCGCCGAGCTTGTAGAGCAAAATACTTTTGTTGTTATGCAGCCACGTTACATCCTTGGCATTCTCTGCATAACAGTTCAGTCTGATGTTGTCCATCTCTACCACGCTCGCATTTAGAGCATCTATAGGGAACATTTTTAAATCAATTGAAGATCATGTGCTGATGATCTGCTCATGTAGCTTTACTATACATGACCTGTCAAAAGGTAGAAATAATTGAGATTATTTTTTGTTTTTAGTTTTTGACTTGCCTCATATGCTCACAGAGGCTGAATACAGTAAAAACAGTGATATTGTGAGATATTACTACTGTTTAAAACAGCTGTTTTCTATGTGAATATGTTCAAATATAATGTATTTCTGTAATGCGGCGCTGTATTTTCAGCATCATTACTCCAGTCTTCAGAGTCACATGATCTTCAGAAATCATAATAATGTGCTGCTCATGAAACATTTCTGATTATAATCAATGTAAAAAAAAAAAAACTGAAGTGATCAATGCTTCGGTAAAGACATTTATAAATGATTTCTATTTCAAATGAAAGCTGTTTTTAAACGTTCTATTCATCAAGGAATCCTAGAATAAATGTCATGGCTTCCACAAACAAAAACATAAAAAATATATATAAAAAAACTCAATTATTCCAAACTTTTGACTGGTAGTGTTTGAATCAGATACAGTAAAGACTTACACAAGACATCCAGATTAACTGCAGTGTTATCCCCATCACAGAGGAACTCATAGGGTCCCTGGTCAGTGTATTTTGCTGATTTGAGAAGCAGGTGTTTGTCTTTACATATTAAATCTTCCTTAAAACCTTTGCCTGTGGTGCACACATGGTTTTGTATGTGGTGATAGTGGTGTCTATGGGGGTCTCTTTCTCCATTCAGCGTGATGACAGCCGCTGGCGTTACCGGGGAATGTGTACGCTTGGTTCAGTAACACATAATCAGACTGAATATTCTCGCAGAACGCTCCTGAAACACAATCACAGAAGAGATCTCTAATGAAGGACGTTTTGATTACACCTTTTTAAGGTCACTGTTATAGTGTAAATACACAAAAACAAGCACTGAGTAATATTAATTAACAATACACTCTTTATCCTTATTGGCATCTGTGGAAGCTTTAACATTTCCATTGCACAATAGGTTCGTTATGGTGGAATTAAAATGTACAAAACGGATCACTGAAATCTTCTTTGACGAACCAAAAGTGTTTTTCTGTGGCATCGCTGTGATAAACATCTCTTGGGATCCTTTAACTATAGATTTTAGGTTAGGATTTGGTTTGATGGGGATAGAGTTAGTTCCCTAGTAAAAAGGTAATATATTCATAATCCATTTATTTCATACTAAGTATAGCTCCGATCTATTCACATATTTACTGATATATCCTTCGAGACTTACTGATATAAACATTATAATGAAACTTTATTTGCCGTACAATTGCAGGGCATTTTATTAAGTACATATGTGACCCTCCTTTGAAAACCCAGCTAAAGTCATTTTTTGTGATTTGCTGTTTTCTACAAAAATCATCCTTCATATGGTAAAAAACATTCTGTGAATATCTAACCTTTATATCTTTAATATTGTCTGAGTAAGGTCATATCAAATATTGAAATTATAGTGAAATTAATGCTTGTAATCAAACTTTGATGCTTGTTTTCTCATAATTAGATTTTTAACTTTAGCCTGAATTTCACAGAGAGGTTCACATATATATGAAAATGTATTTGAAGTATACTTAGCATGAAATAAATGTATTTCAATTGCATTTAAGTACATTTATTTTTCCCTAGGATTGTTTGTAATATTTTTTCCACAATTTACTGTTGTTGGTAAGTATATGTATAACAAGTATTAAGATGAATCGCTTTATGTGTTCCCCAATTGTAAGTCACTTTGGATAAAAGTGTCTGCAAAATGGCTAAATGCAAGTAAAACACACTAGAAAAAATCATTACTGGGAATTGATTGCTAACAGCAAGGTAAACACTGTAAAGTCAACAGGTATACAGTTATACATATTCATGCAGTTTAATTGCAAGAACATTATTACTCAGGCAAATGCATATGAAATACAGAGTATAGTGCCTTAGTACTGAACATCAGTATGGTATAAAGAAACAACTACAAACTAAATAATAAAGATGAAGACAAAAAGAGAGAGAGATGGCCTACCTTTGTCAAAGGCCAGCATAAAAACCAAAATCAAATTCTGAATAGCCTTCAATGTGATGCACTGAAACACACATAAGAAAATACTGTTATCATGATGACAGTCATCGTGCTCAGCTTTAAATACAGTCAGAATGTAATATATGAGACATGATGGTCAGCTGTGAGCTGGTACGTAGATTAACCCAAACACTCACTAGTCGTGATTGTGAATTTCTGACTTCTTTTGTTTTACCTGCATTGTTGAACGCGATGATCCGATGCGGTCACGGGCCCGGTGAATCCACAACCGTGATGTAATTAATCACACAGCAAAAGCACTCTGCACCGACAATATAAAGGCTATAAATATAGAGCAGTTTCCAGAGCTGTCGATGTGTTCTCAAAAATCTGCATAAAAGATTAAGTTTCTATTGTGAAACTTGTTTCACAATAGAAAATTAACAATTAAAATTGTTAATTTTAGCGTTTGTGTTACTTATACTTTTTAAAATAATAAACCCATTTGGTTTTCAACAGTAAATATGTATTTATTTTACTAGAAAGTATTGATTCTTGTACTTTTAATTGTTATATTTTAGCTTATTCCAGATTTCGTTGGCACTAGGGTTGGGTATCGTTTGAATTTTATCGATTCTGATTTTATCGATTCCTAGTTTTGATTCCAATAAGATCTTTTTGATTTCCCCCCCAAAAAAAATCCAATATAAAAAAATTGTCAAACATTTATTCTGTGTGTTTTTAAAAAGCATTCTGCTGCGGCTGAAAATAATGAGCTGAAATCAGCAGCCTATTACAAGAGGAGCTTTTGGCTATAACACCACAGCAAAAACCACTAGACTAATATACACTATACATATTAAAGTGTTAAAGACAAGTACTGTCACAACCCATTGGACTCATTTTTTTCATCTGCCTGTGTTCCTTTCTGTTTGCCCATATTTGGTTCTGTTCCTGTTCTCATAAGTTCATTGTCAAATTTTAGTTAATCACATTTATTGTGTCCACCTGTCGGCCCCTCGTTATCTGCCCTATATTAGTTCCTGTCTTTTGAGTTCTAGTTTGTCGGTTATTGTTGCTGTTACTCTGTGTGCACGCGTTGAATTTCCTCATCTTGAATTATATTAAATACCTTATTCCCTTCAAATTTTGGTCTTCATGTGGCGCTTGTATGTGCACTGCACGGTGACCGTGACAAGTACACAGTCAGTAATTGTATCAAACAAAGCAATTAGCAATAACATAAATTAAAAGTTTAAAAACACTGAATTTTTCTTTTCATTAATAAAAGATAGGATTCATTAATTAAAGCGAGTAAAGATATTCAGTGAATGATTGTCTTTTGTTGATTATCGTTAATGACAGGCGGTTTGTTTATTAGGCCGCCGTCTCTTTAACACCAGGAACGCATGCAGATCTAAAAACACTGTACACGAGCGTTTTCTTTCTCATCGGTTTACGCTCACTTAAGACAAAATCGGCTATGTTTATGAATATATACTGATGTAGTTTTCTGCATATTGGTTGATAAATATGAAAGAAGTCAGCTCCGGCCCGGAACAACCTTTACTGCAGTGAAATACATGCAAACTGTTTTTTTCTGTTCTTTTATGAGTCGTTTTAAATCACATTAAAATGTGACCGCAGCAATCGTTAAGCAGAATCGAAATCCACGCGTCTTATCGAATACACGGTTCTTGGAAAATTGGACCCGGTTTTAAAATAAAACCATTTTTTTATACCCAACACTCATGATGTTTCTAGTAGCTTTTCTCCATTGTATCACAGCAGTCAGTGATAAATAGTAATGCAGCAAAAGACAAGAGATGAGATTTCTGTTTCAGTGTTTTATACCAATACAGGTTAAGCAGTAGATGTTAAAATGGTCTGCCATACAGTGAGAGCAGCATGCATTGCCTTGCATTAGTACTGTAGATAAATATCAGGAGATGTGATGACATCAGAGGCATGCTGCAACAGTGTTGTATTACATTTGGGCCTTACTTAAGTACTGTATGATCAAACTAACATACACATAGAGAGAGAGAGAGAGAGAGAGAGAAAAAGAGAGCGAGAGAGAGACACGCACACACAGACACACACACACACATACATACACGCACACACACACACAGAGAGTTCATATTACAGCCAGCTCGTTCCCTCCCTCTCCTGGAGACGGACGGTACTGCAGCACTGTTGACTTATTAAAAAAAATAAAAAAAAAATGTTACTGACACACTTCACAAAGACCTGGAATTGAAGATACATGATTCTGAATAACAGATCATGACCATTTCTCCATTTTTCACTCTTTTTAGAGGATAGAAAGCTGTTTGTGGGGATGTTGGGAAAGCAGCAGTCTGATGAGGACGTGAGGAAGATGTTTGAGCTGTTTGGGAGCATTGATGAGTGTACAGTACTGAAAGGACCTGACGGCACCAGCAAAGGTCTGTTAAAGGAATAGTTCACCCAGACATGAAAGTTTCCTCACCCCCAAACCATCTAAGATTAGGAATTTTGTAGAAATGTGTCACTGCATCAGTGTCTCAGCAATGGATGCTCTGCAGTGAATGGGTGCCGTCAGAATGAGAGTCTGATAAAAACATCACAATAATCCACACCGCTCCCGTCCATCAGTTAACATCTGGAGAAGACAAAAGCTGAAACTAATCCATCATTAAGACATTTTTAACTGACTTTTTTTAATGAAAAAGTGTTCTGGTCTGAATCAGGAGAGAAATCAGCACCGATTAACCACCGTTTACTAGACAAAACAGCTCTAAACCAATAAGTTGCTGGGACAACAGGAGATGGACTTTTTCTCCGGAGGAAACATTATTATGAATTATTAACTCATATTTTAATTAAAAAACGTCTTAACATCTTAGGATCCATTGCTGAGACAGTGATGCAATGTTTCATTTCTCCAAATCTGACGAAGAAACAAACTCATCTACATCTCAGATGGACTGAGGGTCAGTTAATGTTCTTTCTGGGAGACACACAAACAAAGAAACTCAGTCTGCCGCACACTCTCTGATGTTTGTCTTGTTTTCACAGGCTGTGCGTTTGTGAAGTTCCAGAGTCACTCAGAGGCCCAGTCTGCCATTAACAGTCTGCATGGGAGCCGAACTCTTCCTGTGAGTGTGTCCTCCTCTCTCCTCTCGGTCTCTCCTCCTCTATCCTCTCCTCTCGGTCTCTCCTCCACTCCTGTCTCTCCTCTTGGTCTCTCCTCCTCTATCCTCTCCTCTCTCTCTCCTCTCGGTCTCTCCTCCACTCCTGTCTCTCCTCTCGGTCTCTCCTCCACTCCTGTCTCTCCTCTCTGTCTCTTCTCCACTCCTGTCTCTCCTCTCGGTCTCTCCTCCACTCCTGTCTCTCCTCTCTGTCTCTTCTCCACTCCTGTCTCTCCTCTCGGTCTCTCCTCTCTCCTCTCTGTCTCTCCTCTCGGTCTCTCCTCTTGGTCTCTTCTCCACTCCTGTCTCTCCTCTCGGTCTCTCCTCTCCTCGGTCTCTCCTCTCGGTTTCTCCTGTCTCTCCTGTCTCTCCTCTCGGTCTCTCCTCCACTCCTGTCTCTCCTCTGTCTCTTCTCCACCTGTCTCTCCTCTCGGTCTCTCCTCCACTCCTGTCTCTCCTCTCTGTCTCTTCTCCACTCCTGTCTCTCCTCTCGGTCTCTCCTCTTGGTCTCTTCTCCACTCCTGTCTCTCCTCTCGGTCTCTCCTCTCGGTCTCTCCTCTCCTCTCGGTCTCTCTTCTCTCCTCTCAGTATCTCCTCTCGGTCTCTCCTCTCGGTCTCTCTTCTCTCCTCTCTCTCCTCTCGGTCTCTCTCTCCTCCTCGGTCTCTCGGCATCTCCTCCCTCCGGTCTCTCCTCTATGTCTCTTCTCCTCTCTCTCCTCTCGGTCTCTCCTCCTCTCCTCTCTCCTCTCCTCTCTCTCCTCTCCTCTCCTCTCCTCTCGGTTTCTACTCCTCTCCTGCCTCTCTCCTCGGTCTCTCCTTTCTCTCTCCTCTCAGTCTCTCCTCCTCTCCTCTCTCCTCTCGGTCTCTCCTCTCCTCTCCTCTTGGTCTCTCCTCCACTCCTGTCTCTCCTCTCTCGGTCTCCTCCTCGGTCTCTCCTCTCTCTCCTGTCTCTCCTCCTCGGTCTCTCCTCTCTCCTCTCGGTCTCTCCTCCTCGGTCCTCTCTCTCTACTCTCTGTCTCTCCTCTCTGTCTCCTCTCGGTCTCTCCTCATCTCCTGTCTCTCCTCTCTCCTCTTGGTCTCTCCTCTCGGTCTCTCCTTCTCTCCTGTCTCTCCTCTCTGTCTCTTCTCCCTCCTGTCTCTCCTCTCGGTCTCTCCTCCACTCCTGTCTCTCCTCTCTGTCTCTTCTCCACTCCTGTCTCTCCTCCTCGGTCTCTCCTCCTCTCTGTCTCTCCTCTCGGTCTCCTCCTCTATCCTCTCCTCTCGGTCTCTCCTCCACTCCTGTCTCTCCTCTGGTCTCTCTCCTCTCTCTCCTCCTCTCTCTCTCTCCTGTCTCTCCTCTCGGTCTCTCCTCCACTCCTGTCTCTCCTCCTCGGTCTCTCCTCCACTCCTGTCTCCTCTCTGTCTCTTCTCCACTCCTGTCTCTCCTCTCGGTCTCTCCTCCACTCCTGTCTCACCTCTCTGTCTCTTCTCCACTCCTGTCTCTCCTCCTCGGTCTCTCCTCTCTCTCTCTGTCTCTCCTCCTCGGTCTCTCCTCTCGGTCTCTCCTCTTGGTCTCTTCTCCACTCCTGTCTCTCCTCGGTCTCCTCTCGGTCTCTCCTCGGTCTCTCCCTGTCTCTCCTCCTCTCTCCTCTTCGGTCTCCTCCACCCTGTCTCTCCTCTCTGCTCTCGGTCTCTCCTCTTGGTCTCTTCTCCACTCCTGTCTCCTCCTCGGTCTCTCCTCGGTTTCTCCTGTCTCTCTCTCGGTCTCTCCTCTCTCTCGGTCTCTCTCTCCTCTCAGTATCTCCTCTCGGTCTCCTCTCGGTCTCTCTTCTCTCCTCTCTCGGTCTCTCCTCTCGGTCTCTCCTCTCGGTCTCTCTCTCTCCTCGGTCTCTCGGCATCTCCTCCTCTCCTCTCTCCTCTATGTCTCCTTTCTCCTCTCTCTCTCTCGGTCTCCTCCTCCTCTCTCTCTCTCCTCCTCTCCTCTCCTCTCCTCTCGGTTTCTACTCCTCTCCTGCCTCTCCTCTCGGTCTCTCTCCTTTCTCCCATCTCTCCTCTCAGTCTCTCCTCCTCTCCTCTTGGTCTCTTCTCTCCTTCTCTCCTCTTGGTCTCTCCTCCTCCTCGGTCTCTCCTCTCGGTCTCTCCTCGTCTCTCCTCCTCGGTCTCTCCTCCTCGGTGTCTCCTCCTCTCTCCTCTCGGTCTCCTCGGTCTCTCCTCTCGGTCTCTCCTCTCGGTGTGTCCTCCTCTCTACTCTCTGTCTCTCCTCTCTGTCTCTCCTCTCGGTCTCTCCTCATCTCCTGTCTCTCCTCTCTCCTCTTGGTCTCCTCTCGGTCTCTCCTTCTCTCCTGTCTCTCCTCTCTCCTCTTGGTCTCTACTCTCGGTCTGTCCTCCTCTTGATCTATCCTCTCTGTCTCTCCTCCTCTCCTCTCGGTCTCTCCTCTCCTCTCGATCTCACCTCTCGGTCTCACCTCTCGGTCTCTCCTCTCGGTCTCTCTTCCCGGTCTCTCCTCCTCTCCTGTCTCTCCTCCTCTCAATCTCTCCTCTCTGTCTCTCCTCCTCTCCCGTTGGCTGTAATCTCTGTCTATCTGTGGTCAGGGTGCCTCCTCCAGTCTGGTGGTGAAGTTTGCGGACACAGAGAAGGAGCGCGGGATGCGCCGCATGCAGCAGGTGGCCTCACAGTTCAGCATCTTCAGTCCGGTGACACTCAACTTTAATGCATATAATGCCTTACACACAAGCAGTGAGTACAACACACACACACACACACACACACACACACACACAAACAACAGTGATACATTACATTTAAGATTTTAGGTTTCCATTTTTGTCAATGTAGAAAGACAAGTGTATTTTTTTCATGATTAATCATTCTTTACCATCACTAGGTATAATATATATGGTGTTTTGTATTTATTCACAGAGTTATACTTAAATTCAATAAGAACTATTCAATTACAGTAAAGAGAATATAATTTTACAAAAGATATCTGTTTCAAATAAATACTGTTTTTCTGAACTTTCTATTCATCTCCACAAAAATATTGTGCAACACAACTGTTTTCAACACTGATAATAATCAGAAATGTTTCTTGAGCAGCAAATCAGCATATTGTTATGATTTCTGAAGATTATGTGAAACTGAAGACTGTAGTGATGATGCTGAAAATACAGCGCCACATCACATAAATAAATTACATTTTAACAGATATGCACATAGAAAAAAAGCTATTTTAAATTGAAATAATATTTCTATTATTACTACTACTAAAATATTACTGTTTTTACTGTATTTTTTTTTTTAAATGTAGCCTTGGTGAGCAGAAGATACTTCATGTCAATATTTTCCCTAATAATAATAATAACACTCATATAAACTGTTGTGTCATGTTATACGACACATATCATGAATCAGTTTCACACTATAAATATTTAAATGGTTTGTTTATTCCCATGTAAGTAAATAAACTAAAGAGAGTGTGTTTTAACAGACTGCAATAAAAATCAAGCCATAGGCCATAAAAATGCCTGTAGTTGAAGAAACACTCAGAGAGTGTTTATGTACTGCTCTTTATTTCACCTGTCCTTATACTACAGACACTTTAATTCCTGCTCGCTGCTGTATTGCTGTTTCCAGTTATATTGTTGTTCTCTCTATTATTAATGACGGTCTTTGTGGATTGATCTTGTACTGTAAGTGCAGGGATGAAGAGCACATGTTGAAGTTGTGTAGTGTTAACTCTCTCCTCTCCATCTGTCTCAGCTGCTTCAGCAGCAGGCGCTGGCCGCGCAGTCGTCATACCTGTCACCTGTATCTACAGTAGCGGCGATGCAGATGCAGCAGATGGCAGCACTCAATGCTAACGGCATCATGGCCGCCCCCATCACCCCCTCGTCAGGTGATCACCACCCTCACCACACAGCAGAGCTACTTGTGCTGCACGAACAAGGTCCGAATTACATCAGAATATGGTTACTATACATTTGCATTTATTTAGCAGAAGCATTTATCCACAGTGACTTACAAATGAGGACAATAGAAGCAATCAAAACCAACAAAAGAGCAATGATATGCAAGTGCTATGACAAGTCTCGGTTAGCCTAACACAGTACATGTAGCAAAGTTTTTAGTTTATTTTTAAGAAAACGAGTAGATAGCATAGAAAAAATAAAGCTAGTGTTAGTTTTTCAAGAAAAGCTAGCAGTTAGAGAATAAACCTACAATTGATAGAGGGTCAAGTGTGTGATTTTTTTTTAAATACAAAGAATATATTCAGTATTTCATACAGTAAGATATTCAGACCACACAGACATATGTCAAAGAGTCGATAAGAAAGTCTATATGTGTGCTAAAGGTTTATGTCTACCTGGTCTCGTGGCATTTACGTACCTGGGTGCACTTTTTTAGCAAGACACCAGATACGTACCAATAAGTACATATTACTGCAGTTTCCAAAAGAAACAAACACTAGAGGCAGTAAAACTCTGACACCTTTTACTCCTTTATACACAAATTTACAGAGTTTTGATTAATAAAGTGTAATTCTCGCACAATTACTTGAAGAATATCATGTTACGACTTCAAAACAATATTAAAAAGCTGGAAGATTTGAAAACTGATGCTTTTGAACATTAGCATCACACATATCCAGCTTTATATCTATGGGTTTTCGTAGATTGTAAGTTTGTTCGGTAGCTCACAGAGTACGGAGACGTATTTAGGAGGCGAGGAGCTCCGGTTCGAATCCTGTGTAATCACGGTACGACAAAGCAGTTCAAATCTGCAAATAAAGAAGGTACGTTTGCATCAACAAAGAAGTTTTTATATCAGTTTTGCATTTGTTAACACTATCGGATAAGTTTAGGGTTGAGTTTAGTGTAGGGAATATTTCCAACATGATAGAGCATTAACTTTTAGGTAAAGACCCCGGATATTTGAATTCTGAACCGCCGCAATACGTTCCTGTAGAAACAATAAAAACACAGCAATCCGTACCTATATCTACATAATAAGAACGTGCCAGGGTTCATGTATTTAATGTGTTTTAGCGCTACTCAGTGGACATTTCTCTTTGAAACTGCAGCGAAACGTGCTGTAAGGTACTGTACATAAAACGGTGACGCCTAGGTATGTATTTTTATGAGACCAGGTTGGTTTATTTTGTTAAAAATAAAGCCAGACATTAACTTATAGCCAGAAAACATTAAACAAGTGGGAAAAGGTACACTTTAACATACTTTAAAAAAAGGAGTACTACATTTTGAAAGATAAACTTAAGTGCAAACTGAATGTAAGATCTCTTAGACGTACTGTAAATGCATGTTATCTGCAATTAAATAAAAATGTAGTATAGTTTACATTGATATAAAATGTAGAAATGTATAGTGTTTGACCCACTTAAGTAAGACTTAAATACATCTTTATTAGTAATTTCATAATTATGGTTAAAGTGTTACTACTAAATACTGACAAGCATTTATGATAAACTAAAATATGCTTTAATACAATTTCTATTGAAACTTGTATTTTAAATATATTTGCAATTACACGTTTGTAATGAAGTTGCAATTTAGCACATTTTAAATATATTAACTTTAATATGTAATATCATGTAACACACTACACTAAAAAATATAATTAAGTTATTGCTCTTAAGTATGTTAGTCAACGCATCAAAATAAGTGTACTTCTTTAAAATGTGACAAAATATTATTCAAACATATTGATTTAAAATGTCCTTTATAGTAAAACTTTTAATTTGACACACCAAAGTGCACTTTTTAAAAGTGTATGTAAGTTATTAAAGTGTCTCTCTTTAAGTGCACTTAAGTGAGCTTTTAATTAATTAATATTATATTATACTCTACAAGTGCACATTCAGGACAAGATCCTTGTTTTTCACAAGGGGATCTGTATGCGAAGTGTTTACCGTTTTTTACCCGTCAGTCTAAACTCCATGCTGCTCTGTGATTGGCTACAGGTGCAAACACTCCGCCCACTTTTGCAGCCACTCCCATCTCGGCTCTGCTTCCACCAATGAATGGCTATAGTCCCATACCGGCAAACACCAATGGACTGCCAGCGTCAGAAATCTACACCAATGGTGTTCATCCATATCAAGGTGAGAATCCCTAATGCTTTGGGAGGCATTGAAACTGCCCAGAGCACACTAAAGATTACCCACTATCAGGGAGTACAAAACGGCCCTGGATTTACCCCCAAATAGGCCCCGCCACAACCACAACTATCTCACAGTTTTACAGCAGTCAATGTATTGCATTTATGCCAAATGACATCCCAAAACCCATGGTGACTGAAATAAATGTATTATTGTGTGGACTAAAATACATGAAATCTACATGAAAAGAGAAGAATGCAAAAAAATGTATATAATGACATAACAATAAACATAAAATTAGAATCTAGATACCAGAAACAACATAACTATTCTACAATTTGAGTACTCGTGTGTGTGTGTGTGTGTGTGTGTGTGTGTGTGTGTGTGTGTGTGTGTGTGGGCATGTTTATGTGGTTTATGAGGACACAAATTTGTATAATGACATGGGTATGACATAGGTATTACAAGGAGAAGGTGATTTATGAGGACATTTTCAGTGTCCCCATAATTTAAAACGCTTATAAATCATACAGAGTGAGTTTTTTTGAGGGAAAATAGAAATGCACCGTCTCCTGTGAGGGCTAAGTTTAGGTGTAGGGTAGGTGTAGGGCAATAGCACATACAGCTTGTACAGTATAAAAACCATTACGCCTATGGAAAGTCCCCGTAAACCATAAAAACCAACATGTGTGTGTGTGTGTGTGTGTAGGCTACTTTACACTGTAAAAAACCCCACTGCTTAAGGGGCCATTCACACAGAATGCATTTTTCCATTCCAATGCGCTACTTTTCCATTGTTTATCTATGTAAATGGGCTTGACGGACGTGCATGGCCGTTACGCTCGGGTCTCGCGTCTTTTGTAGCAGCTCGCACATGAGCGCCGCGTTTTTAAGATGCCGTGTCAAGTTAAAAGAATGTAAACTTTTACACGCAGCGCTGCTCATCAATGTCAGTTTCAAAGCAGTGGACCAATCAGAAGAACTCGGAGGCGGGGCAATCGTTGCGAGCTTCGGTTTACTGTAGCAAGTTGGCATGACAACTGTTTTATTGTCGTTATTGCATCACATCTCAAAATTGCGTTTCGAGACCCTCGCGTTCTACGCTGCGCTTTAAAAAAAACATTCCTGAGTGCTGCGTCTCGCGTTTTTAGATGCGTGTGAATTTAGATTCACTTAAAATTGTAAGTTCAGTCAACTCAAATAAGTTTAGTCAACTTGAAATGTTAAGTTGTACTAAGTGACAATTTAGATATTTGAGTCAACTAAACTTAAAATCTGGTTTATTAAACTTAAAATCTGGCTTTGTTTATGCAGCTACCTTAGTTTTTGAGTTGTCAATTAGTTTAACTTAACATTTCAAGCAGACTAAACTTATTTGAGTTGACTGAACTTAAAATTTGAAGGCAGCAGGATAACAAATCTAAGTTGACTCAAATGGGTGTAATCTATTTTCTAACTCAGTAGCTCTAAATAGCTGCTGTTTTGTTATGAATGAATGGTATATTCACGCCATGTTTTCAGCGTTTGGACTAGGGATGTCCTGGGATTTTACTATAGTACTTTTTATAGGCTGCATGCTCTATAGTGAGAGAGGCAGGTATCTGTCCTGACCAGAACTGCTGCCATCTCTCCCTAACATCTGTTATTCTTTTGCATTCAGTCTCTAAGGACTTCACCTTTTTCTTTAGCTTCTCCCAACCGCCTTTATGTTTTTGCTTGCCATCTCAAGTCCACTCTCCTTCATGCCCCCCATTTCGGTTTATTAAAAGCAAAAAAAGATTGCATTTGGCGCCCACATTGTCGGGCGTCAACGTCACTTAATCTGACACTCCTATAACATCATGGCAGTGAGTTTAGCATGCACAAAACCCACTCACGTTTATTCAGAAACTGCAAAATGCTTTCTCTTCATCATTCTTGCAGCCCAGAGTCCGGCGGCGGCGGCATTAGATCCGCTCCAGCAGGCGTACGCAGGCATGCAGCACTATACAGGTGACTGAGCTGCTGCAGTGTCTCTCACGGAAGATGTTTTATGTCACATCAATCTGTATCAGCTTGTGTCAAACTCTCTGTTTCACAGCAGCCTATCCGGCCGCATATGGATTGGTCAGCCAGCCGTATATACAGCAACCCACCCTGGTGTCCCAACAACAACTGCAGCTACAAAGAGAAGGTGATGTCATTTCCTTTTTAAAAGGACAATTTTTACTTCCACAAATGTAAAAATAAATAGTGTGAAATGAATGCAATGTTTCCAGACATTTAATTGCATGTTAACTGCAATTCAATGAAAGTGTACTATCATTTATATTGATATTAAATTGAATTAGCTTAACTTTGGTGTGTTTTTGACCCACTTAAGTAGAACTTTTTCATCTTTATATGTCATTTCATAATTATTTGTATTATCTTTGAAATATGGTTAAGGTGCTGCTCAATGTACTGACAAACTAAAACTGTATGATAAACTAAAATATACATGAATGTAATCTCTATTTAAACTTGTATGTTATGTATGTAAATATATTTGTAATTATTACATATTTGTAAAAATTCAGTAGAATTTAATACATTTTAAATGCAAAATTAACTTGAAATGGAATATTAAATAACATTACAATTACAATCAAAATAAGTGTACTTATTTAAAGCACAACGAAAGATATTAAAACATAATGATTTAAATGTACTTTAAAATAAAACCCGTAAATTGACATTATTACTTTTTAAAAGTATACTTAAGTGTGTTAAGAAACATAAAAGTGTCTCTCTTCAAGTATTTAAGTGACCTTTTATTAAATAAATATTATATTACACTGAAAAAATATGAATTCAATTTACTAAACGTTTCTAAGGTAAGTGGTTGCAATCAGTGTATTTTAGCTACGTTTAAATAAACAAATTAAGTTGACTAACGTTCAAAAAAATTGTTTAATGTAGCTCAAATAAATTGTTTGCAACCACTTACCTTAAAACAAAATTATAATTTTTCAGTATGTCAAGGTTGTCACACCAGTTAACTAGAGAGAGAGAGACCCAGATGCCGAATTATCAAGGGAGTGATGTTTATTGACAAGACTGGGATTAACATGGCTGAAGTGAGAGTCCAAATAATGGCAAAGGGCAGTCTGCTGGAGAACAGGAGGATGGCCGAAGTCAGACCTGGACAAAGACCTGGATACTTTGAGCTGTAGTAAACCCAGTCCAGGCAGATAGCCAGGTCTTGGGAACAGCAGCCAGGGCTTGATACTTTGAGCTGTAGTGAACCCAGTCCAATCAGATAGCCCGGTCTAGAGAACAGCAGCCAGGGGTAATCCAAACACAGAACAGGAACAAACACAACACAAGACAGAACAACAAGCAACAAAATAAGATACAAGCAATGAAAAAACTAAGAAAAACTAATTAAAACTGCAGAGAGCAAATAAAACAGAACAATGAACCAAAAGGTAACTTCCAGGAATCTGTAACTGAAATATAACCTGGCTAAGGCAAAATCAAAATAAAGAAAGAAGCCAAACTAAAGGCTAGAGAAAACTAGAGCAAAAATAAAAGACACGAACTAGACTAGAGTAAAATAACAAAAGCAAATAAATACGAAAACTTCAAGAGAACTAAATGCAAAGCTAGACTGACAAGGAGAGTAAAAAACAACACTACTAAAATGACTAGTTGACTGATGATGAATTCTCTTACACACAAAGAATTAATGCAACGAAGCAGCAGAGACATGTTACCTTTGACAAGGGGCACAATATAAAGAAGCAGAGCACAATATAAAGAAGCAGAGCACATGAGGATCAGGTGGACACAATCACGTAAACGAAGACTAAGACTAAACAAGGGGTGGGGTAACTAGAAACCAGGAGACAGGGCGAGAGGAGCACATGGTCAACAAAAACAAAGACAAAGCCATGTGCTCAGACACAAGACAAACAAGGACACATTAAACAAAGACAGAACAGACATGGTTGTCAGGGCGGGACCCTGACAGTAAATCCCACCCACCCAAGTTCAATAAATTGTGCTTTTCAGGTTTCTCAGCTCAGTCTAAAATACATTTTCAGGTAAGCTACAGAAATGTAATAATCAAATGTAAAATAACTGCATAGTCTTCACTGTATAAATTGAATAGCCTATAAATTAATACTTTTTGATGTTACAAAGGTTATTTAGTCAGGAGCAGTGAGCACTTGTATTTTACATTTATGCATTTAGCAGACGCTTTTATCCAAAGCGACTTACAATTGCAATCGGGTTATACATTTTCATCAGTATGTGTGTTCCCTGGGAATCGAACCCACAATCTTTTGTGCTGCTGACGCAATGCTCTACCACTGAGCCACATAGGAACATTTTTCTTTGACAGCATTAGATTTATTATTACTATGCTTTCACTTTAAGAACGAAAGCATAGATTTAATATACTGATACACATGCCTTTTTTCTCCACTGTTTACATTAAGACACATGCTATGCTTAACTGACTGTTTAAAAGGATATTAGCCAAAACATACATTTCGATGTAGTTTTGTCTGAATTTATTAATCCATGCTCAAAAAAGCGGAGGAGAGCTCAATTCAGTATTCGCGCAAAGTTGACGTGGCTGTCTGTGTGCGCGCGCTTCAGATGTGTGCACGGGAAACTTCTCACACAGTGCGCGACTGTTCCGCCAACAATCCAGAGCGTCTTTTATGCTCGCCTTGTGCCTTCGAGCAGTCATTATGTTGAGTCCTGATATGTGAGATTGAATGAGAATGCATGCGTTGGTGGTAATACATAGACGGACATTATGTGAAAATGTGGACAATGCCAAAATAAAAGTGCCTTTTTATACTACAGATATTTATATTTTACGTGGCATCGATGCATCGTATCGTCATACATTGTATCGATATATCGATCCATATCGATGAATCGTTACACCCCTACTGGAGATCACATCCAAGATGGCCTCTGTGGCCCTAACAGGTGCCCTCAGATGCTCATGAAGGGCCTCCGTGACCGAAACAAGAATGGTTTCTGAAAGCATGACATGACAAACAGGGTTGGTTTCTGTGGGCACAACAGGACTGGCTCGCTGTTCTGCGGTAGCTTCCATGGCCATAACAGGCAGGGTGAGGTGCTCTGGAATGACCTCCATGGCCAGGTCAAGAACAGTTTCCGTTGAGGCAACAGTGTTGATTAGAGGGTCCACCTTGGAAAAAACAGGTCCCATAAATAATTCAGACATAATTCAGACAGTGCAGTCTCAGATTCCTTCAACACAGGCTTTGCTGGTGGTGTAGGCGGCTTAGGGATTGGTTCCAGACTGTATACCTCTGGAACCACTGAATACATGACCAGCTGAGTCGGGTCCTCCTGGACCACAGGATTAGCGACCTCTTGACTCAGACTCTCCTGGACCTGTAGACTGGGGGCCTCTTGATACAGGCCCTCCTGGACCAATGGGTTAGAACTCTCCTGACTCTGGTCCTCCTGGACCAATGGGATGAGGACCATCAGAATCAGGTCCTGTGGAACCATGGAACTCGGGGGCACCTGACTCAGGCCCTCCTGGGCCAATGGATCCGAGACCTCTGGATTCAGGCCCTCCTGGACCAATGTGCTTGGGACCTCTGAAAGAAGAGCATTTGACTGCACAATGTGTGCCCTCCTTTTACATCTTTGAGGGCTCAAATGTGCATGATTGGCCGCTTCTGGGGTGACTGTGATCCTCTCAATCAACCCAGGAATGACTGAAGATACCTTGACCCACACTGGGCGGATTTGAACGCACTTGACTGACTCTAGGATAACTTGGGTGGATTCGACAGACTCAGGGATGACTGGGGTGGACTCGACAGACTCTGGGATGACTGGGGTGGACTCGACAGACTCTGGGGTGACTGGGGTGGACTCGACAGACTCTGGGGTGACTGGTGTGAACTCAAAAGACTCAGGGGTGACTGGTGTGAACTCGACTGGCTCTGGACTGGCAAGAGCAGACTCGACTGGCTCTGGACTGGCAGGAGCAGACTCGACTGGCTCTGGACCTGATCTCTTCCTTGTTGACTTGCACTTCTTTGGAGTCAGAAGCTGATCTGGGACTTGACTCAGCAAAGGTAGAGAAACAGGTTGGTTGCCATAGACGGACTCAGGACTCACTGGCAGATGCAGCAACTCGAGCCGCCCTCTTTCTTCTGTTTCTTCGTTTCTCAGTGGGAGTCAGAAGATTATCGGGGACTTGACTCGAAGGAGGAAGGAGGAAGTAGGACAGGGTGGTCGCTGCAAACATCCTCAGGTGGGTTAAGTATCTGCCAGTCTTTGCGGTGATGCACATAATGGGAAAAGTCCCAGAAATTCAAAACTTGCAATTGCTCCATCTCCCATCGTGGCAGGGGGTCATCCAGAATGAGGTTGAAGACCTCCTTCAGGACTGCATCCTCATATTCTAGATCCCTAGCCATGGTCCAAAAGAATTGCGCAAAGTTCCGTGGATCCCGGCCCTGCTGACGAAGCGATGCCACTGCCCGTTGGAGCGCCAATCTCCCTTCTGCAGTGGCAGGTGGAACAATTTTAAGACTCTATCTACTGGGTCTGGTGATGGCTGGTTCGTTCTGTCAAGGTTTTGTCACACCAGTTAACTAGAGAAAGAGACCCAGATGCCGAATTATCAAGGGAGTGACGTTTATTGACAAGACTGGGATTAACATGGCTGAAGTGAGAGTCAAACAATAGAAAAGGCAGTCTGCTGGAGAATAGGAGGATGGCCGAAGTCAGACCTGGACAAAGCTTGGCTGGAGAACAAAGGAGATAGAGCAGCACCAGTCAATGAGATCACTGGAGATAAGGCAGCAGCTTGAGCAACCAGAGCTTGATACTTTGAGCTGTTGTGAACCCAGTTCAGTCAGATAGTCAGGTCTTGGGAACAGTAGCCAGGGGGAATCCGGACACAGAAACAAACACTAGACAAAACACAACACACAAGACCACAAGACAGAACAACAAGCAACAAAATAAGATACTAACTACAAGCTATGAAAAAAACATAGAAAAAATAATTCAAACAGCAGAGAGCAAATAAAACAAAACAATGAACCAAAAGGTAAATTCCAGGAATCTGTAACTGGAATATAACCTGGCTAAGACAAAATCAAAATAAAGAAAGAAGCCAAACTAAATGCTAGAGAAAACTAGAGCAAAAATAAAAGACCGGAACTTGACTAGAGTAAAATAAAAAAAGCAAAGAAATATGAAAACTTCTAGAGAACTAAATGCAAAGCTAGACTGACAAGGATAGTAAAAAAACAAAACTATTAATATGACTAGTTGACTGACGATGAATTCTCTTACAAGGAATTAATGCAATGAACCAGCATGAGGGAAAGGGGCACAATATAAAGAAGCACATGAGGATCAGGTGGACACAATCAAGTAAACAAGGACTAGACTAAGGCTAAACAAGGGGGTGGGGTAACTGGAAACCAGGAGGCAGCGCGAGAGGAGAACATGGCCAACAAAAACAAAGACAAAGCCATGTGCTCAGACACAATCCAAACATGGACACATTAAACAAAGACAGAACAGACATGGCTGTCAGGGCGGGACCCTGACACAGTGTACCTAGAATTACAGTTTTGTAAAATATACTTACAGAATTTTAACTACACTACAAAGTGCACATTCGGTAATATTAAGTGTAATTTTTCACAAGTGTATGGATTATGATATATGGTTAATCATTGGTTTAATTATGAATACTTATGAGTTTATAAATCATTGAGTTTCTCATTATGAGTATATGTCTGTATGAGTCTAATGTGTGTGCGTGTGTGTGTGTGTGTGTGTGTGTGTGTGTGTGTGTGCTGCAGGTCCTGAGGGGTGTAACATCTTCATTTACCATTTGCCTCAGGAGTTCACTGACTCAGAAATGCTCCAGATGTTTCTGCCGTTTGGTAACGTCATTTCTGCAAAAGTCTTTGTCGATCGAGCCACCAATCAAAGCAAGTGCTTCGGTAAGAACAAGCACTGTATGTGTTCAGGAAAATACTAATTGTCAGAGTCATGCTTTACCGCTTCAGTTACAGATAGCAGCTACCTAGAAACCTCCCACAGTTCCCAACTATTGCATAGCAATACACTGGTGTTATTGTCAGGAATATGGACTGTTTGTGTGTGTTTTGCTCCCCATAAACTCCCATTTACCTAGTTTTCCCTCATGTGTGACATGCCCATATTTGAATGTCTCCCTTGTGTTCTTGAGTTGTGCCTCGATTTTTGTTTATGAAAGACTGTTTGTTTAAATTTACTCCTACATCTCCTTGCTTCTCACAGTAGCAGTCGTGACAGAAGTAACTTTATTAGCATTTTCCTCTTCGTTAGTTTTCCTTGTATTGTACAGTGTTTTTTTGTTTCCGTTATGTTCTTGATGGATCTCCTTGCCTCAATGTTTAACTCCCTTGCCCATAAAGACCTTCCCTTCTTGGAGTTTGCTGTGGAGATCAGCCAGTTCGCTGTTTTAACGGCATTCAACGACGCTGCGCTGAAATCCCTTTTCTGGATCGGGGCCAACTACTACTGCCCCGTCGAGCTGGAGGGAGGCAATCATCCGGTGTCTGGAGAGTGTCTACCGCCGATCCAGAACACAGCCAGGCCCAGAACCCAGCCCACCATTACCCCACTGCATGGAGCTAGAGCCTGAGCCCACTACTGATGGAGAGCCAGAGCCTGTTGTAACCGACTAGCCATTACCTAGAAGTGCGACAGAGCTGAGGATTGCCAAGGAGCCAGAGCCTCACGGATCGTCAGACCAGTTGCGAGAGCCGGCTACAACACCATCCACGAGGGAAAGAGACGTGGACAGTGAGATCACGGAGAGCAGTTCCGCCCACTGCACCATGGCTGAGGGTGAGCCGAGTATGGATCTGGAACTGTGGAGCTCAGAAGGAGGGTTTGTGGATTTCTACTCTGACTTGCCCCCTCTCCTCCTCCTTGTTCAGAGCCCTCTGTCACTCCTATTCTCCCTTCCAGCCCAGAGAGGCTCCTATTCCTAAGATTAGCCCAGAGAGGGCATACATTCCCAAGTTTGGCCCAGAGAGGGCTTCCGTTCCTGAGTTAAGCCCAGAGAGGGCTTCTGTTTCCCCATCCTGCCCAGGGAGGTCTGCTATTGCCAAGATTAGCCTAGAGAGGACTTACGTTCCCAAGTTTGGCCCAGAGAGGGCTTACGTTCCCAAGTTTGACCCAGAGAGGGCTTACGTTCCCAAGTTTGGCCCAGAGAGGGCTTCCGTTCCCGAGCTCAGCCCAGAGTGGGCTCCTGTTCCTGAGATTGGCCAAGAGGGTTTCCATTCCAAATATTCTGCTCCTGTTTGGAGCCCTGAGAGCCCAAAGGGTCAGAAATACCTCTGATTCCCAGACTCCGCCTCGGCCCGTCGACCCAGTGGCTCCACCATGGCTCCTAGCTCCCTCCTCTCTGCCGTAGCCCATCAGTCCACTGGCTCTGCCAGGCTCCCTCGTCCCTCTGGGTCTGTCGTTGACCATGCTTTGCCTCGGGACTCCACTCCTCCGGCTCCGTTAGGCTACTCCTTCCCTTCGGCTCCTCCTCTGTCCTCTGTAGCTCAGGCTCCACCGCGGCCTTCCGGATCCCCCCTGTCGCCCTGGCTCATCAGCTCTCCGTCTCTGCCTCAGGTTCCTCCGCCACCTGCTCTGCTGTCGTCGGTCATCCCCTTGGATTTGGCAGCCCTTCCTCCACCATGGCTCCTCCCTCCATCGGCTCCACCATGGTTCATCGTTATGGCTGTGGCCTGGGTCCCACCTGGCACTGCCAGCTCCAATCCCCTCTTGTCTCTGTCTAGTCCACCCTGGCTCCTTCATCAACTCCCTGGACTTTGTCTGCCGGCCCCCTCACGGGTGTCCATTCTCCTCTTGAGCCTCCTCCCTAGTTCCCACCGTCCCTCCTTCTGTTGCTTCTTTAGCGCTAGGAAAAATGTCAGGAATATGGACTGTCTGTTTGTGTTTTGCTACCCAAGTGCTCCAATTTACCTAGTTTTCCCTCATGTGTGACATGCCCATTTGAATGTCTTCCTGTGTTCCTGAGTTGTGTCTCTGTTTTTGTTTATTAAAGACTGCTTGTTTAAGTTTACTCCTCGTCTCCTCCCTCCTCTCCTTGAAGTTGACAGTTATTGTATTATCATTGAGATACTTTTTATAGTTTTTGTTATTATTTTATAATTAGATTTAATTATAATTTTTTAGCATTTTCAGTTTTTATGTTAATTTAGGTTAAAGGTGTATTAATTTTGCTGAGTGTTTTTGTCATTTAAAAAAAAATTCAGCTGTCTGTATAGTAGGGGTGGCACAGTACACTGATGTCACGGTTCGGTAAGCATCTCGGCTCGTGGGTCACGGTTCATACCGTGATGGTTCGGTACGAATACATGTACCTCGTGCCACCCCTACTGTATAGTATTCATTAAGTTTCAGTGTTTAGTTTTAGTTATTTTAGTACTTCAACTGCTTAAAAAATGGTGCCTCGGCAACTAGCTGAAATAAAATAAGTTGAAGTTTATAAGTTATTACACTAATTATATTTTAGACCTGTATTTATATAGCGATTTTATCAATACAGATTTTGTCGAAGCAGCATTACAGTATCAAATAGGAAAATAGTGTGTCAATAATGCAAAAGGACAATAGTAAACACTCAATTTTCAGTTAAAGGCAGTTTATCATTCAGTGATTATCATCGTCCAGCTCAGTTCAGTTTAAATAGTATCTGGAAATTAAGTGTCCCCAACTAAGCAAGCCAGAGGTGACAGCGGGAAGGAACCAAAACTCCATCGGTGACAGAATGGAGAAAAAAATATTGGGAGAAACTAGGCTCAGTCGGGGGCAGTTCTCCTCTGGCCAGACGAACCAGCAATTTGTGCAGAGGATTCATCTGGTTTCCATGGTCTTGTCCCAATGGCCGTCTAGGAGACAAGTTCTTCACTGGGATCTGTCTCTGGGGCTCATCTAGTTGTCCTGATCTCCGCTGACATTCAGGGCTGTAGAGGTCATCTCTAGGTGCTTATTCACCTTCTGGACTGGATACGGACTGGAACTGGGTTACAGCAGTGACCATCTGATCTAGATACAGACTGGATCTGGTGGCTACAGTGACCTCGGAATACGAAAGAAACAGACTAAAATTAACGTAGATGCCATTCTCCTTACGATGTAACAAGTACATCGGGTGTTATGGGAAGTGTTCCCGGTTCCGGTTGACCTAATTAATGCAGCCTAACAATCCTTTAACAGATTTGAATATTAAAAATGTGTTAGTGAGTTATGTGTAAACCAGGTTAAAGAAATGGGTCTTTATTTATTCTAGATTTAAACTGACAGAGTGTATTATCAAATTGCTAGAGTTTTAAGAACACAGCATACGTTGAGGACTATACTGCGATAAGAGCTCGCTCAAATACTGAGGAGCTAAACCATTCAGGGCTTTATAGGTAATTAGCAAGATTTTAAAATCTATATGAAGTTTAATAGGGAGCCAGTTCAGTGTTGACAGACCGGATTAATATGGTCAGATTTCCTGGTTCTAGCTGCTGCATTTTGGACTAGTTGGAGTTTGTTTATGAAGTGTGCAGAACAACCACTGAATAAAGCATTACAACAATCTAACGTTGAGGTCATAAACACATTAATTAACATTTCTGCATTTGACATTGAGAGCATAGATTGTAATTTAGATATATTTTTGAGATGGAAAAATGCAGTTTTACTAATGCTAAAAACATGACTTTCAAAGGAAATATTGCTATCAAATAGCACACCTAGGTTCCTGACTGATGACGAAGAATCAGCAGTGCAGTCGTCAAGTGTTAGACAGTGTTCTAGGTTATTACATGTTGGGGTTTTAGGTCCAATAATTTAATAACCTCTGTTTTTTTCAGAATTTTGCAGTAAGAAATGACTCGTCTTCCGGTTTTTATATCAACTATGCATTCTGTTAGTTTTTCAAATTGGTATTTTTCGCCGGGCCACAAGGAAATATAGAGCGGAATATCATCAGCATAACAGTGAAAGCTAACCCCAGGTTTCCTGACGATATCTCCCACGGGTAACATGTCAAGCCTGAAAAGTAACGGCCCTAGTACTGAGCCTTGAGGTGCTCCATACTGCACTTGTGATTAATATGATACCTCTTCATTCACTGCTACGAATTGATGATGGTCAGATAAGTATGATTTGAACCATGCTAATGCACTTACACTAATCAAAAGACTGTTGTGGTCGATAGTGTCGAATGCAGTGCTAAGATCCAGTAGCAATAATAGAGAGATACAACCACGATCAGATGATAAGAGCAAGTAATTTGCAACTCTAATGAGACCAGTCTCAGTACTATGATATGGTCTAAATCCTGACTGGAAATCCTCACAGATATCATTTTATCTCTAATAATAAATATAATTGTGAAGACACTACCTTTTCTGGTATCTTTGACAGACAAGGGAGATTCGAGATTGGTCTGTAATTAACTAGTTATTTGGGGTCAAGTTGTGTTTTTTATGAGAGGCTTAATAAAAGCCAGTTTGAAGGTTCTGGGGACATATCCTAACGACAATGACAAATTAACAATAGCCAAAAGAGGATCTATAACTTCTGGAAGCACCTCTTTTAGTAGTTTAGATGGAAAAGGGTCTAACATACACGTTGTTGGTTTAGATGATTTAAAATGTTTTTACAATTCTTCCTCTCCTATAGTAGAGAATGAATGGAATTGTTCCTCGGGCAATCTATAGGGCACTATCTGATGCAATGCTGCAGCTAACGGCTGCATGGTTACAGAAATGTCAATGGAGAAATGTCAACGCCTGTTGATGCTTTATTTTTCAAAATGTAGCCACTGTATTGAATGAATACCTGGAGTTCTGTTTATTTTCTTCTAAAAGAGACTTAAAGTAGTCCTATCTAGCAGTTTTTAATGCTTTTCTGTAGTATAGGTTACTTTCCTACCATGCAATACGAACTACATCTAGTTTTGTTTTCCTCCAGCTGCGCTCCATTTTCCGGTTGCTCTCTTTAGGGTGCGAGTGTTCTCATTATACCACAGTTTTCCTTAATCTTCCTTAAGCATAAAGGAGCAACTGTATCTAAAATACTATAAAAGAGAGAGTCTGTAATTTCTGTTACATCATCAAGTTGCTCTGAGCTATTGGATATATTGTGGAATTTAGATAAATCAGGAAGATTACTTACAAAGCAGTCTTTTGTGGTAGAAGTGATAGCTCTACCATACTTGTAACAAGGAGTAGAATTTACAGTTTTAGCTATATGGAGTTTACACAAGACTATATAATAATCTGAGATATCATTGCTTTGCTGTAGAATTTTTAACACCATTAACATAAATTCCATGTGACAGTATTATATCTAGAATATGATTTCGACAGTTAGTAGGCCCTGACACATGTTGTCTATCCAGATAGAGTTCAGAATGTCTATGAACGCTGATCCTAATGCATCTTTTTCATTACCAACATGTATTTTAAAATCACCCACAATTAAGACATTAGCAGCCAGCACTAACTCTGATAGAAAATCAGAGTATATGAAGCACCATTACAAGTTAAACTTGAAGCCCGCCCTCTGAGAAATACTGAAAATATTGTTATAAATTATAGCAACACCTTCCCCTTTACCTTTTGGACACGGCTCATGCAGCTCACATGGCTTATATCAGTAATCTTGGGGGGTAGACTCATTTAAAGTAATTTAATCATCATGTTTAAGCCAGGTTTCTGTCAAACAGAGCACCTCTAGGTTATGATCAGTGATCATATCATTTACAAAAAGTGATATTCAGTAAGCCAAGCTTTATCAAGCTGTATCATTTGTTTCTTATTTTATTTCAAGTTAAAAATGTTTTAGTAATTAACAGTAATAATCCTGGCACTATCAACCAATCAGAGCAGCTCAGCAACTGCACACAGCACTTTGCATGGACACTGAACACTCTCTCTGTCTTTTCTCTCTCAGGCTTCGTGAGCTTCGATAACCCAGCGAGTGCTCAGACGGCCATCCAGGCCATGAACGGCTTTCAGATCGGCATGAAGAGACTCAAAGTGCAGCTGAAAAGACCGAAAGATGCCTACAGACCCTACTGAGACACAGACAGGTAAGAGCAGACAAAACATTTGGAAAGAGTGAGATTTATCATGCAAAAGGAGGGAAGAATGAAAAAGAAGATGAGAAAATGATCCAGAGGACTGAAAAAAAATTGAAAACAGTTTTCACTCAGAAGCTGCTAGCAAATTTCATAAATAATTACATATACATTTAGTCATTTAGCAGATGCTTTCATCCAAAGCGACTTTACAGACAATAGAAGCAATCAAAATCAACAAAAGAGCAATGATATGCAAGTGGTATGACAAGTCTCTGTTAGCCTAACGCAGTACACATAGCAAGTTTTTTATTATTATATATCAAATAAAAAGAAAAGAGATAGAATAGAATAGAAAAAGAATAGAGCAAGCTAGTGTCAGAAGCATGTTTTGCCTTTTTAATTGTATAATAAATAAAAATAAAACAAATAGATAGAATACAAAAAGATTAGATTTTTTAAGGAAACAAGCCTTTAAACAATTAATTAGTAAATGAATAGAATCTAAGTCTAAAAGGGCCCCTTTTTTAAAGAATAGAATTAGAATAGAGAGTGCTAGAATTAGAGGCTCAAATAAAGATGTAAGAGAAACAAATTGCAAAGACATAATTTGACACAACTAACTTTGAAAAATCAAGTGGAAATGAAACAATGTAAATACTATGAAATATGTTATACTTTTTTTTAAAGTAACACTGTCAGAAATTACACTCCACAAAAAACAAGCATAATAATAAATACTATGATCCAGTTTTCCATTACTGATGATGCTGTTTTGTATTCTCTTGATGAAAGTCATAAATGACGGAGACCCCATGGCTATGGTTAACTAGCAACAGATAATCCAGTGCCTCTGAAGTTGTAGTAAGTTGATTGGCCTGTTTGGTTTGGGTTGCTCTATGGCCACGAGGTGTGTGCTGCATGGCATGTTGCCGATGGATTGTTTGGTGCATTTGTAACTTTGATGAATTACTATGAGATCTGACTGGTCATTTTCAGTTTTATTATTAATGAATTACACGTTAGTAACCCGTTCACTTTCTGTGATGAACTAGACTGCCGTTTCTGAAGTGTTATATGCTGTAAATAGTCTGCTTATAATCATGAATGATTTAGAACGAAATCATATAACATAAGAGCAGGTAAACAGGTAAATGCTGCAGTGACTAAAGCGTTAGTTCAGCCCAAAATAAAGATTCTGTTATCATTTACTCACCCTCATATCGCTCCAGACCCATTTTCTGTGGAACACAAAAGAAGATATTTAGAGGAATGTTCATGCTGCTCTTTCCCATAAACGCGAATTGAGCAAAATGTACCGTACAAGAAAAACGTGTGACTTGCATGCTGTTTTAAGTCCTCTACAACAATTGTGCAAGGAACAGACTGAAATTTAAGTCTCATATTCAAACTTGGCAAATTAATAAGTCAAAAAATGAGGGTGAATAAATTATATTTTAATTTTGGAAGTACCTTCTTTACTGTGAATCCGCCTGAGCCTCTGACGGTGATGTTACAGTAAGTACAGTGCCTGATGCTGAATGGAGGATACGTCAACAATGCAGACATTTTGGGAAGATGATGTTACATATGTGTCCCTTGAGCACAAAAGCAGTCATAAGCAGCACAGGTATATTTGTAGAAATAGCCAAAAATACACTATATGGGTCAAAATGATCAATTTTTCTTTTATGCAAAAAAGTCATTAGGATATTAAGATCATGTTCCATGAAGATATTATTACCGTAAATATATCAAAACTAAAAATTTTATTAGTAATATATGCATTGCTAAGATCTTCATTTGAGCAACTTTAAAGGCGATTTTCTCAATATTTAGTTTTTTTGCACCCCCAGATTCCAGATTTTCAAATATTGTCCTATCATAACAAACCATACATCAATGGAAATATTATCTATTCAGCTTTCAGATGATGCATAAATCTCAATTTTATAAAATGTACCCTTAGTACTGGTTTCGTGGTCCAGGGTCACATATCAGACGAGTGAACCTCATCTTTATAGTCCTTGTGTTTGTACTCCAGAATATAATGTCTGTTCAGCTCTTCAGCAAATACCCAGAATTCCTGTTGCAACTTAAACCAGAGAGTGATGCATGTTGGCTGCAATGAGAATCACTCATAAATAGATCTAAATGCACACATAGAGTATAAACACACGTGCACATGAAATCATCCCCACAACATCACGATATGAAAGCACGACGATCTCCAGCAGTCTTGAGCTTCACTGTGACCTGCATGGGCAGCGTGAATGTGTTTGCGTGTATAAAAGCACGTCTGATATGGCATATATGCAGCAGCTGAGGTATTTGATAGGTTGTGACCTCCTCTGCACTGAAGTGTGTAATGTTATAACACCGTCTCATATCCCAGATTAATATGGAGAGACTTTGTGAGTGTCTGTAAAACATTAATCTGTTGGCTTGAGCATCATGACCAGCCCAACACTACAATGATTTAACCAATGATTTTAGGGCGGGACCATCTGTTTGTCTGTCCAATGGCAGACTGGAGGAAAATCTTTTGAAAACAGTCATTATTTTGGCACTTACATTTGGTGACAAAATTACATGCTTCACTGTAAAACTGAAGAAAAAAATATATTTCTGTAATGCTTCCCAATAGATCTGTCTGATATTGAACATGTTTCGTCACAGAAGAGATTTGACGCTCACACAGAGATGTCATAATAACACTCAGTAATTCAGATGCTCATAGTTCATCAAGTGAATGATTCATAAGAAGCATCACATGAATCACTGGACTGGAAAGAGTGTGGTCTAACACGAGCGAGATGAGTGCGGGTGATGATGATACCATGATGTTTTTATTCACACTGAGGAACCTGAAGAAACAGACATTAACCTGAAAGCTGAATCGCTGTCTGCTCTTTGCCTGTGGTCCCAAGCAGAGAATTTAACAGCATGATCAATGCAGTCAATCTCTCTCTTTCTGTGTGTCATAGGATGGAGATTATTGAAGCGTTCACGCAGCAGACGGACTCCAGACGCTGAGCTGCACAGAAGAATTGTTAACGTGAGATGTGTGTTATCTTGCACACTCACATGTGTGCGTATATGCAAAGGACAAATAAAAGATCATGTACATAAATCACATGCATTGAAACACACGTGCACACAAAGTTATGGAAAGATGTCAATGCTATTCACACACAAACACACACACACACACACACACGCACACACACACGCACACACACACACACACACACACAAACACACAGACACTCGCACACATGCAAACACACACACACACACACACACAGACACAGACACTCGCACACATGCAAACACACACACACACACACACACACACACACACATACACACACACACACATACACAGACACTCGCACACACACACACACACACACACATATGCGCACGCACACACACACACACACAGACACTCGCACACACACACATTCACACACACACACACAGACACACACACACACACACACACACACACACACAAACATGCACATACACACACACACACACAAACACTCGCACACACACACACACACACACAAACAAAAACACACACACACACCAGAAAAACCTTCTTAGCTCTACAAATGTTTAAAACTATCATTTTTCTTACAAAATGTAAAAAAAAATACATAAATAAGTACAAATAAAAAGAGAAGACCAGCCAAAGTAAATGGCCATAATCAGGATTAAATAATTACGCTTAAAATAAACTATTTAAAAAAGAAAATAAGAATAGTTGCATTAAAGCAAAAGACGATAGTTGCAGTATTATTATTATTTTAAGAACAAAACGTCTTAAGATTTCTACTTTTTCATTATAAATGTGATGTAAGAGGACTCAGGAACTTCTGGGCACGTTTTAATATTTTATCTTTTAATTTATCTATTTATTCGTATGTGAAAAAACATGGTTTGGGATGTGGTCTCTTGGTTTTCATGTTTTTAGAGAACTACATTAAACAATTGTTAAAGCTTTGTAACTTATTGAAATGTGAATTACAAAGATGATATTTATGTCTTAACTTTTTGGATCAAACTTTTGTTTCTAATTTAAATAAAATAAAGGTGTTAAAACAAAGGTTATGGATGAAGGTCTGTTTGTGTCATGTACTGAAGATACCTGTATATGGAGATTATTATATTTCACGGCAATGAACCAGTTACTTATTTGACTGTAGAGCCTCCAGAGTGGAGAAGATACAGTAACTTCAGTTACAGTTTTTATCGATCGCTAACACACAATTAATGAAACAATTCACCATTTTCTCACAACTATAAACACAATCTCAAAACTACACACCAACGTGTGCAAGCTACAAACGTCCAGGTCAAAGTCAAATAGTTTAGTCAAAAACACGTTCTCTTTTGTCAGACTCAATCTTTGGCCTCAGATGAAACACAAACCTGTCAAATAATACTTCTCTGTCTAGAGAACACGAGTGAGATCAGCTCAAAACACTGTCACACAAACCTGCTTTTGGGAAACTACACCCTTTGCTTGGCAATGTCAGTTACAGTATACGACATAAAGAGAGCGGTGCAGATACAGTAAAACTCACCAAGAACCTTTAGGAGAAGTGTACTTTCATTACACTACTGATCTTAGAGTAGATGAAAAGCACTCGAAGAGAACAATACAAAGACCAAACAACAGACTATACAGTAAACACACACTGTCAGTTACTGTACAGTAATCAATTAATTAATTAATTCATTCATTCTGCATCCTCAGACAAAGTGCATTACAGCATTGGTAGTATCTTTATTTGTTATAGCAGTTTCTTAATCTTCTGATAAAAGACTTCTCTGCCTCCTCTAGACATGCGTCTCTCAGTTCTGCACAAATACAGGACATGTAAGGACTACTTGGCTACAAATCAATTCAACAGTAATGAGTTTGAGGGTGTACAGTATATACTGTACATAGAATAATGAAAGTTCTCTCATCTGAAGTAGTGTTATGTACTGTAATTATATTGTATGTGTCAGTAGTATTGAAACCTTGTAGATGAGCCTGTAGGCAAGCTAAAAAATCCACTTTTACGAGGTGTTTGGACATAAATGTGTGTTGGCAGTGAAAAAAATGCACTCCTCATTTTTTTAATCCCTCTAAATCAAGTCAGTCTCACTAGGCCTGCCGTTTTGATGCTCACCGCAGTGTGATATTTCAGAGGGCGGGGCCACAGGGTTTGATTGACAGCTCTGCCTGCTATAGTTTCTGACCTCAGCGGTTACGTTGTCCTTCATTTTCTCTGCGCTTGAGCAGCTGTAATGTCATCTCGCATTCAATCCTGTACTCTGTGTTTGGATGTAAGCCTGAACATAAGAGTCTTCATTTTCTCCCATCGTCTGAGCTGCTGAGGACGCTGTGGATTACTTAAATTTTTCCAAGGTAATGTGCCTCATAATCTACATAAATACGTGTATCCCTCCAGACTCCTTTGTGTCATATTGTTAGTGCTTAGCATTTTAACTGTATTTGTGTGCGTACATTACATATTTTTAACTGATCAGCGCTGTGCGTGAAAATGACATTTTCCAGCTGTTATAATAAATTATCTGTTTGGTATTTTGGTCTGAAACTTCACAGACACATTCTGGAAACACCCAAGATTAATATTACATATTGTAAAAAGGGGCATAATAGGTTCCCTTTAAGTGCAATGCATCTATCTCACCAGCAGGGGACAGTGTGCTAGTGCTGACATGGCAACAACATGTTGAAAATATTGCAATAATTCATATTTTTACAGTTGCAGAAAAATCAATACTAGCTGCTCATGATTAGGCAAATGTCTCAAAACTTAATTCGGCGCTTTTTAATTAAAGCATTACATTTATGCATTACATTATGAAGGGCAATGTATTTTATACATTTTGGCTCTTTAAAAAATATATAAATATTAAAATAATATAAAAATGGTTATAATTCATACACTACTGGCTTAAATGTAAACAAATAAAAACATTGGATTACATCTACTTTTTAGGTACCCTTTATGACATTACAATTATGACCTTTCAGATGTAATATTGTATGTAAAGATGGCCTATACTGACATCTAAGGATGAACTGTGTGAAGAATCGGAGGATATTCATCATAGCATCAACAAGTCAAAAATGTGCTCCTTTACAAGTAAACATCTCAGTCAGGAGCACCTTATTAATAAGCAGAAAACAATTAAGTAAAAAAACTTACGTAAAAAATTTGCACATCAAACATATAAAAATCAAAGACTCACAATCCGTCCTAACATGCACCTATCATGAACATTATACGGTGTATTAGACTTGTTTCAGTCATGAACAGTTCTTTGAATCAGTTGGGTGAATAATTTAATGACTCACTCAAAGCCCACAGAAAGACGCTTGTCACCACCTACTGGAGTAGAAAGAGAACAAATACACTATTCAGTTTACTAAAGCCCCTCCTCCACTGACATATTAGACAGCAACCTATCTTTTGAAAATCATATTTCCCATTTTACAAAAACAGCATTCTTCCATCTTAGAAACATTGCCAAGCTACGGAACATGTTAAGTGTTTCTGATGCAGAAAAGTTAGTTAATGAATTCATGACCTCTAGACTGGACTATTGTAATGCACTGCAAGGTATTTGTCCTGCATCTTCAATAAACAAGCTACAGATAGTACAAGATGCTGCGGCTAGAGTCAAGAAAATATGATCATATTACCCCAATTTTACAGTCTCTGCACTGGCTACCTATTAAGTTCAGTATTAGTTACACAATATTATTACTTGCCTATAAGGCCCTAAATGATTTAGCTCCTGCGTACCCAACTAATCTTCTATCACGCTACAATCCAACCCGCTCCCTAAGGAGCAAAACGTCTCGGGTTACTCGCGTAACCCTTGTTCTCTGAATAGGGAACGAGACGCTGCGTGGACTTCACGCTTTGGAAACGCCTCTTGCGTGACCGATGTCTGAAACACTATAGAATCACGCCAATTAATTGGCTGATGGCGCGACGCCGTCTCTGACGCAATCACGTCGTCAGCTTATACTGGCGAACGCGCCATCCACTCCTCAGATTTCTCTGCCGAAAAGAAATCTGTCGGCAGCGTGAGGAGCTTGGCAGCAAACGCAGCGTCTCGTTCCCTATTCAGAGAACAAGGGTTACGCGAGTAACCCGAGACATTCTCTTTCATCGATAACTCAACGCTGCGTGGACTTCACGCTTTGGGAACGATATACCAAACATGCCAAGCTGAAAAACGCTGCCTATCTGGTCCAATAATGAACCAACAACATACGGTCAGTTCAAACAGACAAGATCTGGGAACCTGGAGCCGTATCAACGTCAAGGTTGTAAAACTTGACAAAGGTGTGCGGAAAGGACCATCCTGCCGCAACACAAATATCTAACAGGGGTACCCCTCTAAAAAGAGCTTGAGAGGAGGCTACGCCCCTAGTAGAATGCGCCCGAAGACTAAGAGGTGAAGGGAGGTTCCGTGCCTCATAAGCCAGCGAAATGGCGTCTCTCACCCAGTGAGAAATCCTTTGCTTCGACGTGGCAAGCCCGCGGCGGCCAGCACTAAAACAGACCAATAACTGGGAGGATTTTCTCCAAACCTTGGAGCGATCCACATACAGCTTCAATGCCCTGACCGGGCAGAGCATGTGGAGACTCTCATCCTCACTTGAAGCAAAGGGAGGAGGATGGAAAGAGTGAAACGTGACCACCTGAGATCGAAACGATGTAGACAAGACCTTGGGAATGTAACCCGGCCTAGGCCGCAGGGTAACTTTGACTAGACCCGGGCCAAAGTCCATACAAGCCTCACTAACAGAGAAAGCCTGCAAATCTCCAACTCTTTTTAGTGACGTAAGCGCCAGAAAAAGAGCAACCTTAAGAGTCAGTATTCGCTCCGAAGCTGACTCTAGGGGCTTGAAAGGGGCCGTCACTAGGCCTTGGGGCTATGAGAAGGAGACGGGCACCGCTCACCTTCACTCTGCATAGTACTGCCAGAATCAGCTTTATTGGCGGAAACGCGTACAGACTGACATTCGGCCAAGGGTGGGCGAACGCATCTATGCCCAGAGTCGTTGGGAAACTCAGGGAGAACCAGTTGTGTCTCCTAACATGCGGGGCCCGCTGGCAGCGAATGGACGGGCTGCAAAAGGGGAAAGACGGACGCGTCCACCAACTGCCAGCCCGAGTAAAAATGAGGGTGAACTAGATCTGCACACCAAGCCTCGAAGGGTGGCTGTGACAGATTTAAGTGAGGAGAGCGCTTCGGGCGGACGAAACGCCTGCCGGTCTGACCTCGCCCGTAACGGTGAAACGGTTTCTCCTCATTCCGACCAAGGTCAGGAACAACCCGGATTAGCCGGGCGGCAGGCCTGTTGGGCCGCTTCAGGTTAACCCGCTTGCGTGGTTGTTGGCGGGGAAAAGACCGGCCACGGGCTCCCCAAACCGTAGTGGGGGAAGGGCCTGTGCTCCACCGCCAGAGGGCTCCTTTCTGGGGAGCGACTGCTCCCTAGACACAGAGGAGGAGGGAATAGAATAGTCCCTTGATCTCCTCGGCATGAATTGCTTGAGAGCAGCCGACTGCGTTTTGGCTGAGTGGAACTTATCCACCACAGCGCTAACCGCCTCCCCAAATAACCCAGATTGTGAGATGGGTGCATCCATCAAAAACACCTTCTCTTTCTCACGGATCTCGGTTAAATTGAGCCACGGATGGCGTTCTGCGGCCACAGAAGCCGCCATAGAGCGCCCCACGGCACGTGCGGTGTGCTTGGTGGCTCTCAGAGCCAAGTCAGTGGCTATGCGTAGCTCCTTCAAGGCTTCAGGAGTCAAGCCGGTCCCTTCGTCCATCTCCTTCAGGACGTCCGCCTGGTAGGCCTGAAGGATGGCCATTGTGTGGAGGGCCATACCTGCCTGACCGTCCGCGATGTAGGACTTCCCGATAAGAGCGGAAGTGGTCCTACACGGCTTGGAAGGGAGGAGGGGGCGGGACTTCCAGGAAGGAGCCAAAGAGGGTGAAAGATGGGAGGCCAAAGTATCCTCGACCACCGGCATGGCGGTGTAACCCTGCTCCACAGAACCCACGAGGTTGGTGAAGTCAGCGGCCGCCGCGTTAGTAAGGCGGGAGGAAAATGGCTGCTTCCAGGATCCAGCGATCTCACGATGCAGATCGCTGAAAAATGGCAGCTTCCTCCTTTCAGACTTGGAATGTGCACCGCTGAGAAACCGCTCTTCGAGTTTTGAAGCTCGGGACTCGCGGGGCTCATCGGGCCAATCCAGCGAGCTTCTCGGCGAGAGCACTGTGCGAGAGCACGTCCACAAGCTCAGAGTAGGCCGCTGAAGGCCGTGCCTCCTGGCCGCTAGGCGGGAGCGCATCTGCTAAAGCAGGCCCGAAATCCTCGGCGTCAGAGGCTGCTGTGTGCAGAATATCATCTAGCCCGAAGGAAACGGTATCACGTGCCCTCGGGCTAGGAAACAGAAAATCATGCAATAATTCGACTGGCGAATTCGCGCGCACGCGCTCGGGAGAGGGAGGGAGAGAAAAGGCGAGGCCTGTCCATCTCCTCGAGCTCGACATCCGAACCCCAGGTCGTGGCTTCACGAGAGGCCGCGATCTCACGAGGGGCCGCGGAGGAGCTCGATGCGCGACGGGGAAAAATTGAGGATTCCCTCTCACAATCCTCAAGCCGAGAGCAGAGGGTTATGAGACGGAAATCCTCGCAAATCTTGCATTTCGAGGTCCCGTAAACCGCGTCACGTGCATGCGAAAACCCCAAGCACTTAATGCACTTACTGTGTGGGTCTTCGCGAGCGATGAAACGCGTGCACGGCGGTTGACAGCGGCGAAACTCCATGGCACTTCACCGCGAGGAGAACAAAGTTCCACTGAGGCAGTCGCCGAAGTGCAGATGGATGATCGCAGAAGATAAGTTGGGCCAGAAAATCACAACAATGAAGGGTAATGTGACCGCTTCGTGAAGGCAGAGAAATCTGAGGAGTGGATGGTGCATTCGCCAGTATAAGCTGACGACGTGATTGCGTCAGAGATGGTGTCACCATCAGCCAATGAATTGGCGTGATTCTATAGGGTTTCAAACATCGGTCACGCAAGAGGCGTTCCCAAAGCGTGAAGTCCACGCAGCGTTGAGTTACCTATGAAAGAGAACTCTGGACTCTTGGTAGTACCTCGGATAGCAAAGTCCACTAAAGGTTCACTAAACTTTTTCAAATTTGGCTCCCAAACTCTGGAATAGCTTTCCTGATAACGTTCAGGGTTCAGACACACTCTCTCTGTTTAAATCATATCTCTTTAACCAAGCATTCATATAATGCATCTCATAATCTAGTACTGCCAGTATATCTGATCAAACGCACATTATTATTATTTAGCTTGGGTTGAACAAATAATGTTTGCTTGATTGGAACAACAGCTACGCTTATTATGTCTCTATTTGTTTCTCTGTTTCTGGATTAACATCCCATAATTACACAAGCTTCAGTCTGGATCCAACCCTTAAATGATCTGAGATCACCGAACACCTGAGAAGAGATGATGTTAACCCCTCAGACAGAATTAAACACATTTTGCCATAAGTTAATTATATTAAGTGTCTACAATATATAAATCGATTACAGACACTTAGTTTCCTGTGAAGTTGCTTTGCAACGATTTTATTGTAAAAAGCGCTATACAAATAATCTTGAATTGAAATGAGCTTTCTCCGCCACCATATATAGGCTAATCCACTGTATGGAGAATTTTGGGGTATAATAAGTCACATTTTACTTTATTTACACTTACATAAAAAATAAACTACAGTGTCCTGCACCCACTAGTAAATAGATATCACAGTTTATATCTGGTGTCTGAATAATGTATGGTTTGACTGTCAATGCTTTTTGTAATTAATAAATCAATGATAAGAAAATGCGATAATACATTTTAAGCACATGTGGCAGTCAAAATATGCTTTTAAACTTTAGAAAGTGTGTCATAATTGTCATATATCATAGAGTCCGGGAGAGTGTGACTCTCTCGAGCGTCACGATGTTTAAGTCCCGCCTGTTCCGTTATCCCCTCCCTCCCTCCCTCTCTCTCTCTCTCCTCGTGTCTTACTGACGCCCGTCCCGCTCTCCCCGCACGCGCATCACCGGAGCCAAGCGGAAGAAACGCGTGATATCCCTCAATCAGGAAATATCATTCAAACTCGCCGTAGCTGTTGCTTTGTGGAGCCACTCTCTCCGTTAAACCGATTTTTACCGAGTGGAAAACTTTTTTATCTCTTTGGGGAGGAGAGATGCGGTTGGTAAACAGTCTGGCCGAACCGTGAATCCACTAACGGAGCATAAACACCAGCGGAGAGAACCGGAGAAGCGAGAGACGTCCATCAGCACAGTGCGCCGTTTCTAACCAACGACTGAAGTGAGTCCCGCATTACCGGTAACGTTAGCTAACATGTTTTGGTGACGAAGTTGTAAGTTACCCAGAAGAGAGCTGAAGCGGACATAACCTGGTTCTGGGCTCGCTTGTAGAAACAGTAACGTTATACAATAAAGTAGGTAACGCTAAAGCGTTTTAAATAAGTAAGTTAAATAAGCAAGTTTTCTGCTAGCTTTAGGCTGTAGTAGCATATTTATAACTATCTTATTACAATATAAGCCCAATGATGTCCAGCTAAACGTGTGTGAGTGTGAACCAGACATACTTAGGGTCAGGATTTCTGATTAAATGAAGTAAGAAAGCTCTCATATCAAGCACATGTGCTAAAGATACTATGGGGGGGTCACTGACAATTTGCACTAAACCTGTATTAGTTACTATCAGCTGTTGAGTACAGAATACGATATTTTGAAGAATGTTGGTAACAAGATAGTTGATGGCAGCCATTGACTACTATAGTAATGGAAAACATACTATGGAAGTCAATGGCTACCGCCATTCATTTGGTCACCAACATTCTTCAAAATATCGTATTTTGTGCTCAACAGCTGAAAGAAATTCATACAGGTTTGGGCAGTATTTATTTAATATACATGTATTTAAATAATACTGTTTGTCAATCAAGCTGTTTATTAGACTGCTGATATACTAGTTTAGACGTGCCACTGCACGACTCCTTCTAGAACTGGAGAATTAAGTTTTCTCGGTTCCTGAAAGGAAAAAAATAATATTATAATACTGCCTTCGTGTGCTATTAAAATGTCCAATTCCCAATTTCAGGAGTCCTGCTTACAAGCATGTCACGTTCACGTGCTTTGCTGTTGGAAAGAATAGAAATCAAGGACGCCAGGTGTTCTGGGAAAGTCTTATTAAAGACAAAATCATAGATATTAATTAAATGTATCATCCCATTTATTGACAACTCTATCATCATTCACTGTGCTATCGTTACAGTTAGCTTGTTGATGCTTGAAATGGTTGCTGCACTAGTATGTGCATGACTTTAACATTAAAACAAGGTGATCATGTTTTTGTGTGTGTGTGTGGGGGGGAGGCATATCTGTCCCAGGCAGGTAAAAAAGAGCACTATCAAGGGGACATAGCTTTAGCCCTAGTCAGATTTTGTCCAGTTTTATCAACGAGTTAGTCAAATGTGCTCATTAAACTTTAATCAGTACCGCTTGCTATGGTGATATGACAATATATCGGCGATGATATACATCTAAAACAATTTATCGTTTATATATCATCGTGATATGCAAATATATCTGTGAAGCTTTTAGTGGGCATGAGCTATTGACACGTCAGAGCAATAAATAAACATGGATACATGAATAATAAGCAGCTTTCTGTGTGTGTACCCCAAGACAAGATAACTATAATACTAATAATAGAGATATAAATGCTTTGTAACCCAAGCACAGATGTCCAGGTTTATTACAGAGGTAGCTGAGAATAGAAACACACATGTTCATCAATAAGCCGAGAACCAGACCCATTATAAATCTAAACGTGCTTAAATGAAATGAAAAGTGTGATATCCAAGTATTAATAACGATTTTAGCTGTCATATTGATAATAATAGCACATACAAACATAGTAAATTAACTGTTGCATGCTCCGGCATAGTTAGGGATCACGCACCAGAACCACCTCTTCACCGGGTCAAACACTGGACACAGTACAGAGCAGACACGCTTGTGAAATGAACTGGACTTTGGGGGTCAAACACGGATCAGATCTCCTAGTGCGAGTACATACTAGATCCAAGTGAATAACTATAACCATAACAGCACAACAAATGATGAATGCTAAAAACACTGACAGCCAATCGGAATCATTTCTACTTTAAATATATAGTATTTATAGAGTTTTAACTTATCATTTTAGTTACTTTTGTAAGTCACTTTGGATAAAAGCATCTGCTAAATGACTAAAAAGTAAAGTAAATACATTTTCCCACACAGTGTTTTGTATTTGTATTTTAAATACATGTTGATGTATTTGTGCCCATCTTTGCTGGTTGGTGACTAAATTATGACAGAATTTACATTTTTTGGGTGTACTGTCCCTTTAAGGGAAATTCGATTTTGTATTGGCCCTAATGTGTATGACTATATACAAAGTTTATTTTGTATTTAATATTGATGGAGTCACATATTATGTGTAAAAAGGAATCGCTAAAGAAGATGGTTTGAATAAAGATCAAGTTAATACTGTATAATTGACACTAAAGTGTGTGGGATCAAAGGTCAGAAGGCAAAAGGTCCTGAATGTATGACAAATATGGTCACCATATGCAAACACATTTTCAGCAAAATATCTTAAATCTCTCTTTTGGCATTTTTGTATGTATTTTCTAAGAACGCTGACATATTTTAGTGGTATATATTTCTACAGGCGTGTGATTTAATCAGTCAGTGTGAGCTCACTTTCACATTCTTCACAGTCAATCCATCTCTCTCACTTATGGAAAAACATTGCACTGCGCTACAGGCATTCAGTACCGTCCTCTCCTGCCAGACTAGCAGTCTTTCGGGGACATTATTAGCCCACGTGTGCCTTTAATTGGGATTTGTTTACTGCCTATATAAATAAGCATAACATTTCATCCGTCTCAAAATCAACAGGTGTTTTTAGAAAAGTTCTGTGATGGTGCTTGCAGTTTATTGTTTAATCATAAATTGATTTCATGAGAACAATAGTCCCAGTTTAGACGAGTGCATTTGTGTCCATTCAGCTGTATCGTGTGATGAACCACGGTCCAAGAGTCCATGTGTTTTCCTTTCGTCAGCTTTCTCTGTCCATCTGCTATAAAAAATTCACTTCATTTCATCTTAAATTAGAGCTTTCCCAAAATAGAAAGCCTTGACTAACACGAGATCGTATCAGTACTGGTGAGTGAGTAAGACTAAACCATCCGCTAAAGAACAGCATGATAAATTCTGCTCTTACCTTTGACCTGATTACAATCAGACATGCTCCAGACAAATACAAGCAGAGGTGACCGGGGCTAGTTGTCACACTCTACTCCAGTGAATAACTCATTATTGTTAAACGCCTCTCAATAGTAAGGATTGTTGTCACATTCAGAAGGATATTAGAGGTGTTCAGCTAAATTTATAGTGTGTAAAACAATTATGAAAATCCCACTCAATATGATAAACGCTTATATCTAGGTTATTACTATTAAATCCATGCAGTGGGAAACGCCAGCTCAAATGTTTTCCATTTAAAAGCATAATAGGATCTATAAAACATTCGTGAAGCTCTAAAAATGAATTCAGTTGCTCTGCACCGAGTCCGATTTAATACCCAAATGAAAACCGATATCCGATTATGGTAAAATGCTTAAATATCGGAAAGATTTCGGTAAACCGATATATCGGTCCATCTCTACCGTAAAGCACATCTTTCATCAGTTCACATGGAGTCCAAACTGTCCTTTACAAACCTCTGGTTTCATGATTCATTGTTTGAAGTAAATGATTTGTGTGTTATCAGCGTGATCTCTTCAACCAGCACCTGACATGAAGGATTGACCACGTCTGATTCAATGACAGTGCTCTGTTCAATCTGTGTAGTGTTGTTGTTAATCTAGGGCCACAGTCACACTTCAAGCTAAATGTCTACAGTAGCCATAAAATAAAAACGTCATCCTCTTTTAAAAAAATATATAATGCATACAAAATGTAAAAGTATTCAGTATGCTCCACTTGCTACAAACCTGCAGATTTCATATTTGCGTTATTTTAATTCAGAGGTCATGACGTGATGTCTTCAGTCTTCGTGATATGAATTTACAGGTCAGAGTTCAGCACATTTCTAACTTTGAAAAGCAATGAAATTGACACGGTTTTGTATTTCCTGCAATCACATGCGATGATGCGAATGAATAGAAGTCAATGGAACAAAAAAATTATATTGATACTGTCCCTTTTATTCTTCAGAAAAAATACATAATTGTTTTTGTTATTATGTAATATATTTTTTGTATAGAAGTATAGAACTGTCATGTAACAATTTACATAATTCACTTTATATTATCTAAGAATATTAGTATATTATCTAAGTTCAAAGTAAAGAAAAGTCACAATTTTATAATTATAAAATGGTATCATAATGTAAAGTCCAAACGTAGTGATAAAGTTGAGTATATTAACGGTTTCTTTACAAAAAAAGCAATGCCACGCAGGCCCTCAATGATGTTTTTAGTCTGTGTGAATGAACCAATTTGCTCAAATTAATCAGATTTCTGAGTTCCACATAAAATAGAGTGGAGGGCATTAAAAGAGTGATTATTAAATCGCCCGGACTAACTCAGTGTGGCTATTTGCACCTCATCACAAAGCTACAGTATATTATCATGAAAACATCTGAAAAATGTCACATTACTGAAAAATTGAGTTACTTTAAGTTGGTTACACCCAACACTGAATCTATGACGCAGTCGATTACCACAGAAAATAACTTTGACTCGCTTTGTAAAACACAACCGTTGATCATTAAAATGTAAATACAAGACATTAGACTACTGTGACAGAATCTGTGCAAAGTCATATTCCACCCTGCCATGTACAATGTGGTTTATGTAAAATATATCTACTAAAATGTGGTTTGTCTCCTCAGAACTGGAACTCTATGACACAGGATCCTTGCGTATTATTAGACATCAATTATTTAATTGATTGAGTGGACATGCTATTATACAGACACACTGGTGTTGGTTCAGCTGCATCATCCAATAACACACCCAATGTAATTACACACAACAAACCCATTTACACAAGACCATTGATGGGCATTTGACTCCCAAATATTTGCTGCTGGCTTTACAAACACTGAGCAGGCTGGACGCACTGCTGCTGATTAGTTTACTGAGTTCTTGGCTCGACATTGAATGACTTCATGTGCGTATCGCTGTCCATCTCAACATTGCTAAGCAAAACCTCGGTGCTGGACGTCTGCCAGCTCCACCTGCACACTCGAGTCTGTCTAAAGTGAGACTGATGGGCCACAAATGTAATTATGTAAATTCTCTTTGCAATATGTGACACGCATCACAATCTGAAAACCCAACGCTCTCCATTGACTTTGCATTGCGGGAAACTGCCTCCTTGTCATTTCTGACTTATAACAAAAACAAAACAATGTCTAAAAGCTGCTGTGTGACGAGGTGTACAGAAAACAAGCTAAAAACACAGAACTACGATTTTATAAGCCATCGACCCCCCAAAAAAACGAGCATTTAAGGACACAACAATACAGCGAGAACTGCGCTAATCGGCGACAGGAAACATTGATTATTATTAACCATATCAAAGGATTATTTCACCACCCTTGTGAATCTGAGAGGAGAGATATATTGAGTAGTGATCGACTGATATTGATTTTTTATAACCGATACCAATTATTTGCATGTTTATGTTCCCGATAACCGATATGCAGAACCGATATTTATTTACTGTTATAAAGTGAATAAATAACAGATTTAAGTCCATTGTTCGCTTTGGTTTTTCCTCCTTTCAGTCATCTTAACAACAACAATCAACTGTTGAAAATTAACATTATTTCATGTAAAATTGAATCTTAAAATTACAACAATAAAAACATTTTATTTATAAAAGCATCATCAGCAACACTGATACTAACAATAAGCAAAATAATGTCTAATGTTTTCAAATGGAAAACTACAGTTTTAGGTTTATAAGCTGTTTAATAGACTAAAGAGTGAATAATAATTCACTAAATAATATTCTCTGAATATTGAAATAAGCTATAACAAACAAAACATCATATTTTATTGCATTTCTTAACTGGCACGTTTAATCAGAATTAATAAAATGTTTTTGTCATTCTAAATTATGAAAACTGCTGACAGCGCGGTTTATCTATTTACACAGAACTATACTCAAACTGCGATCGCTTGCGGAGATAATAAATAATTCATTTCGATAGAGATGTATTTATTTAGATGTTTATTGGTAAAATAATGGTTCTATAGTAAATGTTAATATAGTTTAGCGTGTTTCAAACGAGTGAATCTTGTTAAAAGTTACATGTGTGGTCGTGCCGGAGCTTCTCCTGAGTGAACAGTGTCCCCTGCTCCAAGTGTGTGTGTGTGTGTGTGTGTGTGTGTGTGTGTGTGTCCACTGCTCCAAGTGTGTGTGTGTGTGTGTGTTTGTGTCCACTGCTCCAGGTGTGTGTGTGTGTGTGTGTCCACTGCTTCAGGCGTGTGTGTGTGTGTGTGTGTGTGTGTCCACTGCTCCAAGTGTGTGTGTGTGTGTCCACTGCTCCAAGTTTGTGTGTGTGTGTAGGTGTGTGTGTGTGTGTGTGTGCAAGTGTGTCTGTGTGTGTGTGTGTGTGTGTGTGTGTCCACTGCTCCAGGTGTGTGTGTGTCCATTGCTCCAGGTGTGTGTGTCCACTGCTCCAGTGTGTGTGTGTGTGTGTGTCCACTGCTCCAGGTGTGTGTGTGTGTGTGCCCACTGCTCCAAGTGTGTGTGTGTGTGTCCACTGCTCCAGGTGTGTGTGTGTGTGTGTGTCCACTTCTCCAGGTGTGTGTGTGTGTGTGTGTGTCTGTGTGTCCACTGCTCAGGTGTGTGTGTGTGTGTGTGTGTGTGTGTGTGTGTGTGTGTGTGTGTGTGCACTTGGATGGGTCAAATACAGAGAACACATTTCACTGCTGGTTATACTCTGTATAATTATGTATGAGACAAATTTGACAGTTTTCCAAAAATTATATATATATTTTTTTTTCAAACCGATATCCGATTATGGTAAAATGCTTAAATATTGGGAAAAATATCGGTAAACCGATACATCGGTCGATCTCTAATATTGAGAAACAAAATTTTACTGGTCTATGTCAGTGCCCCTTTTCCTTACCTTCGTTTTGTTTGAGAAATGATCCAACTGAATGGCCCAACGTCAAAATACCTATACATCAACAACTATTTATGTCCTAAAACGCTCTTTTTTTGGGGTCGACAGCTGATAAATCATAGTTCTTGGTTTTTTAGCTTGTTTGCTGTACACCTCGTCACACAGCAGCTTTTAGACATTGTTCTGTTTGTTGTTATAAGTCAGAAATGACAAGGAGTAGCTTCTCGTTATACAAAGTCAATGGAGAGCGTTGGATTGGTTTCCCCCTGGTGGGCATGGCCTAAATGTGCTCTGTCTCTATAGCTCGTGTATAAACAAGTTTTTTCTCTGTTTCTAAAGAAATGTTGTGGTGCTTTATTGTGCAAAACTCACTGCCACAATAGAGTGTAACAGTTTGTTACCAGGTTATATCGGTGGTATATGCTTTTTCAAGCTATCTGTTCACATTATTTCATGTTTAACAGCTGAATTAATTGTGAAAACTACATTACCCATGATGCTGTGCAGAAAATCCCATCAATCAGAGAGTTATGGCAAGTAAGTTGTGCCAAAACACTGAGTAATTGAGTCTGGTTATGCTGTCAAAACACTTACATATTTGTTTATATATATATGCATACTTTGCAATACATTTATGATTTAAATATTGTTCCTATAAATATAACAAACAACTTTAAATCAATAGTTTTATATTTCTCCATCATTTTTAGTGTATGTCATTTGCAATGCCTCATGGGAGTGTAGTTCTTTCCCTCATGAAAGCTGTCCCAGTTCTGGACCGTTTTTTTTTTGTCTGAATGTTTGGTTTAAAATTAAAGATTGTAATGTTGTGATTCACCTTGTTGGTTAGTTTTGTTCATGGCTTATAATGCTTTAACAAAGACTTTTTAAAATACCATGGGACAAATTATTTAAAAAATAGATAAGACCCAAGAGGCACTGATGTTGTGAGGTAAGGTGCTGTAATGTATTGCTATGCGGTTGCTAGGGTGTTCTGGGTGGTTGTTGATGTGTTGCTAGGGTGTTCTAAGCGGTTGTTGACATGTTGCTATGCGGTTGCTAGGGTGTTCTGAGTGGTTGTTGACATGTTGCTATGCGTTTGCTAGGGTGTTCTGAGCGGTTGTTGACATGTTGCTATGCGGTTGCTAGGATGTATCTTCTGTCTGAATTTGAAACAGTCGTGTGGTCTCTATATATGACTCAACTCCCTCCTTCAGTGGAAATCTGGGGGATTTTTTACTGTCTTTATCAGAAGTATAATTCCTTAGAAAAGTGTGTTCACTAGAGTTGTGAGATTTAAAGGGCACCTATTATGCAAAATCCACACATTTGGGCATAAGTGTGTGTTGGCAGTGTGTGAACACATCCACCCTTCAATGATAATCTTATTTGTAATCCCCATTAAACCAAATCAGTCTCACTAGGCGTGTAAGACTGAACACAAGAGTCTTCAGTTTCTCCCAAAATCTCAGTTTTTCAAGGTAGTCCACCTCAAAGTCTACCTAAAGGGCTGTGTTCGATACATCGATTGGACGATGTACTGTCACTGAGAATTGATGATACAAGTATCAATACAGTCGTCTCTTTATCAATATCGCAGCACATGCGCAGCAGTGGACCACGCTTCATTTGAATACAAGAGCGGTGTTTAAAACGGACTGGAAAAGTGCAAGGTTTCTAAAAAACTATTAGGCTACAACAAGGTTTAATCTGAGGAACACAACCTGATGTAAAGAGATGTAAACCCCCGAAGCTTCATACTTGCGCAATATGGAAATATCGTACGTGTGTCAACCTGGCAACCATGAGTATGCTTGCTTTCTTAAAACACCGCTAAGCTTGCAGATTATTTTTAATACTTCGATATTATATTCTCAGAAAAAAGTGTTCATTTACGAGAGAGAGAGAGCTGTAAGAATTACCTCCGTTTTTGCCACGTTTCTCTATTAAGAGTGAAGCTTGCTTTAGAAACCATGATGTTACAAGCTCCTTGTTGAGAAAGATAATGTAGCTCTTCAGCGATTTTATTGATCAAATTGTGGGGCGGCACTGAATGTGCTGTGAGCTACAGTGAAGACAGCGCATTCGCTTCTTATGTTTTAACATTAATAGTGTGTTAATTTGTGCAATGATAACCTGCCAGCAATGTAAAGATGATTTGTTTATTTATATATTAGAATGAGTACATTATTATTTATGGGCCTAAAACGAAGATGCAAACAATTGTACCTGGTGTGGAGTGCCCAATGTGAACATGAAACATATGCATTACCTATATTATACTGTGGTACAGTTATGGAGGCGCTTTATTATGCAGAGGTCAAGTGCTGCTCTGGCTATAGCTAGCACTAGCCCTATAGTGTGCACTGTGCAGTGTTTAACAAACAGCTGTTTTACTACATTCTGCTGAGGTGAAATTCATTGTATCATGGCGTGACTTTGCTAATGAAACACAGCTCTAGTTTATGTCTGCACAAATCATTTCACTTCAGTTATAGTGCTTAGCTAGCATTTTAACCACATATGTGACCCTGGAGCACAAAAGCAGTCGTAAGTCGCTGGGGTATATTTGTAGAAATAGCCAAAAATATCAAATACAACTTCATTTGAACAACTTTAAAGATGATTTTCTCAATTTTGCAATTTTTTTGCACCCTCAGATTCCAGATTTTCAAATATGGTCCTATCATAACAAACCATACATCAATGGAAATATTATTTACTCAGCTTTCAGATGATGCATAAATCTCAATTTCGACAAATTGACACTTATGACTGGTTTTGTGCTCCAGGGTCACATTTGTGTGCATACGTTATCGAAGTATTTAAGTGATCAGTGCCACTTTCGGTGTGTTCGGCTGTTCTCTCGCTCTCAGTCATGTTGCTTCGACCGACTGTTTATTGCTGTAGGTTTGTAAACCAGTGATGTATGCGCTACACCCTCTTCTAAAGACAGGGCTCTTTTTTAGACACTCCCCAAAAATGACATTTTCCTGATGTTATAATAAAATGTGACCCGCAACCACAAATCCAGTCATAAGGGTAAATTTAAATATTTATGCATAAGCTAAAAGCTGAATAAATAAAATTCCATTGATGTATGGTTTGTTATGATCGGACAATATTTGTAAATCTGGAATCTGAGGGTGCAAAAAAATCAAAATATTGAGAAAATCATCTTTAAAGTTGTTCAAATGTTGTTTAGCAATGCATATTACTAATCAAAAATAAATGTTGATATATTTATGGTAGAAATTTACAAAATATCTTCATGGAATATGATCTTAATATCCTAATGGTGTTTGGCATAAAATAAAAATCAATAATTTTGACCCATACAATGTATTGTTGGCTATTTCTACAAATATACCCCAGCGACTTAACACTGCTTTTGTGCTCCAGGGACACATATAATCTGTGGGGTATTTTGAGCTTAAACTTCACAGACACATTCTGGGCACAACAAAGACCAATATTACACCCTGTAAAAATGTCAAAATATGCCCTTTAATGAGCAGTCTTAAAATTAAAGATTACTCAGTTGATATTTTCAGTCCATTTTTGATTGATTGCATGTCTTGTGATCATCTGATAATCTACTCGGTGCACATCTTGACTGTAGACTGTGGTTTATATTCAGAGGATGGTCATGTCAAGAGCATTCGGCCTTGCTGAATGAATAATTTATTAATAGACTGTTTTAGTCAACCTCGTCTGACACACATCTGGACTTGGGCTGGTTGCCATTAGGCATCATTAGTGTTCTGTTAATAGACTATAATGAGTCTTTGGTGCAGTCAGACATACAGTACAGTGTTGTCCACAGTGTTGGCCAAAGTCTCAAGGTTTTTTATAGTGGGCATGATTTAGTTTAGTGCCAGCTAGTAGATCATGACTAAACCATCTGGTTCAATAATCGCTTTCCATATAAACAGCGGATATTAATACACAAGCAGAGCAAGTGTACCGAAATGAATGGGAATGACGTCTGCTTGAGTTTCCAGCTCCCAACAAAACCCTGTTCCTTGCTAAACGCTCTACACACTTCCTCACGGTCCTGCCACACACACACACACACACACACACACACACACACAGTGCACTGATAGGTTGAGCAGAGAATGGTCAGAGTGGATTCACATGACCAGATCGGCCAATGAGAGCTCAGGAAGCGATGTCGTGAGCGGGATGGGGCGTGTCTGACTGCGGTGAAGAGGAATGCTTGCATTAACACAAGTTCAGAAATAAGACAGAGACAGTGTTAAACTGAACTTTATCTGACCTTGTACTCGGAAAAGCAAAACTAAAACATACTTTAATGTCACTTCTATTGGAAACCTGTAAGTTATGTATTTAAATGCATTTGTAATTGCACATTAATAATGATGAAGCTGCAATTAATACATTGCAATATCAAATAACATGCTACATGTTATAATCAAGCACTGTATATGTGTTTCAGTACGTTGATAATCAGTGTACCTTCTTTCTTTACTGTTTATTAAAACACAATGATTTAAAATGCTCTTTAAAGTACTATGTATCATTTGGTGCACTTTTGAAAAGTGTAAGAAACAGTCACGAATGTGTCTATTTTAAAATTAAATTTTCTGCAAGTAGTGTTTTAAAAGCATACTTAATATTTGAAGCGCACATTCAATACAACTAACCCTTTGCAGTTTGATTGACAGGCGATCTGACCAATCATAATGCAGAAGCCGCCATTTTGTCCGACAAACTAACTCGACAGGTGAATAAATTACCTTTAGCAAAATTAGAAAATAGATTCTTTCCACAGCTTAAAAAATACTTTATGATGTTCATTCATGCTTTATGTAAAAATGAAAAGATGATCGGTTCATGTGTTTGAACTGAGACGATACAGTGATCTGTCACGACACATTAAAGAGCCACAAAACAGTATTTATTTTTTAATTTCTTATAAAATGACCAAATTTGAGGACACTGACAACACGGCGGTAGTGCACGTGACGTCACACACTCTATAACAAGCATAATACAAAGTTTCGTAAACAAGTGTAATAATAGTAACAGTTGCACATTGTTTTATTTAGACTATAAATCTATGCTAATTCACAAAAGACCTCAAACGCCATACACGTTTTCCTTTAGGTTTGAGCGCAGGAAAATACAGTTTATTCTGCATCCAGCATATTTATTTGGTGATGAGCGATGGACTTTGTTGGGAAACCAAATACTACATCGCTGATCTGGAATCATCTCCATTCATGCCCTCATCCGCGTTTGTACAAGTGTCTTCAAGTTCACATGAACGCAGACGCCCGGATGGTCAGGTGTGTAATGGTGAGGCTTTCTCCAAACTGGCCAAATACGAACGAGACAGCGGTAAATGGAAGATGCTAACAAGAAATGTGGCAACATACGCCACGATTCCTCCACAGAGAGCAATGTTATTATAACCTAACGATGCTTTGTGAAAGGTTTAAACAGAAAATAGTGGTTTCATCTTGCCAGTTTCTTGGTAAAGAAAACTAATTTTTACTCAAATTAATAAAAATGGATTTATAGTGTTTTGGACCAAACTCTTCATATATATATGTATATATCTTGCTCTCACAACACGGAGAATACATACAAACGCTGCACACAAACATTAAAACAGAAGTGTGTTACCACTGATTCAACTTCTGTTTATAAAACTGACGTCTCTTAAATATAACTCATGGGATTTAAAGGAACAGGCCACCTAAACTAAAACACTGTTCATATCTGTATTTTATAGAAGTTATTATCATTCCTGCAGCTGCATAAACACAGCATGCATTGACATGCAAAGCTAAACCAAGGGAACGCTTTCACAAGCTTGTTTCCTTTATATACCTATTTATGTTGCACATACAGTACTCATTCAACCGTAATATCATTTACAGTCCAAGACTAATTCTCTCAGATGCATTGTGTTGAAGCGGATGTTTACCCCTCATCACGTTGGGTTGGTCTGAATTCTCATCTCCTGAGCGGTGTGGTGTTATTGTTCTGTGAGCGGAGAATAACAATGAAGCTAATGTTCAGAAGTCTTTTCAAAAACTCTTTTCAAGCCACAAGCTTTTGAAATCTTGATGTTAAAATCCAGCATTTTTTCCAGAAAACCCCGGTGCCTAAAGGGTTAAAGTGTTACTGCAAAAACACGCTGTAAAAAGGGATTGACTGAACTTAAAAAAATTGAGGAAACACGTTACCTTAAAATTATTAAGTAAATAATAATAAAAAATTAGCTGTCAAGTACACGTATTTTTTTTTAATTATTATTTACTTAATAATTTTAACGTAACGTGTTTCCTCAATTTTTTTAAGTTAAGTCAACTTATCAATTTTTACAGTGCATTTATGATAAACTAAAATTAACTTTAATGTGAAACCGGTATGCCATGCATTTAAATATATTTGTAATTACACATCATGTGTAATTAATGATGGATTTAGTACATTTAAAATATATTTACTTTTAAATATGATATCAAATAGCACAGTTAAAACACCTATAATCAGCACTTTGCATGTGCTTTAGTATATTAGTCAACACAGCTAAATAAGTACTTCTTTAAAGCATGACAAAGTTTATTAAAAATACATGTTCTTCTCCATAATTATGATCGGAGAGTCCTGTATACGTCACCAAAGTGAAGCCTTGATTAAACTCTGAGATCAAAACAATTATACCAGTAAGACTAGACCCACTGAATATCAAGTACTATGTACTTAAATTAATCATTTGATGCAATGTACTTCTTGTGTACATATGTTTTTATACTGTACTTGTATTTAATAAAACATGCATCTGTAATTAATGTCTGTAGTTACATCTAAAATTACACTGTTGACTCTCTATCCTTTAAACCTAACCTGTCCCATCTTTACCCGTATCCCTCCTCAATAGCAGCACAAGTGTTTGCAATTCAATATGAACACAATAGGTATAGTGACCTAAATGCATTTATTAAAAAGATATGTTGAATTTAATATCATGCCGACTTTGTAATCAGAATTTCTGTCCATGCAAAAGTAATAAACACGAAGCGAAACATACAGTATTGCTTGCTTGCCAAAATGCAAAGCTTTAATGCAAACATTGGCAAATCCAGCAGGGCTCACTGCAGCAGTCTGATGCCTTGTGAACACAATTGTGTTTCCAGGTGATCTGTTTAAGCCTGTGCACCCCAAATCAGAGAAGACAGTCAATCAGATTATGCTTTCCAGTTTTTTTGCGCAATATGCATCAGGGCCCGTATTCACAAAACATGTTATCTCACAAATAGCAGTAAAAGTTTTTCTGAGACAAACTTTTACTGAGGAATAGAGAGAAGTTTTAAGCTAAGAGTAAGGGGGCGGGGTTTACCTCATTGCTATGGATGACATCAGCATGCTTACTAAATATGCACACAGTGATTGGCTGATAGGGGTCTCTGTCAGAGATTTATTCATAGAAATATTGAAGAGCACGATATTATGTTGCCATATCCAAATAAGGTTGATTACCACATTCAAATAAAGATTTTAACATGCAAGCTAAGTGTCACCAATTATACAAATATATGTTCAGCTAATTTGCAGGAGGGGGGGGGTTCTAGGATTTCATCTGAGCCCTCAGAGAGACCTTTCGATACAACGATACACATTACCTAAATAAACAGTTTTTTACTGTGCTTATGAAAACTGTATTTCAATTACCTGTTAAAGTTACAGAAGTGACTTATTGAGTGTTTTTCTTTTGTTGTTTGATTAACATTATTGGCCTAATATAAGAAATACATACTGACACATCCAATATTTTCTTAACGGTTTATGTTTAAGACGTAACCGACATACTTTAACTAAGTATGTCTTTATAGTACACTATGTGTACTGGATATGTATGTGTATTTTGCACATTGTCTTCTGTAAGTCTGTAAATACGTACTGTCCATATGTAAATTGTAGTATTTTTTAATTTATTTTTTTGCACTGTCTGGAGCACGCTCGTAAGAATTTCACTCACCAAGGCACTTGTGCTGTGGTGATGTGACAATAAAAGTGATTTGATTTGATTTGACTGCGTTAACTTGGATACTCGTCAAGACAGCCATTGTGACATAATAGTTTGTGTATTTGCTCGAGAGGACACAAAAGTGAACAACAATCTCATGCAAGTGTATTTCAATGGCATGGTTTTCTGTTTCTATTTGGTGTGCTATTTATACGCAAAACTGACTTTGGCGTGCATATGAGACACAATGATTAGGTATAGGGGTGTGGGCAAGGTGCGTATCATAAGCACACCAAATAGAAACATATATTTGTGCCATTGAAACACACTTTCACGAGACAATGCTGCTGTCCTGTCCAAGCAGTGCCTCTCAGCTCGTGCGTGCTTCATTCACATGTAAGCGCTAGGGTTGGTATCGTTTGGTATTTTTTTCGATACCGCTGCCAAATCGATACTTTTAAAACGGTACCGATGCCTGAACTGTTCAGCACACAGCACACTCGTGTTACTACAAAGATTTGTTGGACTTATTAGAGCTTTTCGAATTTAGTTCACGTGCATTTTCTCAGTCAAGAAATTATTTTGCACGTGCGGTGCCGGTGATGATGCTTCTTACGTCCGTTTCAGGGGAAAAAAGGACAAATATTTTAACCGATCGCTCAGACATGGCACCGAAATGAGGCACCGATATCTGCGTTCTGATTCGGTTCTAGTACATACCGGTTACATAGGTACCAGTGCCGTGTTGGTACCGGGTTTCGGTACCCAACCCCATAGCGCACTTTAACCATCAATCACAGTGTGTGACTACCGCATTGAGATCGATAAACGAACAACAATAATAGACTTTCTGGAGGAAGCAGCACTGGCCTGATCATTCAGATAGATGATTATAGTTTTAGGGGGGCTGAAGCCCACTTAAAAAGTGTCTAGAACCACCCTTGGCTAATTGTCAGTCATGTATGCTTCTCGTAGCGGATGCATATAAACTGCCTTTTAGTTTACAAAGTAGAATAATTATGGCTGATAGTAAGGCATGCAAACGTAAAAGAAAACCAAACTGAATGCAAGAACCACTGTAACTTCTTGCCCAACTGGTTAATGAAAAGGATATAATCAAACAGAAATATAACCTCCAAACCCTAAAGGCGATACCTTTTTAAAAGCTCATTATTGTCAAATGTTTATATTCTGAGGCAGATTGCCAACAACAGTTGTGAGTTGGTCTTAATGATTTAGGAGTCACTTCTCCTAACGTTTCTCATATTTAGGAGCTGGTTTTAGTGCTAAAACGCTTTGTGAAATACTCTTAGAGCAAAAATGTAGGAGTCCTAAATTTAGGACTGACATGCCCACTATTTTTACGATTTTCTCCTAAATCGGCGAGTTAGGAGCTACTTTTAGCCTTAAGATGTTTTGTGAATACGGGCCCAGATGGCCAAAGTGCATGTCTTCAGCGCATGAGATCAAGCATAAGACATGACTGAGAGACTTTCATCAGTGTATGAGAAAAACAGTCAGGAAGAAACTAGCTCTTCTGAGGAACGTGATTGCCGTGAGATGTCATAGAGTATGTTTATCACTGAGATATTTCCCCATTCTGACTATACATACGTTGCACATTTCCCGTTGCAATTTGCAGAAACTATTGCATCATGTAACAAAAAATGAACTTTGATGGGTTGTTTTGTGCATACTGTAGATCCTGTCTAAGCAGTCTGTTGCTATGACTCTCCAAACATGCAAAGCTTTCAGAAATGTTTCGTGTTTTCAGAAACGATGAATCCTTCCGTCTTTTACAATCCTTCAGTCAGTTGCATCAGTGTTTTTCCACACCTCAGTTCGGTGAAATCAGGTGTGCAAATTCAGGCTTAACTGTGGATGATCTAAAACGTTAAATGCAAGGTCACTATGTGGTTTCAGCCCTAAATTAGACTGTGTTATTGGGGTCCGATGTTAAAGCTGTATGATTTGAGGAATCATTCATGTCTGGAGTTCAAATGCTGCAAGATGACGCACACAATGAACTTTAAATCATTGAGCTTTAGAAAAATTCGTAACCCTTTATATAAGGAATAGCCAGAAGCATCATGTTCATTCATTATTTTAAATGTAAAATAAGCTACGTGCTTATTGTGAAAAAAGAAGCGGTGGCAGAAACCAAACATTCACATGTGTGAATTTGATTAGTACAATTGATTAAAAAATCTATTTTATATTAAAAAAAGTAGTTGTATAGTGTTTTATCTCTTTGGTCAGTTCTTTTTCTGGGTTTCTCATAAAAAAAAATGCATGTAATAATAACGTAAAGCAATAATAATGCAAGGCTTGGTAATAATTAGAGACCACTATAGAGTCCCCACATCACACAAACCTCAGCTATACTGTGCAGATCACATACACACATCACACCCTGTAATGTTAAACAGCATGTACGCTCTTCCTCCACAAGAAGAAAAACAACAACTCAAACTCAACATCTTTGAACAGCTTATCTAGTTCAGCTGTGGTCTGTCTTGAGGTTGTAACGTAACCAGTCACTCCACCCACTTGATGCCCATGCACGATCTGTGTAAGTCGAAAGTAAAGAGGGTGTCTAGGAGCTAAAACCATCTGTAAGCACAACATAGCTGGAAGAAAGCTTTACATCTGCAAGCTTCAGAGATACTGTGTCAGATCGAGAGATGTCACTGTTAAACATGGCCCAGTGCATGTATCCATATCAGATTTTATGACACAGTTGTGTTTGCTAAGGCAGCACTGTTATGTTCACTCTTACTGAGGAACGGATTCGAGGTTTAGAGGTTGTAAAACAAACAGTATTCAGTGTTTGCATGATTCCTCAAGCCGTGTGTGTTGTTGAGGAGTGTGTGCTGCTGCTGTATTAAGTGACAAGATGCACCATTTTCAAACAAAATAAAACAGGTGAAAGGTTAAAGAGATGTGAGGGTGCAGGACTCTACAATTGATAAAATAAGCATCCTTATGGAAGCTTGGTTCCACCTTAATATATAAAAAGGGTAATTGCAACCTTTTATCTCACAATTATAACTTTTCCCCTCAAAACTGCCAGATTATTAGATGGATGGATGGATGGATGGATGGATGGATGGATGGATGGATGGATGGATGGATGGATGGATGGATGGATGGATGGATGGATGGATAGATGATGGATGGATGGGTAGATTAGATAGATGATGGATGGATGGATGGATGGATAAATGATGGATGGATGGGTAGATTAGATAGATGATGGATGGATAGATGGATGGATGGATGGATTGATGGATGGATGGATGGATGGAAGATAGATAGATTAGATAGATGATGGATGGATGGATGGATGATAGATTAGATAGATGATGGATGGATGGATGGATGGATGGATGGATGGATGATTAGATAGATAGATGATGGATGGATGGATGGATGGGTAGATAAGATGATGGATGGATGGATGGATGGGTAGATAAGATAGATGATGGATGGATGGATGGATGGATTAGATAGATGATGGATGGATGGATGGATGGATGGATGGGTAGATTAGATAGATGATGGATGGATGGATGGATGGAGATAGACGATGGATGTAGATGACAGATGATGGATGGATAGATTAGATGAGATGATGGATGGATGGAAGATGATGGATAGATAGATAGATGATGGATAGATGATGGATGGGTAGATTAGATAGATGATGGATGGATGACGGATGGATGGATGAGATAGATAGATGGATGGATGGATGGATGGATGGATGGGTAGATTAGATAGATGATGGATGGATGGATGGATGGATGGATGGATGGATGGATGATGGATGGATGGATGGATGGATGGATGGATGGATGGATGGATGGATGGTAGATAAGATAGATGATGGATGGATGGATGGATGGGTAGATTAGATAGATGATGAATGGATGGGTGGAAGGATGGATGGGTGGATGGATGGATTGGTAGATTAGATAGATGATGGATGGATGGATGGATGGCTCAAACAGTAGAGCATGGCACTAACAACGGCAAGGTTAACTTCCCAGGGAAAGCAAGAAACCATTAAAATGTATACCATCATAAGTCGCTTTGTATAAAACTCGTCTTTCACATGCATGAATATAACTGGTCTGTCTGTCTGTGGTAAGAATCTATAGTCTGCCCTGACCCAGATTCCACTCCACAATATAAGTTTGATCATGCTCATTTCACACAATGGCTTAATTATTATAGAGAAGAAGAAAGTCAACAGTTATGTTGTTTCTAGACCATTTGGGTATGATCCTGAACAAATGGTGACCAATTGTAGAATGGAAGCAGATGTGGGACACCATGAACCATCTCAGACAAAGAGGTGTCAGAACGTAATTAACACACAGACTACAGCTCCTACGACAGGAGCAACTTCATTTACATTAAGGGAAGTAAACTGTAACTGGATAAAAGGTTTGAACTTAAGATGTTCTGGGTTCATTCAGACTCTGTTGAACCCAACTACGTGTATTTTGTCACAGCTATGCTGCAATAAACATCTTCATCAAGATCTTCAACGCCCTCGTCCTTTTTTCTTACGCTGTTCTGCAGTATGCTGGAGTGGGTGAGTGAAGTCTTCTGGCAGGAGCGTCTGTGGTTCCCCGAGGGTTTGGGATGGGCTGATCTGGAGGACCGTGATGGACGGGTCTTTGCGAAGGCACGGGATTTGTGGGTGGCACTGCCAATCGCCGTCCTGTTTCTAGTCATTCGACAAGTCTTTGAGAGGTGCGTCAAAGCTCTATCTTCCTCTGTGTTTTACTGTCCATGCAGAGCTTTTCTCTCCTCTCTGATCATGTTTATAAATAGATCTTTAGTTCTATTTATACGTGTCAGCATGCTTTTTGTCTCTCACTTTTCAAATTGTAATGTCTCCCTGCGTCACTCCCTTCATGTTACGCTCACATCCCTGTCTCATTTTAAGCTGTCTCTTCACATCATCGCTTGCTTCCTCATTCATCCTGTGAATTTTTAATTACTGTGAGTATGAGAATTAAGGAACACGAGGCAGAATTAGGATCAGTGTGCTAAAATACTCAGAACTATAATTAACTGCCTGACTAGACTGTGAGACATATTTGGAACAGTCTCAAGCCACTAATCATTAATCAAACTGAACAGTCCATTTCAACATATCAATCAACGTCATTGAAAACACATAGTCTAAAATAGTGAAAATATAAAGTATTAAGTCTCTTCTGCTCAGTAAAGCTGCATTTATTTAATCAAAAATACAGTAGAAATTTGAAATATTAATACAATTTAAAATGGCTGGTTTCTATGTGAATAAATGTCAAAGGTGCCATAGAATGGAAAACTGTATTTACCTTGGCATAGTTGAATAGTAAGAGTTCTGTGCATGGGAATGACATACCGTGAGCCTCAAACACCATTGTTTCCTCCTTATTATGTAAATCTTGCGAATGCAAAAGACCACTGAAAAATAGGCGAATCAGAACATAACACGTCCACTATTTGTGACGTTACAGTCGGGATCACTAATAGTTACGCCGCCAACATTTACATAAACCCGCCGATGTTCTAGGCCAGCCGAACCATCAGAAGTTCTACAGATGTTGAGAAGAAAAAAGCGAGGACAACAGTGAAAATGGCAAATGATGGAAATAAATGTTATGTTATGTTATGTTTAATCAGAGAAGAGCTCAACATTGAGCCGCACTGTGAAACAGCCAATCAGAGCAGAGCTCAACATTGAGCCGCACTGTGAAACAGCCAATCAGAGCAGAGCTCAACATTGAGCCTCACTGTGAAACAGCCAATCAGAGCAGAGCTCGACATTATTATTCATGACCCTTCCAAATAAGCCAATAACAGACCGTTTCATTCTAGGGAGAAATCCTAGGGTTGTAAATGGACAAGTAAAACCGTTTCTGGATTTTTTTTGCTCTTACCTAAGCCTTATACCTTTTTGTAGACATCAGAGATCAATTTAAAATACTGTATCAATGGATTCTATGGCACCTTTAAACTGCAATATATTCTGTGATGCGCAGCTGTATTTTCATCATCATTACTGCAGTCTCCAGTGCCACACGATCTTCAGAAATCATAACAATATGCTGATTTGCTGCTCAAGAAACATTTCTGATTATTATCAATGTTGAATATTTTTCTGGAAACTGATACGTTTTATTTTTCAGGATTCAAAGATGAATAGAAAGTTCAAAGAACGGCATTTATTTGAAACTTCTGTAACATTATGAGTTTCTTTACTGTCACTTTTGATCATTTTATGCATCCTTGCTCAAATAACACTTAGTTTCTTTCTTCAAAAACGTCTGCGTGTGTGTGTACAGATATGTTGCGACACCACTCGCCTCTCTGCTGGGCTTGAAGGAAACATTCAGACGGCGAGTTACACACAACCTCACACTGGAGTCCTACTATTGCAACACAACTAAACACCCCACACAGGTGACTGCTAACGGCTCGTATGCATGAATAACACATTGGGCCACACGAGCGCATCAGCTCTTATGGTGTTCTTGCTCTCCAGAGTTCAGTAGAGCAACTGTGCCAGCAGACGGGATGGACGGAGCGGCAGGTCCAGCGCTGGTTCAGACGGCGCAGGAATCAAGACCGACCCAACCTTCTCAAGAAGTTTCGTGAGGCCAGGTGAATAAACAAGCACTCTTTATAATCCTGTTACCATCGACCGTTTCCTATGAAATGAGCTTTAGCTGCTGATGGATGAGATTAAATGGTGCTTAAGGAAAGCAGTTTCTCTTCAGTGCAAAAGCTGAAGTCGGTTCTGCATGAACGACGAGACGGATCCTCTGAAGCGTGTTTGGCATTTACTAAATTAATTCATATGTTTAGACAAAGTTTTAAAGGCTTGTTCGCATGGTCTTAAAGGACAACAGCATTGCTCTTTTTTCCAGCTCAGGTCTTAAAGCCTAATACCCATTCTGTTTACACCACCAAGAACAGCCGGGAGCGAATATGAAATGAATGGCGCCAGCATATGTTCACTGCGCACTTTAATTCAAAAGACAGACATGTACATAGCAAAACTTAATCGATTAAACATAACAGATCCCTATAATGCCCTCGGAGTGCTTTTAACGTGTATTAATATATGAGCGGATAGATTTCCTGATATTGACAACTACCTCATCAACTTTCTCTCTTAACGTTACTCCGGAGACTCGTTAAAAGCCTGCAGGGTACAAATGGACGCAATCTAATGTTTTGATGAATATGCAGGAATCTGCTAAAACCACAGACTGTAAAATATCGTCACTGGAAGGGTAAGTCAACTGTGTTGTAATATAAAGTAATCAACCCTAGCTGTCCTAGTCAACATAATTATATCACTGTGAGTATAGTAGACGCCATAAACGTCATGAAATCTTCCCCGTTTAATCCCAAATGTTGTGTGTTAGCATGTTTTATTGCAGTGAACCATTTTAGTCGTCTATCGAATACGGTCAAATTATTTCCCCTTTGCTTTATGGGACAAGTGTGTATATAGGAAAATGCATATTTTCAATTAAAGATAACTTATTGATTTAATATGGGCTGCTGGACTCTTTTTTTATTGGTCATTTTGTGTGTTTACGAATAATGTAGGCTACAAGGTTACTTAAACGGAACATGTTTTTTCTCTATTTAGTAGTGAAAGATGGTTTCTCATATTGATCACGTCTCGGCTAGATTGCATGTTTTCTCATGTTGGATGTTGGACTCATGAAAAATAATCACGTTGTTTGTGTTTGCCAAAATAGAAATGTACTGTAGTCAAAACACGGACTGGATTGGCATTATTAGCGTGAGCGCTGCTTATTGTGAAGCCGGCAGATGAGCCTTCATTGAACAGTTATGTTCGAGACTTTCTGATTTACTTAACGGATACTGCGTGAGGGGGCAAGAAACTGGCCAAGGGAGGTCACGTACGGGACACATAAATTAAGCCCAATATACGGGACGTCCCGGCTAATATGGCTTTCCCCTGCATGTTCTGGCATCCTGGCGCACAGCAGCTGTCCACCATGTTAACATGGTTTAAGTTTTATAAGGTCTAACAAGTCTGGTTTTAAAGTATTGTTCCACAGCTGTTGATACCAATGCTACGGCCGCTCTAGCACTCTCCTGGTCGCCTGCCAAAATGTTGGAGTGTAGATTGCGTGATGTCAACCACAGGAGCTCTTTAGTAAGAAACAGCGCGTTTAGTTCAAGCACAGTAACCAAGGAAGATCTCAGAAAGACCCAGAAAATATCACTGATTGGCTGCTCTCAAACCTTTTGCACGTGGCAAGATATATAAGACCATTTCACACTTTCAAGAGCCTTAAAAATAATCAGGTAGCTGGTGAAAAATCGAAGTCAATTAGGTAATTAATTACATTTGATAATTTTTTTTATCACAGAAACTGAAAATTAAAGTTTGCATTTAGCCAAAAATTAAAATGTAAAGTTTATTTAATAATCGATTAATTATTCAAATTCATCAACAATCAGGTAATAAAAAACAATATTTTTATAAAAACGTTTAAATTGCATATAAGGCTGTTTTTATATCAACTTTTAATTATAGAATTATGTTTGATTCTAATTCATGAAATATAAACATTTAAACAATCGCCGTAATAAAAACATGTATTCAACTTTGCATTAAATATTGAATATATAATAATCTCTCTGGAGTTATTTTTCTGGCTGACTATTGAGTTTATGGACACTGTAAATGGCGTTACGTGACATTATTGTTTGATCTGTTTTACTGATGTCTTTCTGTGGTTAAATCACTGATTGATTACATGAGACATGATTCATTTCAGTAATTCATTCTGTTTATTTCAACGCCTTCTTCATGTTTATTTCATGCTATAATTAGTAGTAATGTGCAGCAATCTGTCACAAAACATTAAACAGCAGAAATGTGTTAGTTTCGTATCAAAAATAATTGAATGGCAGGCGCTAAAACTAAAGTTTAATGCATTAATGCTCTCAGATCAAATGCAAAGATCTCAGTTCATCTAAATGAAGATTAAAAAGGATAGATTGAGATTGTTAATGCCACCGTAGCGTCCACACACCTGACGTAGTTAATCCATGTTATGTGCATGAAACAGACACCATCAGAGAAATGCTAATTAAACGTCATTGTTTTGGTTAATGATTTTTAGATTCTATTTTGGCCAAAACTGATTTTTTTTGTTTCTGTTGTGAAATTTGGTGCATCAAAAAAGTGAAATATTTGTGTTTGTTTGCTTGGAAAAACATACAGTATACACTTCTTCTAATAACATCTAACTGGACACCGTGACCCTTTCGCTCTTTTGCAGCTGGAGGTTCGCCTTTTATCTCCTCGCATTCATCGGGGGTCTTGTTGCACTAATAGATGTAAGTCATTTGAGGTTTCAGCCCATTTCATTTTATATTCTGTGCTGTCTTTTGCCTAACACAATCCTCCCTGTCCTGTTCCTCTAGAAACCCTGGTTGTATGATCTGGAGGAGATGTGGAAAGGCTTCCCCACTCTGGTGAGTTCAGTCTCCTGCTCTTTTTATAAAGGGTTCCTTGTCATCTCCAGCAAATACTGCATTCAAAGTACAACGATTTGAAATGCACTCCAGGGCTTGACGCTTAACTTTTTCACATGTGCTCCTACGTTGAATTTTTTAAATTAAATTAAAATTAAAAAATATCACATTATATGTTTTAGCTTAATAATAGAACATGATTATTTAAATTATCAGAATACAGAAAGTACACACGGCTTTTAAATAATTTTGCTTCAGACTCTATTCAATAGGCTAATTATGTAATTAGTTATAGTCTTATTAAACTGTAACTAGGTATGTAGGGCTCTATGATTTGCGTGATGCAGAAAACGTGACGGAATCAAGTCATAAAAACGGAATGTTCAGTTTAACGCGGAATGTCACGGAATGTATCAAAGTTTGGATTAATTAATCACAAGTAGATCATTACACTTAAATCAAATCGTGATATGGACTAGTCTCTGTAAATATTACGCCGCAAAAGTTGATTTAAATATGAATTCTGCGCGTCTCTGTATGAACGTATGGTTTTGTTTACTAACGTTGAATGAGGACATAAATATATGAACAATATCTCCAGAACTGATCTGAGAGTCACTTCACCAGCATTTGAGTAAGAATAGCCTCATATCATATACACATAGAACTATTCATGGCAACCCATCAAAATAAAAGTCCCATTTAACATCCATAGATTCCAGCATACCAATTATGCTAACATTGAAGGGATGCGTGAAAGCGGCTATGAGAGGATGCCCCCTATAGAAGAGACGCTAGCTAGCTATCTCTCTATGGGTGAGACGTCTTATCTAAAGGTTTCCTCCTTACCATCTAAGCCCCTTCAGGATACATCACGCTTAAATGGCAAGGCGTACGCAGCAGCAGGTCAGGCGGTAGCTTCGTTGCACACCATGGCAGTGCTTCAAGCATACAGGCGGATCTGCTGAAAAACCTGGATAAGGGTCAGGGCTTGTCACCTGATGAGGTAGCTAAACTGCGCCGCACCACGGATTTGGCCCTCCGTGCCACTAAGTAGGCTGCCACTGCTATGGGCAGGTCTATGGCAGCCATGGTGGTAACGGAGAGGCATCTGTGGGTGAACCTTGCAGATATTGGCAAGAAAGAGAAGGGCTTTCTTCTCGATGCTCCAGTCTCGCCTTCCGAGCTTTTCGGTAGCTCCGTCGAGATGGTGGTTGAGAAGTTTGGGGAGACGAAGGCGCGCTTCAAATTCTTCATTCCAAGAAGGTCCAGGTCTGAGCCCGAACAACGCAGGGGTCCTGGCCCATCCCGGTCTGAGGATCAGAGATGGGCACAGAAGGCTCATGTCGTGACTCGTGCCTGACTCGGTAGGGCTAGAGGGAGGCGTGGGTCAAAGATAGGTAGGCAAGACCTGAGGGAGGTAATCCAGACGAAACTTTCCCAAAAATAACGCTCTCGTCCGGACCAGAGTAAGACCTAACATCTACTCCCCTCCCTCGGGGGGCCTTTAACATATATCTTCCCCTCTCTAATTCCCCTGCAACCACCATCAACTCCACCTGACAGAGGTTAGGTAGGAAACCTCCTGCGCTTGACATTTCAGTCTCTATGCTGGACATATGATGTTTTGGTTAAGTTCTATGTTTCATAGAAACTACCTTAATGACTGTCAGACCCGACTCTTCGGACTTTGCCTCCGGGACTGAACTAATGCGCAGGAACCATGGATGGGTGAGTACGATACATTTCTATTTCTAACCTTTAAGGCTATCGAGTGCAGTGATTACCTCACTCGTCAATACTAGATCCAGGTTAGGATGAGAGCCCTGTTTTCGGCCTCATACCCTTGGATCATGTGGCCAAGTCATAGGTTTCTGTGGGAGCCTCCTTGGTCATCAGGTCCCCAGCACTGCAATACCAGGGCCTGCGGGTCATTGTACTTTCAGTACTTCCTAGATGCACGGCTATCTGAGGATATCTATGTGCTAGCTGAACAGCGCGGGGTCCTGGCCCATCGGTCTGAGGATCGAGATGGGCACAGAAGGCTCATGTCGTGACTCGTGCGGACTCGGTGGGGCTAGAGGGAGGCGTGGGTCAAGATAGGTAGGCAAGACCTGAGGGAGGTAATCCAGGCGAAACTTTCCCAAAATAACGCTCGTCCGGACCAGAGTAAGACCTAACATCCTACTCCCCCTCCCTGGGGCCTTTAACATATATCTTCCCTCTCTAATTCCCCTGCAACCACCATCAACTCCACCTGACAGAGGTTAGGGAAAATGCCTCCTGCGCTTGACATTTCAGTCTCTATGCTGGACTTATGATGTTTTGGTTAAGTTCTATGTTTCATGAAACTACCTTAATGACTATCCAGACCCGACTCTTGAGGACTTTGCCTCCGGGACTGAACTAATGCGCAGGAACCATGGATGGGTGAGTATGATACATTTCTATTTCTAACCTTTAAGGCTATCAGGTGCAGTGATTACCTCACTCGTCAATACTAGATCAGGTTAGGATGAGAGCCCTGTTTTAGGCCTCATACCCTTGGATCATGTGGCCAAGCATTGTCATAGGTTTCTGTATGAGCAGCCTCCTTGGTGTCTGATCAGGTCCCCAACACTGCAATACCAGGGCTGCGGGTCATTGTACTTTCAGTACTTCCTAGATGCACGGCTATCTGAGGATATCTATGTGCTAGCTCAGGGACTGCTCCCCCCGAGGGTTTTTAAGTAGCAATCTCCCTGAGCTCTTGCCTAGAGTGTGCTTCTCCCCTGAGGAGGAAGGCTTATTGGGGTTTTCAACAGTGGTCAAGCTAGCACCCTTCTAAGTGTCTGATAGAGCTAGCATTGCTCCCCTCACCATAGAGGGTCACCTATGAGCATGCCGCTCCCGTCTGAGTACCCTCTCATGCTGAGAGTTAAGTTCTCCGCTCTCTAGAGTTGTCATTCAGCAGCCTCAGGTTATTAGGCCTCTGGAGGTTGTCTGTGGGAGTTTTGACAGTTCTCGAGTACACAGAACGAGCCGTACGATGGATAAAGGGCCAAAGTAAAGTCTACCTCGGCCTGCCCAGGTAAAGTCTATGTATGGGAAACACTGGGAGAGCATCCTGACCGGCTGCAACACCGCCTGGTATGGAGACAGCACCAGCAGCAATCGCAAAGCTCTGCAAAGGGTCGTGCGAACTACCCGCCACACTGTAGGAGGTGAGCTTCCCTCCCTCCAGGACATCTACACCAGGCGGTGCATGAGGAAAGCCCGGAGGATCATCAGTGACTCCAGCCACCCAAGCCATGGACTGTCCTCTCAGCTGCCCTCAGGCAGACGATTACGCAGTATCTGAACACGCACAAGCCGACTGAGGGACAGCTTTTTCCCTCAGAGTATAACGCTGCTGGACACTCACACAGCACACCTCTCTGTTCATACCATTCACCATGCATTTTTAACTCCACCACAATTTATTTTTATGTGTAATTTTTTCCTCTCTCTCAAAACTGGACTTCAATGTAGCATGCACTGCACTTTAACACAACAATACTCTACTAACATCTAAATACCAACCATTACATCTATAACCACTCTGTGTATGTTTGTATGTTTTGTATTGTATTGCTTTATATAGTGTATATACTGCATATAAAAGTATACTGCTATTTGTAAAGTGTCTAAACGTGTATAATGTTATTTGTTAAACGTGTCAATTGTTTTCTGCACTGTCTGGAGCACGCTCCCAAGCTTTTCACTCACCACGGCACACGTGCTGTTGGTGACATGACAATAAAAGTTATTTGATTTGAAATGTACACATTACTGTATGTGGGATATTGATTGAAAAGATATGATTCACAGTTACTTTTACTAGCAGTCTGACCAAAAAACAAACAACAACACATTACTACGTCATTGTAAAATAGAAAAATAAATATGTGCACAAAGGTGAAAATCAAATGAGAAAGTCCACTGTCAGAATTTGTAAGTCTTGTGTTGTCCTCTGTCTATAAATGCTTTCTAATTGGAGGTTCTTGAGATGTACCTGTGAGCTATTTCAGAGAACCGGTTTGTTATTGGTTGATCTGTATTCTCTTCATTAGTGAAAGTCAAGATTCACTTGAAAAATTCATGGAAAAGTTATAAAAAGTCTGATAGAAATGTGTAGAAAATATACTTGAGAGTTTACGACAACTAGAGCAACCATTTTACATTTACCGTAATGATTTATACAATGAACTAATGACTTGAGGTTATGAGTGGTCAGACTATAGCACAGAGAGAAATATATAATACATCTTGAGCACCGGATAATGTAGAAAACCACAGTCAAATGTATACATAATCAGTTGCATGAATGTACCAAAGCAATCGCAACTGGTTCAAAAGAACGAGAAAGGTTTTATGATGTGCACAAGATGATGTGGAGGTTGAACAAGTAGTTCTGATTTGAGAAATGCACCAAAGCCATTGAGAAACGCTGTAAGCTGACTTTGGCCCTTTATCCATTGGCGGTTCTGATTGGTGTGTGATAAATGTTGACTCCTAGTGTTTACACTTAGGTAATAGTGTGCTAACTGAGCTCAAACTGTGCAGACTTGAGTGAAGAATATTGAATGCTAGTGATTTCTATTTGAGCACATGGTGTAAGCGCTGAGATATGAAGGATTTGAGTTATGCATTAACAGTTCACCACATCTGACTCATGTGTTATTGCAGGGAAATAGTGTTTATAGTTCAGCAAAATGGGTGTGCTTTTTGAAAAATGGTGTTATGGTTTAGAAATTTTAGTTCAAAATCCTGGTTATAGTGTTTTAGCAATCGAGAAAAACTGTATCTGTGGTTTCCTCTATTGTCATGTTGCTCAAGATGTATAGTTTTCTGTGCTATAGTCTGACCACTCAAAACCTCAAGTCATTAGTTCATTGTATAAATCATTACGGTAAATGTAAAATGGTTGCTCTAGTTGTCGTAAACTCTCAAGTATATTTTCTACACATTTCTATTAGACTTTTTATAACTTTTCCATGAATTGTTCAAGTGAATCTTGACTTTCACTAATGAAGAGTATACAGATCAACCAATAACAAACCGGTTCTCTGAAATAGCTCACAGATACATCTCATGAACTCCAATTAGAAAGCATTTATAGACAGAGGACAACACAAGACTTACAAATTCTGATAACAGACTTTCTAATTTTTATTTTCGCCTTTGTGCACATATTTATTTTTCTATTTCACAATGTCGTTGTAATGTGTAGTTTGTTTTTGGTCAGACCGCTAGTAAAAGTAACCGTGAATCAAATCTTTTTCAATCAATATCCCACATACAGTAATGTGTACTTTTGTGCTTTTGAAATAGATATGTGGCATAAATACTTCTGCATTTCATCCAAACTGTTGCCATAGTTTACATCAGGTAATACTAACAGAGCAGTGTTATATTCACAACATTACCAAGAATCTTGTTTGTGAACACTGACACGAGGACATCAGGCATGCGAGAGGATCCCCCCTGCTGGCCAGGGTCAGTATAGCCCGTGATGTTGAAAAGGTTTTTTGACCCGTCCCAGATCAATGACGGGTTACTGGGGCAGAATAATTTTTTTTCTTTGTCCTGTTCTCTACAGCAGTATTGGGGAAAGTTACTTTTAAAAGTAATGCATTACAATATTGCGTTACTCTCTAAAAAAGTAACTAATTAATTTTTATGGAAAGTAATGCATTACATTACTTTTGCGTTACTTTCACGTTACTTTTTAAATATGAGCAGGGCTTGATTGTTTGTTTTTAATACAATACGTTCTATTTATAGCAAATGTAAAAGCCTTTCACACCAAAAAGTGTAATGAATAAACCTCAGGCTGAAGGACGAGTAAATCACGTCTGTACAGAAGAACACAGAAGTTCAACACTCTTCAGCAATTAAAAACTAAACAACGAAGCACAATTGTTAGTTTATCTAAAGTATTTTTTGCTTATTAGTATGGTTGAACTGGATCATCAAAGGTCAGCAGCAAACACATTGGTTAATAAAATGAGATTAGATATATTTGTGTTGTTTAAAATATTTAATTATTGCAGGTCGTCATATTCTGATTTTGCATTTCACTGTTTTAATTCATTTTGATGAATACTAAATCTTTTTGAGTGGGATGAATTAATACACATTCACGTTTAGTCTAGATTAGATCTACAGTAAGATCATGTTCACACAGGCGCACTCAGTCAATAAATGGAAAAGTAACTCTAAATTTAATTTTCTAGTAAATTAAAAGTAATGTGTTACTTTACTATGTTACTTGAAAAAAGTAATATTATTACGTAACTGTGTGTGTGTACTTGTAATGTGTTACTTCCAACACTGTGCGTGTCTACAGTACATGTGTGTGAATAAAACATTTGGGGAGTACCACAAGCAACTCTTATTGTAGTATTGTTTTGAATTGATATCATCAGTGTGTAAGACTGTGTTGAAGTGTGTGTGTTTTTTCTGTTTGTGTGTCACGTCTAAGAGCAAAGTTTGGTTTCTCAGCAAGATTGAGTTGTTTTGAGCGGATAGCTTCATTTTGACCTGAATATAGGGCATTTGGGGAATAGAGTTAGAGGTTATGGATTCGTGTTTACTGTTTTGAGAATACGAGGCATAGTTTTGAGAAATATGTTTAGGCAATCTAGAAAAACTGTAATGATTCCAGTGTCTGTATTTTTCTCTCTAGTCTAATACAATAATGTTTGAATGCGGAGAGCCATAATAAAAGCTGCATCATGTGTTTGAACAACTATATTTAATGATTGTACTAACATCTACACAATGAAATTATGGGTGTCTTGTGTGTAGGCGATCTAAAGTAATGTTCCTATGATATTTTATAATGCATTAGTATTTTAAACCAATGCTTCTGCAAATGCAAAGCTTCTTTAAAGATATGAATGCAATATGCAAAGTTTTGAACATTATACAGCCTATGTTACACATAATGATTGTTTTGAGTTTTGAAAAATTACATGAAGGTTCTGTTATTAGTGCAAAAGTTATTGTAAATAAACATGTAATAGAGCTGATGCTTGTGCTCTCTGTCTCTCAGACTCTCTTGCCATCTCAGTACTGGTACTACATGCTGGAGCTGGGTTTCTACACCTCTCTTCTCTTCAGTGTGGCATCTGATGTCAAGCGCAAAGTGAGTCTGCCTTCATCACGCTGCGCATGCGTGTGCGTGCGTGTGTGTGAGTGTGTGTGTGTGTGTGTGTGTGTGTGTGTGTGGACATGTTTATGTGGTTTATGAGGACACAAATTTGTATAATGACATGGGTATGACATAGGTATTACAAGGAGAAGGTGATTTATGAGGACATTTTCAGTGTCCCCATAATTTAAAACGCTTATAAATCATACAGAGTGAGTTTTTTTGAGGGAAAATAGAAATGTACCGTCTCCTGTGAGGGCTAAGTTTAGGTGTAGGGTAGGTGTAGGGCAATTGCACATACAGCTTGTACAGTATAAAAACCATTACGCCTATGGAAAGTCCCCGTAAACCATAAAAAACAACATGTGTGTATGTGCGTGTCTGAGTGTGTCTGTGAGTGAGTTTGTGAGTGTGTGTGTGTGTGCATGCGAGTGCGTGCGTGCGTGTCTGTGAGTGAGTGTGTGCGTGCGTGTCTGTGAGTGAGTGTGTGTGTGTGTGTGTGTGTGTGCGGGTGCCTGCGTGTTTAGATTGTTTCAATGTTAATTATAGCTGAAAACATGGTTGATTCTTCTACAGACAGAGAAGAGAATAAAACACACGAATATGAACCACTGAAATATTATACAGCAGGTGGTAGTTTAAAAAAATATTCTGGAATTTCACTTTGGAAGGTGATAATAAATTGTTGAATTTTTTATAATAAAACTGAAGTGTTTCCAGCTGAAATAAACAAAGTTTTGAAGTTATGTTTAGTTAATGAATTACCGGGTTGCTATAGTTGCTAAAAATAAACAGTTTAATTCTATGAATGCCAAATTAAATTAAATAAACTTGCATTTTATTTTAACTTAATAAACTGATGTACTAAAGTAACATTGTATTGTAGGAAATGCATTAAGTAAAACTATACACATTTTACTATATATATATATATATATATATATATAAAATATTATGAAAAAAATAAAAAATAAAATCTAATTAATAAAGGGGGGATGTAAAAATAAAACCTGATTCAAAATATTAATACAAGTATTTCAATGATACTAAATGTCAGGATGCGTGAGGAGAGAGAGAGATGGCGAGGAATCAAGTGCAAGAGAATGGTTTGTTTTAATCATAAAATGAAACAAAATTGAACAAAAACAACCCCGAAGGAGAAAAACATGCAGGCAGAGAACTGTTTGCACAGTCAACATAACACGCACAACTTAAGACAATGGATCAGCACAAGACTGCAGACACCAGGAGGCTAAATAGGGAGACAAACGAGGGTAACGAGGGAGACACAGGTGGAGCCACTGAAACAATGATTAGTTAACGAAATGGGAGGGGACAGACAATAGACAGAGGAGCACATGGCACCAACAACAAACAACAAACCATGTGCTCAACATACAGAGACATCTGGTGGCCAGCCCGGGCACACCAGCAGGACCGTGACACTAAAATTACACTAATTTGTATGTGTATATATATATTTTTTTCAATTAGTGTATTTAAAAAAAAAATGGATTATTACTTACACTTAGATATAACTATTTATTATTTATACTATTGGTAATTAAAACTGAATGATGACAGACATTATAATAAACCTCATAATAAACCCATCAGCTGATTATTGTTTTCTTCATAAAGATCTCATAACTGTGTAATAATGATATAAGCGTCTTGCAGGACTTCAAGGAGCAGATCATTCATCACGTGGCCACCATCATGCTGATCAGCTTCTCCTGGTGTGTTAATTACATCAGAGCGGGAACGCTCATCATGTTCATGCACGACTCAGCCGACTATCTGCTAGAGGTGAGAAGAACAAACACACATCTCAACCAATGACACAGCTTGCTTCAATCGTTCAGAGTACTTTCATACTTTTAAAAACGGAAATGATCACAAACTCCCGTATAATGATAACTCAAGCGAGTGTGAGCAGCACAAATGAACACTTGCTCAATCTTACATGCAGTACAGTACAGATGATGTGAAAACCATTACTCACTCTCTCCCCTCATATCATCTCTCTCTATCTCTCTCGCTCTCTCTCTCTCTCTCTATCTCTCTCTCATTCTCTCTCTCTCATTCTCTCTCTCTCTCTCTCTCTCTCTCTCTCTCTCTCTCTCTCAGTCAGCTAAGATGTTTAACTACGCCCGATGGAAGAACGCATGCAACTACATCTTCATCCTGTTTGCTGCGATCTTCATCGTCACACGCCTCATCATCTTCCCTTTCCGGTACACCCCCCATCTGTCTCTCTCTCTCTGTGTCATCAAACAGTTCTGCTGTGTTTCTATGGATATGTGACTCTGGAGCACAAAACCAGTCATAAGCGTCAATTTGACAAATTTCAGATTTATGCATCATCTGAAAGCTGAATAAATAATATTTTCATTGATGTATGGTTTGGACAATATTTGTAAATCTGGAATCTGAGGGTGCAAAAAAATCTAAATATTGAGAAAATCATCTTTAAAGTTGTTCAAATGAAGTTCTTAGCAATGCATATTACTAAGCAAAAAAAAGTAGGAAATGTACAAAATATCTTCATGGAACATGATCTTAATATACTAATGATTTTTGGCATAAAATAAAAATCAATAATTTTGACCCATACAATGTATTTTTGGCTATTGCTCCAAATATACCCCAGCGACTTAAGATGCTTTTGTGCTCCAGGGTCATATATAAGTGTGATCACACATTGCGCACAAGTAAAAGCAGGTGCTTAATTGTTTGATAGAGAACAGAGATATGTAATACAGCGTAACGCTGCAGATGAAGGTTGTTCATGAGTCTGTCTGTCTCTCAGGATCATGTATTGTACCTGGGTGTATCCCGTGACCCTGTACCCTCCGTTCTTCGGATATTACTTCTTTAACGGGCTACTGATGGTTTTGCTGTGTCTGCACATCTTCTGGGCCGCGCTGATCATACGCCTGGCCTTCGGCTTCTTGAGCAGTAACGTACGTCTGCGTGATTTCATATTTACTTTTACACCTAGTTTTATCTGTGACACTTTATATGGTTCACCCAAAATATGAAGGAGTGCTCTGCTTCAGTCCAACCAAGCAATGGATGCTCTGCAGTGAATGGGTGCCGTCAGAATGAGAGCTGATAAAAACATCACAGTAATCCACAAGTAAACCAAGTTTTTATCCGACTCTCATTCTGACGGCACCCATTCACTGCTGAGACACTGATGCAGTGATGATTTCTGAAACATCTTGTTTTGACTGAGGGTGAACGCATTTTAGGGAATTTTTCATTCAAAGTTTGAGGTTTGTGAAAATCATTTTCAGAATATCACACTTTTTGTTCTCTTTGATGTCTTTGTGAATATATTTGAAGATCACTTTCTCTCCTCAACAGTCGTCAGTAGAAGACGAGAGGTCCGATCCCGAGGAGACGGACGAGTCCGAGGAAGAAGAACAGATGAAAAATGGAGTGATAAAGAAAAACGGACCGGCCCAGAACGGCCACGTTACATACAACAACAACCACTCTAAAAAAACTGAGTGACGTCTTGAGAGGACAGAGAACCGTTCACAAACCGAGAGATTCTTCCTCTGCTGAAGCCAAACAGAGGATCGATTACTGTCTACACCACACACACGCTCACTCACACACACGCTCACTCACACGCTCACTCACTCACACACACACATGAACACACACGAACACACACACACACACGCTCACTCTCAAACACACACACACACACACGCTCACTCACACACACACACACACACACTCACATGAACACACAGGAACACACATGCTCACTCACTCACACACACACACACACACACGAACACACACGCTCACTCACACACACACACACATGAACACACACGCTCACTCGCACACACACACACACACACACACACATGAACACACACACACACACACACACGAACACACACGCTCACTCACACACACACAAACACGCTCACTATTAAACACACACACACACACGCTCACTCTCAAACACATACACGCTCACTCTCAAACACATACACACACACGCTCACTCTCAAACACACACACACACACACACACACACACACTCACTCACACACACACACACACGCTCACTCTCAAACACACACACACGCTCACTCTCAAACACACACACGATCACAGGCACAGCGTGCCAAAACAAACAGGGAGCAGTGCTGCCTCTATTGACATATGCTTACAGGAGCAGATCACCTAAAAATCTACATCAGTTACTGACGCTGTTCCACATTTCCTGCAGCTGTGTCCAACCCGCTCTTCCCATACAGTGTAAATCAATGGAGACCATGCAGTCAAGCCAGATGTCCAGTCTGTTCCTCAGACATCTGTTAAAACAAGTCTCACATGGATTGCTTTAATGCTGCGCTCGTGCATCCTAGAGCTGTAAGTCCTCTATTTTCACCGTATGGAAGAAGACTGCAGCGGAAGCATGGAATAAAACTAAAAACCCATAACTGTGCAATTCAGAGAAAATGCCAGGATTATACATACCTTCTTTTCTTTTTCTCCTAGTTTACATCTCGCATTTTATATCTCACAGCAAATAGTTGTGAGATCCACACTCTTAAAAATAAAGGTGCTTGAACGTTTCTTCAAGCGATGCCATAGAAGAACCTTTTTTGGTTCCACAAAGAACGTCTCTTTGTCACCGTGTTATAACCTTCGTTAACCAAAACGAAGCTTTTGTGAAACAGAAACGGAGCCATTCTTTATGGAGCCATTTAGACCAAATGGTTATTTTATCGTGAAGCACCTTTATTTTTAAGAGAATTTGGAATTGTGAGAAAAGTCAAAAAGTTGCAATTGCTTTTTTTATTTCTATATTCTGTGTCAGAAATGGACTTCCATGTAGATTTCACAGATATGATGCAGAACCTGTTCTTATAGAAAAAAAGATGACTGAATTATTTAGGTGACGTGTGCCTTTAACAGTGCCTTTCTTTGATCTTCTTCATGCCTTGTTTTTAGTTATAGAGTATAACCATCCATCCTATAAGACATCATTTTTCGACTGAATACCAAGTGGACCAGTTAAGGCTTAATGTGCGGCCGCAAGTCATTGCTAATGCTGAAAAAGTGAATTGTCTATTGTTAATAGCATAGCGATGTCTGAAGAACATCTCGCACAGAAGAACCGAATCTGCGCGAGCAATTCTTTCACTTATTGAAGTCATAAAGAAATGACTGGATTTTGCCCACAACAATGCATTTTCACTCGTAGGGATACAAAATTGTGCCGGTTGGCTGTAAATAATGCATTTTGCTATGGCATTGGCTACCAAAAATGTTGTTTATGAACCCAAGATGATCAGCCAGAGCACCAAAAAATGACGTACTGCGCCTTTAAATATGGCCTAATGTTACTAACATAGTGTGTAACCCATGCACCTCACAGCCAGTTCAATTCAAATACCACTACCGGTCAGTTTATGAGTGTGATATTAACCCATACGTCTTGGCCAGTTCATTTTTACCAGCTGCCAGCCAAAGATAGTGAGTTTGTCTCGATGCGTTTGCTGCTGAATCGTCTCGAGGATCTTCTCATTTCTCACCGGCTTCATTTCATTTCATCGTTCCTCCTGTACTGTCACATCTGGAGCTGCTCGCCTTCCCATCAATCTCTTCTGGACTTTGTTTCAGACGCAGTCGAGTCGATTACAGTGTTATCTTTATGTTCTATGTTCCTGTGTTTTGTTATATGATGATGTTAACAATAAAATACTGAATGTAAGTCACACTAGATGTAATGTCTCTGTTATTAATACTGCTTTTTGCTATTATAATGAAGTCTCTTCAAGTCGTGTCTACCACAGCTCTTATTTTATCGTAATATATTATGAATACTAAATATTATAAGACCCACAGAAAGCTCCTAAAGTGCTCCAGGGCTGTATAAGATGATAATAAGTCACATAAACAGATTTTATACATGCATACTTTTGCAGTTCACAAAACCGAAGCATGTTTATTAAACATTAAAAATGTGAGGGTTTACAGAATGCACTTGTACTTCAGATCATAAGAGTATATTACAATTATAATATAATAAATGAAAGGCCACTTATATGACCGTCTCTTACACCTAAGTATGTGTTTTAAAAAACGTGCACTTTGTAATAATGTAAATTATAAAGTACTTTTTACACATTTTGGTGTGTGGACTAATCTAAAGCACAAATACTTGATTATTATTTTAACTGTAGATAAGAAAAAATATTAAATTTACCAAACTGAAACTTCATTACAAATGTGTTATAACTAATATATTTGAATACATGACAAGTGTTAGTAGAAATGACATTACAGTACATTTTAGTTTATTATAAATGCTTATTAGTGCACACTTTAACCATATTTCAATGTATAACAATGTACGTCATTTCTACTTAATTGAATCAGAAGAACACTCTGACTAATTGCATTTAATTAAACTATAGTTAAACATCAAATTACAAATATGCAATTAAACCAGCTCTTGAAAGCAGCACTATTTAACTTCTGGCGCGTAATAAACAGAACTGCACGCATCCCGCGGAAGAACATTCTAACCGGAGCTACTTCTCCGAGTTAATGTGTGCGGCGACTCACGCAGGTTTGTGTTACTCCGCAGCGGTGACGTCCCGAGCAGGCTACACTAGTCCGAGTATAAGCATGTATTATAAGTGTACCGCAGTGATTCAGGATAAGACACAAAGTTGGTTTGGAAGATGAGTACTCGCTGTTTTTTTAACACAGAAAAAGTTAACGTAGTGCTGCTTTAAGTAACGTTAGGCCTATCTCCCGTAATAAGTAGCCTACTCTTCCAAGAGTGCTAAAGAGTATATTACAAATCTGTCTTTAGCTGTGTTTGTGTTGACGGAAGCTGTCCAAGCGTACTAGTGCACTTCTGCAGATGTCCCCTGCGCAGTGTGTAGGGAGCAGTGAACGGAAGGCATAATAACATTTAATAATAACATTATTATTTTAAAATATATATTTTTTATTGAATTATTCGCATTCAATATTTTACATTATGGGGTGAAGACAAGAACAGAAATATACACAATTATAATTAATTTAAATAAAATCATGGAAATGTTTACATTAATACACTTAATTTTGTTTATCAGATTATAAATAGATTTTATATGTTATTTAACTTATGATTTCAAAATGATAAATAATGGTTTATAATCATGCATTTATGTAATTATCTCTAAAACGATTTCACGTTTCAGCTGACGTCATCAATCTTCTCTTATATTTTAACGTTCGGTTCCTAATTATGCATGAGCTTATTATTTGTATTGTGAGTATTATGCTTATCATTATTGCTGGTCACTGTTGTTGTGGTATGATATTGTAAATATTTATCATTATTTAGTCAGAGGAGCATAGAACAGTTTATGAAAGTGTTTATTTGTATGTTAATTATATCTCCACTAGTACTATGTGCATCACTTAATTACCATTGTTTATCAAATTTGGTATATAAATAAACTTGCATTGCGATGAAGCTAAAAAATATAAACAACTACATGTTGATATGCTACGTTACGTCAAACAATTGTTGTGTATACCGCGATGCAGCGGACACATATTAAAGACTTCACATTGGACACATTGTGCGCGTTGTCTCTTTAATAGCACGTGGTTGACATTTTTGACACGCCCACCAAACGTCGCAACCCATTGCCAGTGTTGCCAGATTGGGCGGGTTTCCGCCCAATTGGGCTTCTTTTGATCGGCTTGGACCGGAGAATAACGCATTGGGCGGGTAGACCAAATTTGGGCTGCTTTTAAAAAACTAAAAACCGCCCAATCAGCTGCTTTTTTCTTCACTTTTATCTTAGTCACGTTATCTTAATATGCTCAAGCTCAAAGTATCACAGCAAAATTATGTTTAGTGCAGTCATCAACTCATTTTTCCTTAACGCAACCCTTTTTGGTTTATTTTTTACAGAGACTTGTCAATCAATTTACCATTTTTTATGTTGGTGAGATGTGATGACTCGTGAGTGATGGGGTTTTGGCGCTGTAAAGGGCTAAATTTAAATGTGCAGCTATATATTTACCATTTCATTTGATTTAAGTTAAGTGATTCATGGCAAAGTGGCTTAAAGTTACACGATAAAGAATCTAAGAGTAACTCAAATCTCACAACGTGGATTAAATGAATAGAAGACTTCTAAATGTAATTGTAACTGAAATAAGTTAACAGTTGAATGATTTAATAAAAATCAAAACTGAACATGGGACTATACAATGCTGTCCTGCATCAGAACATCTTTTAAACCGTCCAAACTCTTGTATACTTGGCATTGACAGCTGCTGGACTTGAACAGTTTTGACTGTGCTAAGTTCTGCATTATGTTCTAAAATGTTTACTTCATGAAATACGTGCTGTAGTTCTGTCTGAAGATAAAGCACAAGAGAAAGGTAAGCGCATTGTTGTTAATTGTTATTATTATTTTTGCTGTCAGATTATCATACATGAATAACAAATGTTTGGCTGTTGTGGGTGTGAATTAACATTGCTTTTTGATCACTTTATTGTGCACTTTTTTGCACAAAATGAGCTTTTCTTACTGTGGACATTGAAAATGATGCATGTGTTCCCCAGGGTTATCAGTTAATTTCTTGATTGCCATTTTGAAAAGGTTCCTGGTCATTTTAAGCATATTTTCTGACTGTCTTTAACGCATTTGCCCTGTTTTGATCCATGTTCCTGTGAAATTTATTTATATTTATTACCTTTTTTTCATCATTATTTTATTTTGAGGAGATAAAAATGGTCCTTATTAATCTTGATTGACATGGTAATAAAATCATATCACATTATTTTGGCATTTACAATTTTGGGCTGGTTTTTGTTGAAGTGGGCGGGTTTTGGTGAGCTTTTGGGCTGGAAATCGTCAACCCGATCTGGCAACACTGCCCGTTGCACACCGTTTCCAGGAAATGACGTCGTCCAACCCAGATACCGTAACAAAACGTTGCACTCAGGTCTGCAACATACCTCTCATGATATTTATAACTTGCATAAATAATGATAATAGCTTTCCGGGAAAACAATACATTTCAAAGGGTTTAGTACCTTATAAGAAAATACCATAAACATATACATTTAGTCATTTTGCAGATATATAATTCTAAGCAATCAAGTATTTAACACTGGAGTTTCCTCAGGAAGATTAAATGGTATTCATTAAAAAAAAATATTGACTATCATTTAGATATAATCCGAATAAATAAGTTAAACATATATTGTTTAAGTTCAATTCCACCTCTGCGTACTTTATTGGACAATTTATTGTCATTTATTAATTGCTTAAAATAATATTAATAGAATAACACAATAAAAACAGGAAAAATAACAACATTTAATTAAAAAATGACTGTTGTCTAGGCTCGCTTCTTGCAGTTATGCTGGCTGTGGACGGAGAGTGGCGCGGTTGAGCCGCGCGGAGCCTCTAGTTTCCTCCTCCGACGCGCTTCTGCTGATTACTGAAAGATTACGGGCGCCATCTTGGATCAGGGGAGGTTTTTAAACGGGAAAAACTCAAAGAGCAGGAAAAAATTAAACAGCTATAAAACATCGGCAAACCCGTCCGTTTGGACCGGCGGCGAGGATGACACTCTGATGTAAAGTACTTCTTCGAGACTCGGACGGAGTAAAACAGCAACAAACAGTGGAACAGGGATTTCTCTCGTCAGCGGGGAAAGTTGTTTTGTATGTGTTAGCTCGTTCACGAACACCTTTCCCTGTCGGATATGACATCAGCTAATGCAGGTATCGTATAGAAACCGAAGGGCTTCCTCTTAAATGTCTGATTTGTGTTGATTTCGCTCATTATAAGCGGTTGTGCTGGTTAGCTCGAGCAGCTGTTAGCTCAACTGTTGTCGTGATAAAAGGTTTGTTTTTATTATCATAGAGCAGCAGGAGCTGTGACCGTCTGATCTGACACTTGTGGAAGTGTGTGCTTCAGCTGTCATTCACACACAGGCCCAAAATATCACACATCTGCGACAAAAAAACAGTCACAAGCGTCAGTTTTACAAATTGAGATTTATGCATCATCTGAAATATGAATAAATAATATTTCCATTGATGTATGGTTTGTTATGATAGGACAATATTTGAAAATCTGGAATCTGAGGGTGCAAAAACATCTAAATATTGAGAAAATCATCTTTAAAGTTGTTCAAATGAAGTTCTTAGCAATGCATATTAATAATTCAGTTTTGATATATTTAAAGTAGGAAATTTACTAAATATCTTCATGGAACATGGTCTTAATATCCTAATGATTTTTGGCATAAAAGAAAAATCAATAATTTTGACCCATACAATGTATTTTTGGCTATTTCTACAAATATACCCCAGCGACTCAACACTGCTTTTGTGCTCCAGGGACACATATATGGTTAAAATGCTAGCTGAGCACTATAATATAATATAATATATTCATTCAGGTCTGAACATCTGCTTCTGAACAGTGCAGTTATTAATCCATTACAGTGTGCGTACAATTTACAAGATATCACAAATTCAAGGAATATTTATTTTGATTTAATTACTCTTATTTTATTATTTGAGACAAGAGTGTAGAACACAGCTAATTATATATTTTTATTATTATTGTGACTCAGTAATTACAAATTGCAGGACATTTCAAAAGAAGAGTATTTATTAGAAATATAATTGTTTTAAACATTATAAATGTCTTTAAATTGTTCATGTGTAATAGTGATATGTTATTGCAAACAATATTTACTGAATATTTTAAGGGCAGAAAGTTCAAAAGAACAGTATTTATTTGAATAGATATCAATTAAATGCTGTGTTTGGGTATATATATATATATATGACCCTGGAGCACAAAAGCAGTGTTAAGTCGCTGGGGTATATTTGTAGTAATAGCCAAAAATACATTGTATGAGTCAAAATTATAGACTTTTCTTTTATGCCAAAATCATTAGAATATTAAGATCATGTTCCATGAAGATATTTTGTAAATTGTCTACCATAAATACATCAAAATCTATTTTTGATTATTAATATGCATTGCTAAGAACTTAATTTGAACAACTTTAAAGATGATTTTCTCAATATTTAGATTTTTTTGCAAACCATCATAACAAACCATACATCAATGGAAATATTATTTATTCAGCTTTCAGATGATGCATAAATCTCAAATTAAAAAAATAGCTCCTTATGACTGGTTTTGTGCTCCAGGGTCACATATATGCAGTGGTGGTCAGTAACGAAGTACAACTACTTCGTTACTGTACTTAAGTACATTTTTCAAGTATCTGTACTTTACTGGAGTAGTTTTATTTTGAGTAACTTTTACTTTTACTTCACTACATTCCAAAGCATAAGATCGCTTTTACTTCACTACATTTCATAAAACATATCGTTACTCACGTGATACATCACGTGCTCCGAGACGCAGAAGCGGTGTCTGATTCATGAACAAACTGATTCTTTTCAATGAACCTGTTCAATCGGTTCGCAAATCGCCACAAACGATTCATTCACGAATTGCAATGATCCGATTGCAGCCGTTCTCAGTCGAAAAATCACTGATTCAAATGATCCGTTTAGGCGAGTCTTCTTCAGTGAACTGAACTCACGAGTAAAGAACCGGGAGATCTCGTGTCGCTACTGATGCTGTGAAAAGTCGTTACTAATGTCGAATTTTAGGATTCATTATTGTAACTGAAAATAATATTTAGGTAAAACTGTCAGTTGTTTGTGAACTAAATCTGCTGTAAAGGGTGATCTATTTAAGCCCACTGAAATGCTTGAATGCAGATAGATCAACATCAGTGTCTCTAACGTTATGTTTTAGGTCAAAAACTAAACATTAAAATAACACCGATTAAATAAAATAACTCATGCACGTAACGGATGTATACCAGTAAGGGCTGTGTGTAAACCTCACTCCCCTGACCTCAAAAAGAGGCGCCCATCGACTGATGCAAGAGGCTGTACAGGCGTTCCTTGTTAGGCGCCCGCCTCCCGCCCGGAATCCCGGGTTCATGACCGCTCGAGCAAACGAGTTAGGATGGTGTGGACCGGGGAGATATACACGTTCATATTCCCGCTGCTGTAACGTTAGCAGTTTTTTTAAATGCTATGCATTTAGACCTATGTGACGTCTGTTTTATATTGTTTATCAACAGTATACATTTTTATATTGTTTAGATCAACTAGCCGAGTAGACAGATATGAATGTTTATTCATAACCATACTGAAAATAAGTAAATATTGTTAGCTGATGCTAAATGTCTAGCTAACAAGCTTGCTGGTGCTAAGTTGAGGAATTTTTGATATAAAGTCCAAATATCTTTATTCAGCCACCTAGATAGATTCCATCTGAGGGAAAAAGAAAGGATGTGATGTTCAGAACATAGTAACTACAGTAATTATCAGAGTGGGAAGTGATGCCCTCTGGGGCATTTGGCCAGGGTGTTTTACACCACAGACAAGGTTTGAGAAGAAAAAAATCATTATGAAAATATAATTAGATTTTCCTTAAAATGTTCTTCCTAATTTCAGGCCTAATTCTAATGTCATATATAACCGACGTTCTGCAAAACAACAAGTTCTAAAATTCTTTTTTCTTACTGGTGAAGATTAGATGGTGAAATCTGTTTTCTCTCAGGTACATGGCAGTGTAAGCTTCACAGTGAACATTACTACATCACTCTCATCAACATTGTCCATATCAACAAAATATATATCTTGACTCTATAGTGGTTATTTTGGGGAAAACCCAGGTATTTTGGGCAGTATGATTATAAAAATATGAGCTAATATAAAATTAAATAAAGTAGTCTATATAAAATTGCAAAATAAATCTGTCTATCAGTACTTTTTTACTTAAGTACATAAAAAATTGAGTACTTTTGTACTTTCACTCGAGTAAAATTGAAAAAGCAGTACTTTTACTTTTACTGGAGTAATATTTTAGTATACGTATCTGTACTTTTACTCAAGTACTTGATCTGTGTACTTTGACCACCACTGCATATATGTATCACATAAAACATGGGATTTTATTACATTTACATTTAGTCATTTAGCAGACGCTTTTATCCAAAGCGACTTACAATTTTATGCCACTATGAACTGATGGGACACCTCGTCGAAAGAAGATTTGGAAACAGTCACGTTGTCAGTCATTTTATTTTTGTTCGATAAGGGACATGTAAACAATATTACTGGTGAACATCTAAAGCAGTGGTTATCAAAGTGTGGTGCGGAGAAGAATCTCTGAATTAGATATAAATTAGGCCGCGTATCCACCAAAGTGTTTTATTTTTTCCTGAGGCTAGAGATTTTTGTTAATTGTTTTAAATGGGAGTGTCTTTTTCATGTTGAGCACTCGGGTGTTTTTCTCGGCGCCGAGAGTTGAAGAATGTACAACTTTGGGTAAAACTCGCTCATTACTGTCACTTTTAGTCCGCTAACCAATCAGAGTGGAGGAGGGGCGGGGCTAATACCGTCACACCCTGCATGTACTACGACTGAACAACAATGGAGAAGTTAATATTACTTGTACCATAATATTGTTATGAAAAATAATGCTTGGTAAAACATTTATTTCGCCGAAAAATAATAGATAAATCCACGTCCCTCTCAAGTGCTCGGGGTGTTTTCAGCTGGCATTGGTAGACACGTGGCCTGATTGTTGTTAATTGCAGCTACACATACAGCCTGTGTTAATAATTTTTTTATTAAGTACTTTTTAAATTAAAAGTTAAATAAAAATGATACTGTACTTAAATAAAGATTAAATGAAAATGTATTGTAGCTACTTAAAAGTGAAAAAAACTAAGTAACTGTACTTAAATGTTAAGTACGATACATTTTAATTTAAAATGTATTTAAGTGCAGTACAGTTTTATTTAACTTTTAGGCACAACATATTTGAATGTAATAATAAAGTTGTATTATTTACCTGGAAGTAAGCACAGGGCAGTGTTAATGTTCAAACTGTGTACTTGCAATGTTTTAAGAGGCTGACAATAATAAATACTCTTATTAGGAATGTTATTTTTTTTGAATAACTATACATAGTGCTACTGCATTTAATGTTGGTCATAACGGTGTGTGTCTGTCTGTGTGTGTGCGTGTGCGTGTGTGTGTGTGTGCGTGTCTGCGTGTGTGTGTCTCTGTGTCTGTGTGCGTGTGTGTGTGTGTGTCTTTCTGTGTCTGTGTGTGTGTGTGTGTGTGTGTGTGTGTGTGTGTGTCTTTCTGTGTCTGTGTGTGTGTGTGTGTGTGTCTGTCTGTCTGTGTGTGTGTGTGTCTGTGTGTGTGTCTGTCTGTGTGTGTCTGTGTGTGTGTGTGTGTGTGTGTGTGTGTGTGTGTGTGTGTGTGTGTGTGTGTGTGTGTGTGTGTGTGTGTGTGTGTGTGTGTGTGTGTGTGTGTGTGTCTCTGTGTCTGTCTGTGTGTGTGTTTCAGATATGCCTGAGGCCATGGCCACTGCAGCTGGATCTCTTGCTAACAGTGTTGTGCCAAAGGCCAACAACAAACGACAAGCCACGTAAGTCCGACTGAGTCGTATACAGCACAGACAGAAAATCACTAATCACCATTAAAGCACTTCTGGCAGTCTTCAGTTGAAGACTGGCTTAGTCTAAGCCCTGTATATGAAACCGTTTTGACCACTTTGTTGACCTGAATTGAACTGAATCAACTCTGAACTGACACTATAGTCTCCTGTGGAGCTGCTTTACGGCTAAAAATGAGTTTGTTTCATAAGTGAAGCATTTTAGCAAAATTAACACTGTTATTTTCCTGCTTATTATTATGAAGCTTCTTTGAAGTTGCATAAAGTGCTACAAATAGGCTTACAAGCTCCAAAAAGGACATAAGGACCATAAATACTTTGTTCATGCGTGCATGACTTGGAAATAATACAAATTTGACGACACGTTATCGTTTCTTGTAGCTTGACACTGTCTGGACGCTCTGGTTTTGGTGCTTGTTTATTGAGTGTGTGTGGTTGATTTGATTGGCTCTGTCTCTCGAGCGGGTGGAGACTTGCGGGAATGCTTGAGTTGTGCAATATTCTGACTAATGTGAATTTCCCTGGTTTCCAGCTCGGACTATGAGGACGACGACGAGGGAAGCAAATTGTTCAGGTTAGTCATGATTGTGTGACTCCAGGGTTCGACCCTGTGCCGGGCTGCCTGTGTTCAACAGCATCAGTTTCTTTCGTTTGGGCTTCTCAGGTGTGATGATGACGAAGGAGGCGGACCGAATGACAAGGAGAGATTTGCCAGGTATTGACTGATGGTACAAACACGATCATCTGAGTTCTCAAGAGTCAGGGTGGCATGTGCTGCTTTGAGGTTTCCAAACACTCTTCCCGTCCGCCATTGTTTGGCTGAACAGACCCAATTTCATGCATTTGATTCAGCCAACGTTGCTTTATCAGCCAATGCTTTTTACATTTATTTGAATGTCTTCCCTTGCTATTTAGTCGAAAATGTGACACTAATGTGAATGCTCAAAAAATGCACTGTAACTTTTTATTTCCAAGATGAGTACTGAATTAAGCATGAAATATAACGAGGAAATAGTAGCTCACTGCTGTTTGACACATTCAATGCAAGACATCGTTTTTCATGCTCCGAGCAGTTTTGAGAGCTATGGTGGTTTTATAACATGACAAGTGGAAGCATATATACATTTAAGTCTGTATTTTATTACACTTTATCCTTTTGCATTTGATTTATAGTGCCACGCGTATCTTTAAATCATGTGCTGCTTCATATTTTTTTGGGACCTGTGATTTAAATGTTATTTATTTTTAGGATTCTCTAATTTATAAAAAGTTCAAAAGAACATAAAAAAATAAATGTGTGTTACAATATACAATACTATTCAAAAGTTTGGGGTCAGTACATTATAAGTTTTTTATTTTTAATAAATGAATGCTTTTATTCCGAAGGGATGTTAAATCGATAAAAAGTCATAGTAAAGACTTATATTGCTAGAAAATGTTTATATTTTGAACAAATGCTGCTCGTTTTAACTTTATATTCATCAAATTATCAATGAAAAAAATATTACGTGTTCCAAAAAACAATGCAACAGTTTCCACACTGATAATAAATAATCATATTATTATGATTTCTGAAGATCATGTGACACTGAAGACTGCAGTAATGATGCTGAAAATACAGCTGCATCACAGAAATACATTATATATTAAAATAGGAAACCAATATTAGAAATTGCAATATTACAGTTTTTCTGTATTTTGATTGAATAAATACAGTCTTGCTGAGCAGAAGAGACTTCTATAAAAACATTAAAATCTTACCGATCCCAAACTATTGAGCTGCAGTGTATATATTTATGTATTTATGGAGAGAAACGTGGCTTCATCCAGTTTTCAGATTCCTCTGCTGGAAATGTAAGCAAATTATTGCACATTTAATTCAATATTTTGTACTTCAAATGCAAAACGTTGACTGTACTGTGATTAATCAGCCTAAGGGTTTAGTGACCTTTGCCTTGTATGAGGATTTAGCCTGTTCACATGTAGTCCCAACCCAAAATGTTGTGTGATTTGTACTGCTGGAGATATTATTTATTGATCAGAGTACACGGTGTAGTCAGAAGCCAGGAGTCTGTCATTGTCTAGCACATGATTTCAGCTGTTTCTTCTGTCCCTCTCTTCTTTTCTCGGCTTGTTCTTTCAGCTCTCATGAGATCGTTCATACACATTTGTTTTGTCATGGAAAGATGAGTGTGTGTTATTCATCCATCTCTCTCTCTCTGTCGTTGCTTTCTCTCGACCTGCTCTCTTCTCCTCACGATTGCATGCGCCGTCCATCTCTCATGACCTCCTGACCGCAGGGAGAATCACAGCGAGATCGAGCGCAGGCGGAGGAATAAGATGACCGCTTACATCACGGAGCTGTCAGACATGGTGCCCACCTGCAGTGCTCTGGCACGCAAACCAGACAAGCTCACCATCCTGCGCATGGCCGTGACGCACATGAAGTCATTTAGAGGAGGCGGTGGAGGCGGCACCGATGGAGCATGTAAACCCTCCTTTCTCTCAGACCAGGTCAGATATGGACTGCATTGATTATCGAAGTGCATTTATTCCTCGTTGCACATAAACCAGGGCCCAGATTCAGAAAACATTGTCTCTTCTTAACTAGCGTTATCTTCTTATTTTCTTGCTTAAAGGGACAGTACACCCAAAAATAAAAATTTTGTTCCAAACATGTATGAGTTTATTTCATCTGCTGAACATAAAAGATGTTTTGAAGGGTGTACAGTTGTCAGTCCCTATTAGCTTCTATTGTATAGAAAAAACACCTTGGAAGTCAACCGTTTGGTTTAAAACATCTCTTTTATGTTCAGTAAATGTTGGCAGAATTGTAAAATTTTGGGCGAACTTGATATTTTGTATTCCCAAAAACACCTTGTAATTTTCTTCTTGAGATCTTCAATAATTGAACATCTGGGAATTGAATTAAAGCTGCAGTCCGTAACTTTTTAGTTAAAAATTATCCAAAATAAATTTTAAGCAAGTATAAACCCAGCCCGTGTTCAGAACGATCGCCTTTAGCCCGATTCACAACGATTAGTGTATAATAATGTTTTCTAATTAGAGTGGTACTGGTAAGTTTGAGACTATATCTCATGTGAGGATCCTGCAGGTGGAGGATCGTATTCTTTCTCACAACACCTGGAATAATTAAATTTACTGTAATCCAGAAAGGTTTATGAAACACGTAAGTGACGGAAATTAGATGATATTCCAGTTTTACATGTACATCTGATTACAGATAGCTAATGTAGTAATACACACACTACTACATACACCTAGTCGTGCAATGCTGATGTTGTTAACATTAAACATTTGAGAACAAATGTGATATGAGCTAAACGATCGTTAGATTGGTAGCTTGATTTAGAGCCAGTTTTGCCAGCGCAAACTGCCGTTCTGTCAGGTTTTCCTAAAGACGCGCAGTAATGAATTAGTGCTGAAAATGCGCGGACACAGTTGTTTTTGCACCTGACTTTATTGAATATGCATTTATAGGAGCTTCCCTTTCAAACGCAGAAGTTATGGGAGGAGTCTATTCAAATTAATCTAACGTTTTTATTTAATAACGTTTGCGCTCGTCTAATTACTTACATTTGCGCCATTATTTAACGCCTCCCAAAAAAGCATGTCTTACACTATTTTGTGCTTGAAATGAGTTGAGAAGAGGATTTTCTCCACACGTATTCATTTATTTGTAATGCAAGAACAACACATTATCCGAACATATAGTTTGCCAAGCCGTGTTAATTTTAATTAGCTTCAGGAAGTAAAAGACGACTTATAAGCATCAACTATAGGAGTCACGCAATACTAGCTCTCTCAAAACGTCCATTTTTTTTTTGCGTGCCGTGGCTTCTTTATTTATTTATTTTTCACCTGCGCTAATTTGCGCTGCACTTGATATATTGCATTGATCGATATGTAAATGAGATGTTGCGTTTGTGTTCTTTAATTTGCACGTTGTTAGTAAATCACCCCTCCCCCCCATCTGTCCTGCACTCTCGCGCTAATTTGCCCCGTTTAGTAAAACTGGCCCTTATTTTAATGTTTTTTTTTCTCAGTTGGTCAGAACAAAAGTGACAGACTTGTTCAGATGACAATATCTGGTGAAAATTAAAAAATGATTACTAAACCGTCTTATGAGAACGGTTCGTCACCCAACGGAAGAGAGGGGGCGGAGTCAGCACAGCTCATTAGCATTTAAAGGGACATGCGCCGAAACAGCTTGCTGTGAACAGAGACTGTTATAGACTTTTTATTAAGACCCTAAATAAATGGGCATCCGATGACCCCTTTAAGAATACAGTGGGGCAAAAAAGTATTTAGTCAGCCACCAATTGTGCAAGTTCTCCCACTTAAAAAGATGAGAGAGGCCTATAATTCTTATCATAGGTATACCTCAACTATGAGAGAAAAAAAAATAAAAAAAAAATCCAGAGAATCACATTGTAGGATTTTTAACGAATTTATTTGCAAATTATGATGGAAAATAAGTATTTGGTCAATAACAAAATTTCATCTCAATACTTTGTTATATACCCTTTGTTGGCAATGACAGAGGTCAAACGTTTTCTGTAAGTCTTCACAAGGTTTTCACACACTGTTGCTGGTATTTTGGCCCATTCCTCCATGCAGATCTCCTCTAGAGCAGTGATGTTTTGGGGCTGTCGCTGGGCAACACGGACTTTCAACTCCCTCCAAAGATTTTCTATGGGGTTGAGATCTGGAGACTGGCTAGGCCACTCCAGGACCTTGAAATGCTTCTTACGAAGCCACTCCTTCGTTGCCCGGGCGGTGTGTTTGGGATCATTGTCATTGCTCTCTAGCAAACTTCAGACGGGCCTGGACATGTACTGGCTTAAGCAGGGGGACACGTCTGGCACTGCAGGATTTGAGTCCCTGGCGGCGCAGTGTGTTACTGATGGTAGCCTTTGTTACTTTGGTCCCAGCTCTCTGTAGGTCATTCACTAGGTCCCCCCGTGTGGTTCTGGGATTTTTGCTCACAGTTCTTGTGATCATTTTGACCCCACGGGGTGAGATCTTGCGTGGAGCCCCAGATGGAGGGAGATTATCAGTGGTCTTGTATGTCTTCCATTTTCTAATAATTGCTCCCACAGTTGATTTCTTCACACCAAGCTGCTTACCTATTGCAGATTCAGTCTTCCCAGCCTGGTGCAGGTCTACAATTTTGTTTCTGGTGTCCTTTGACAGCTCTTTGGTCTTAGCCATAGTGGAGTTTGGAGTGTGACTGTTTGAGGTTGTGGACAGGTGTCTTTATACTGATTACGAGTTCAAACAGATGCCATTAATACAGGTAACGAGTGGAGGACAGAGGAGCCTCTTAAAGAAGAAGTTACAGGTCTGTGAGAGCCAGCAATCTTGCTTGTTTGTAGGTGACCAAATACTTATTTTCCACCATAATTTGCAAATAAATTCTTTAAAAATCCTACAATGTGATTTTCTGGATTTTTTTTTCTTATTTTGTCTCTCATAGTTGAGGTATACCTATGATGAAAATTACAGGCCTCTCTCATCTTTTTAAGTGGGAGAACTTGCACAATTGGTGGCTGACTAAATACTTTTTTGCCCCACTGTATATTTGTGAATTTGAAGCAGGTACCATTTTTAAATCCCAGAACTGAATCATATTCATGATTTAATTCAGTTAACACATATGTTCTTGTCTCTGTAGGAGCTGAAGCACCTGATTCTGGAGGCGGCTGATGGCTTTCTGTTCGTCGTGTCGTGTGAAACCGGCCGTGTGGTTTATGTGTCGGACTCTGTCACACCGGTTCTGAACCAGGCTCAGTCGGATTGGCTCGGATCATCACTGTACGACCAGCTCCATCCAGACGACACAGAGAAACTCAGAGAGCAGCTCTCCACCAGCGAGAACAACAACGCCGGTGAGAATCGACTCTTATTTGCTGACAGTCTTTTTCAGCTTAACTCATCTTCCTCTTTTCTGACAGTAGGTCGGATGCTGGACATGAAAACGGGCACGGTGAAGAAAGAGGGGGGGCAGGCCTCTGTGAAGATGAGTATGGGCGCACGCCGCTCCTTCATCTGCAGGATGAGGTGAGGAACAAGAACAATGCTACAGACCTTGTAGTATAACTTCAGCTGCTGCTTCACGTGTCCTTATGCTGTGAAATCTTTACTGGGTTTTATAAATAAACATAAGTAAGTAAGTTTGATATTGTTAGGTGGATGGATTGGTGGGTGGGTGGATGGATGGGTAGATTAGATAGAAGATGGGTAGATTATATAGATGATGGATGGATGGGTAGATTATATAGATGATGGATGGATGGGTAGATTAGATAGATGATGGGTGGATGGATGGGTAGATTATATAGATGATGGATGGATTGGTAGATTATATAGATGATGGATGGATGGGTGGATGGGTAGATTAGATAGGTGATGGATGGATAGATTATATAGATGATGGGTGGATGGATGGGTAGATTATATAGATGATGGATGGATGGGTAGATTAGATAGATGGTGGATGGATGGGTGGATGGGTAGATTAGATAGGTGATGGATGGATGGGTAGATTAGATAGATGGTGGGTGGATGGGTAGATTAGATAGGTGATGGATGGATAGATTATATAGATGATGGGTGGATGGATGGGTAGATTAGATAGATGATGGGTAGATGGATGGTAGATTTGATGGATGGACGGATGGGGAGATTAGATAGATGATGGATGGATGGATGGACGGATGGGTAGATTAGATGGATGGGTAGATAGATGATGGATGGATGGATGGATGGATGAATGGGTAGATTAGATAGATGATGGGTAGATTAGATAGATAGATTATGGATGGATGGGTAGATTAGATAGATAGATGATGGATGGATGGGTAGATTAGATAGATGATGGACAGATGGATGAATGGGTAGATTAGATAGATGATGGATGAATGGGTAGATTAGATAGATGATGGATGGATGGGTAGATTAGATAGATAGATGATGGATGGATGGATGGATGGGTAGATTAGATAGATGATGGGTGGATGGGTAGATTAGATAGGTGATGGATGGATAGATATATAGATGAGATGATGGGTGGATAGACAGACGATGGGTAGATAGATTGATCTGATATAGTTTATGGATGCAGATTAGATTAATTGACGGATGACGGATGCATTAGATGGATCAAAGATGTCAATAGATTGAATGGACGGAAAAACAGATGGGTAGATTAGATAAATGATGGATAGATGATTAACGAATGTGGACCAGTCTTGATGATGGTGGAAGATTAGATAGATGATGGATGGATGGTAGATTTAGATGGACAGGTAAAGCATCTCTCTCTCTCTGTATAAACATATCTCAGACGCAGGTGAAGAGCATCTCTCCTCCTGCAGGAATGGACTGGGTCCTCCAAAGGAGGGCGAGCCGCAGTATGTGGTCGTGCACTGCACAGGCTTCATCAAATCCTGGCCTCCAGCAGGTAAAGTGTCTATTGTTCCCAGAGAGCCGAGCTGAAATCCAGAACGCAGCTGAGACTCATACTGTCCCTTTATCTTCTCTCTCAGGAGTGACTCTTTCTGAAGAGGAGGCCGATAATAATCAGGGAAATCGTTTCTGTCTAGTCGCCATTGGAAGGCTACAGGTACTTTCCCCCTGACATTTTATTCCCCTTTCCATGGAATTAGATTTGTGTCTCATTCAAAGGATAATCATAATTTGCATATCTTTGAGCTCATGTCTGTGCATTAAGCGTTTGTAAAAAGAGCAAAGTCGACACAAAAGACATTCTGTGAATAAATGGGTGAATAAATGAGGATATTTTTAATTAACTGTGATTCTGTAAATATCTCATTTATGAGCAGCAACTTAAAGTGTAATAAAATTGTGTCATCAGGCTTGAGGAATGTTTATATCTATATTTATATATATATATATATATATATATATATATATATATATATATATATATATTTTTATTATTTGAATGTATACAAACATTTTTATTTATTCTTACAGTAGCCTTATAAACAGTTTTTTTCTGTTTTGTGTATTTACATTTTACTGGTTATCAGATGAAGGCATAAAAAAATATTTAATTTATATTTTAATTAATGAAATTAAACATTTACGTTTTGCCAAATAAAGGGGATTTACTATTCAAATAAAAATATTTTGTGATTATTTCTTTAATAAATAAAGTTTTATTATGTTTCAACAGTAGTAGCAGTATTTTGTGTATACTAAATAATAGTAATATATCTATTTCTGGCACAATGTCTTTAAGTTAAACAGGACTTTTAGAGATGCAGTCTCTAAATGGAATGGGAAGAGACCCGTCCCACCATAAAGTTTTGTGATGTTTTTTTCAAAGTTACAATAATTTGAAATGGTTTCTAAATATCAGACTCTCTTTTGCGAGACCCGAGTGCAACACTGATAGTTGTCCCTCGAGAAAATGTGCAAAATATGTGTTCTGTGTGAACGGCTTGGTTACAGTTTTGACGTAAACAACATCATCCATTGATGCTCTCTTTTTCCGCATATCCAGTGGCATTAAAATAAAATACAAAAAAAAGCATTGAAATGCAATGACACCTACATCTTCATTGCATCTCGTGTGCCACTCATAAGGCAGCCTAACATACGCCTACAATTTGAATGCAATGTTTTGCATCTGAATGTGGATTTTATTTTAAATTCGACAAATATTTGAAAAACTATGTGAGAGCCCTAGTGTGTATAAATTAGATCTGTTCATCATATAAAGTGATTGCGTCCAAACCTGTCAATCCATATGGAGCACTTTACATTGTTTTTATGAATCATACAAGTTTTGGTTGTGTAGACTTTTACGGGGGAAGAGAAGTCTCTCATGTGAGTTTCAGAAATGAACAGGAATAGTTGATGACAGAATTGTAGTTTTTGGGTGTCCTGTCTCTTTAAGAGATCCTCTGTTGTCATGCAGGTCACATGTTGTCCGAGCGACACGAACATAAATAACATCAGCGTTCCAGTGGAGTTTATTTCCCGCCACAGCTGTCAGGGTCTCTACACCTTTGTGGATCACCGCTGTCAGGCGACGATCGGCTACCAGCCTCAGGTAGAGTCAGGCTGGATCTCAGGATCGTTTCTGAACAGCAGGATGATATGTTGGCTGATATTTTAACTGATGAGCTCCACTGTCTTGCATAGTGATGCACCAACATTTTGGTTTCATGTGACCCTGGAGCACAAAACCAGTCGTAAGGGTCAATTTATTTAATTTGAGATGTATACATAATCTAAAAGCAAATAATATTAAATAATATTTCCATTGATGTATGGTTTATTATGATCGGACAATATTTGAAAATCTGGAATCTGAGGGTGTAAAACATTTTGAGAAAATCATCTTTAAAGTTGTTCAAATGAAGTTCTTAACAATGCAAATTTATAATCAAATGAAGTTTTGATATATTTATGGTAAGAAATGTTCTAAATATCTTCATGGAACATGATCTTAATAACCTAATGATTTTTGGCATTAAAAAAAATTTATAATTTTGACCCATACAATGTATTTTTGGCTATTTCTACAAATATACCCCAGCGACTCAACACTGCTTTTGTGCTCCAGGGTCACATATGAGTTGCTTTGTAATATAAGTCACAGCAGGTTTCAGATTATAAAAAGCATCAATCTATTATAGATCATTGTATAAAACGCGACTTTACTTTGAGAAAATATGTTCATCACTGTTATAAGGTTTATGGGCTGCAGGATAACGAGTGGGTCATTACATTATTACAGCACTGAGCTAATGTGCTATTCATTTAAAGAAGAAATACCATAGAGCAAAAACAGTGCTTGTAAAATACATTTTAATGGGCATGATTTAGTGAGAATATAATGTAAGGAAATATCTATTTGCTAAATTAACTAATTGAAGAGTATTTTTTTAATTCCACATGCAATGAAAATACAGTGATTACAGTAAGTTTTGTTACTTTTGATGTCAAACTAAATCTGATCGTTCAAAGTCTATTAATTGTATTAAAAATACAAACAATAATTGTGGTTATGATCATCTATTCCTCTTTACTGCTAGTTATAGCACAAAATAAACATGACTGAACATCGTGTTAAAATAATCAATAACATACTGAAATAAATCATAAAATAACATTTTGATAAATACATGCACTTTATTACATATCATTATATTTGACTTAACCTGTAGTCTTCATTATTTCATGTATGTTTAAATAAATCATGACATCATTAGAAAAAAAAATATTAGTCACTGTTTAAATCTTTATATGACAATTGTATTGTGTATTTTATACGTTTATACATAATTTGAATACTGATTCTTAAATAAATGTGATTTATTTAATTGGTCATCAAAAATTTGGTTTTATTTTTCTCAGCTAAATGAAAACTTTGTTTTATTAATTTATGTAATCACTAGTCTTGCCGTGTTTCCATGTTTTGTGTTGTTGTGTGACGCAGGAGTTACTGGGGAAGAACATACTGGAGTTTGCACATCCAGAAGACCAGGGCTTACTGCGAGACAGCCTTCAGCAGGTGTGTGTGCGTGCGTGCGTGCGTGCGTGCGTGCGTGCGTGCGCGTGTGTCTCTGTCTGTCTGTCTGTGTGCGTGCGTGTCTCTGTCTGTCTGTCTGTGTGCGTGCGTGCGTGCGTGCGTGCGTCTCTGTCTGTCTGTCTGTGTGTGTGCGTGCGTGCGTGCGTGTGTGTCTGTCTGTCTGTCTGTGTGTGTGCGTGCGTGCGTGCGTGTGTCTCTGTCTGTCTGTGTGCGTGCGTGCGTGCGTGCGTGCGTGCGTGCATGTGTGTGTGCGTGTGTCTGCGTGTGTGCGTGCGTGCGTGCGTGCGTGTCTCTGTTTGTGTGTGTGTGTGTGTGTGTGTGTGTGTGTGTGTGTGTGTGTGTGTGTGTGTGTGTGTGTCTCTGTGTGTGTGTTTTACATGACACAGTTATTGTTAGAAACATGTATTTCATATAATTTTATGTTCGGTCTGTGACTACAAATAGTCCTTTTGGGGCTTTTGCATTTATAAAAGGACAACAATATCACACAAATATATGAATCATCTCAATATGGTGGTTGCCAGGTAAACTGACACAGTAAAATATAATATGCTATATGATCATGCAGTGGCGGACTGTACAATGTGGGCCAGCCCTTTGCTAAAAATGAAAAATAATGAATTATAGTAAATGCACATAGAGCATTGTCACCCTTTAATGATATTAAACTATCCCTCTATGTAAAAGATATGTCAAAATATTATTTACAAATTACTTTGTGTCCCTGGAGCATGAAAGCAGTGTTAAGTCGCTGGGGTATATTTGTAGAAATAGACAAAAATACATTGTATGGGTCAAAATTATTGATTTTTCTTTTATGCCAAAAATCATTAGGATATTAAGATCATGTTCCATGAAGATATTTAGTACATTTCTTACCGTAAATATATCAACTTAATTTTTAATAAGTAATATGCATTGCTAAGAATTCATTTGAACAACTTTAAAGATGATTTTCTCAATATTTAGATTTTTTTGCACCCTCAGATTCCAGATTTTCAAATATTATCCTATCATAACAAACCATACATAAATGGAAATATTATTTACTCTGCTTTCCATGTAAAAAACAATCAAAAAATTTACACTCAAGACTGGTTTTGAGGTCCAAGGTCACATATTTACCAGGAAAGAGAAATGATAATGTAAAGAAGAATGACGGTCATTTATTAATGTTAAAGATGATCATTTTGATTTCTGTATTGTGTTATATTTGTGTGTTAGTAAATGGTGTTACAATAGCTCTAATGAGCTGAGCTGGTGGGTTAATGGTGTGGTTTAACCCGGTCCACCCTGTGATCATGGCTGCATGTGTTGAATGCAGATCTGGGCCATAACTGTGTGATGGATTAATGACCTCTGACCCCTGATGCAGGTGGTGAAGCTGCGAGGTCAGGTGCTTTCGGTGATGTTCCGGTTCCGCTCTAAATCCCGCGAGTGGATCTTGATGAGAACCAGCTCGTTCACCTTCCAGAACCCTTTCTCTGAGGAGATCGAGTACATCATCTGCACCAACGCCAACGTCAAGTTAGTATTGAATCACAAACTGCTGTCTGCTTTCATATTTTAAGTTAATGCGGCTTCAGTATTGAAGGACTTCTCAGGGGCCACGGTTTAATACAAGCCTCATGTTACGCATACTACAATCTACTATGACTTTATCCAGTGTATCATATGCTTTTATGATCAAAGCTTAATTCATTCCTGTGGAGGTACTCAAATGTGTGTGAATGTCACGAAAATATGTGGGACTTATTTCACCCCAAAATATTAATAAAAAGAAGAAATTATATAGAAAAAAAAGAAAATATATAAACTAAGAAGCTGAACATTGTTTTATGTATTGTGAAATGTGACATTTCATGACTATTTAGCATAAATAACTCTTATATAACTTCTCTTTAGTGTAAAGCAGATTTAATTTCCATTTGGCTCTCTAAGATTTTAAGCTTTGGCTCACCAAGGCTGCATTTATTTGATCAAAAATACAGTAATAATGTGAAATATTATTACAATATAAAATAGCTGTTTTCTATGTGAATATCTGTTAAACTGTAAGTTATTTCTGTATTTTCAGCATCATTGCTCCAGTCTTCAGTGTCACATGATCTTCAGAAATCATAATAATATACTGCTCAATAAACATTTCTGATTGTTATCAATGTTGAAAACAGATGCGTTTCCCAATATTTTTTGGGGAAACTGATGCATTTTATTTTTTAGCATTCTTTAATAAATAGAAAGTTCAAAAGAACAGCGTTTATTTGAGATATAAATCACTTTTGATCAATTCGATCAGTATTAATCTATTTCCTAACTTATGTTTGTGTGAAGTCATTGCATCACACTAATGAGAGATAAAATAAACATCTGGACACGTTAGGAGGATGAGACTTTAAGTAAAATGTGCCAGTTTAACCTGATAATGCAATGCAATTCTAAATATTGGCTTTTTTTTGTTATGCAAAAATATGATTTTTTGTGGTCAGTCTCTAGTTTTAAACCATGTGTGTCCTGAGAGAGTGAGTTTAATCTGACCGCTTTCTCTCCACCAATCCCTCTGGTTTGCGTGACAGTAGAGGGCCGAATCAGGACTCCCTGTCCCCGGGGGTTTCACTGGGGCAGAGCAGTCCTAACTGCCCCTCCACCCCCAGCCCAGGGCAGGTCACAGCCAGGTGAGAACATGCTCTGTCTCTCGGGTCCCATCTGCTGCTGGTGGTCGGTGGTGGGTTAACCACATGCTCTTCTCGTAGGTGGTAAGCTGAGATTGCTGTAGGGTGGCGGTGGCGGTGGCGGATCTGACGGTCACGACTGTAGGATCTCACTCACATCAGTGTTGTTTGCTCTTCTGCAGGCAGATGCAGCAGCAGCAGCAGCAGCAGGCCGAGTTAGACGGAGCCGCAGCGTTTGAAAGCAGTCCGGTCACACTCCCTCAGGTAAACACACCAGCGGTGTTAATGTCAGATTTATTTATATAGCACTTGCCATTGACCAATGTGCTTTACATCACCTCAATATAGTAATAAAACAAGAAAACAGCACCTAAAAGAAGAATAGTTTTGGACCTTGTGCAATCGTGTGATAGATGCTTGACTAATACCCGAATTACAGTAATCAAGTCTTGATGACACGAGAGCATGGATTGTAATTTAAAGACTCGTGCTGTCTGAAATGAGGTGTGTTCAGGCGCATTGCTATTTTTGACAAGTGCAAAAAAAAAAATATTTAAAGAGCGTGTTAGTAATATGCACCTATAGGCGGGTGCACAACACATAGCACACAAATATGAACAATGAAAACATTATTATTGTGTGCGCATGAGCAGATCCGTTTCTCTCTGGAGAGTCCGCCGTGTAAGGTGCGAGTGCGACTAGCTCAGAAAGGGAACGGGAGGCGAGACTCTGATTGATTGGTTTATTGCACGTTACACCCAGAACACACCCAGTACTCATTTAGAGAATAGATACAACATGTTTAGACCATGCTTACCAGACCGTTTTCCATCTTTAAACTAGCGAAAGTGGATTCGGACATGGCCTAAGTGCGCCTAGATCGGTAACAAAGGCCCTGCGAGTGTGCATTTAGTGGTTTAATGAAAGGTTATAACACTGGCTGATTCACTCTTGGGGTTGTTTAGATAGTATTTACCCCTCTTACACTGCTGAATAATTAGCTGTTGTGAGTCATCTTAGATCCAGAACAGTATTTGTTAGTTTTTTTTATGAATAATTATAGCCACCGGAAGTAGTCACAATAGCATAGTGCACTTATTTAGGTCTTATTTACGTGTATGTACATTGAATATTTCTCAATGCAAATATTAAACCGTAAAAATCTACACTTCTATAGATTAAAAAGAAGAAAATATGAGATTATTATGCATTGAGCCAGATTGCTGCCATCTGAAAATAACTATATATATATATATATATATAATGGCTTAAGAAATACAATCGGTCAAAAATGAGCGAGGGGTTAACTGATTACAAAACATGAATTTGTGATGTGAAGTGTATCTGTTGGCTCACTTTAATAACCAAACTCATTTTTCCCATCTCAGGGTCCGGTGCAGACTGTGAGTGTAGTCAGTCCGGATCACAGTAAGACTCATATTATTATTATTATTCAGCATTTTTCCCATATTATCAAATTTTCATATTTATCACAATGTGTATTAATGGTGAATAGACATTCAGAATGAATGTAAACATATTTGTTTACTAGTAAGCTTCACATAGTAAGCTACCTTCTTATTTGGTGCCACTTGAAATGGGTTTTATTAAATTGTATTTATTTATTCGTGAATTCTGTTAATACAATTCCATTTAATGCACATTACTACAATTTATCTTTAAAAAGGCTTTCTAGTGCAATAAAACATTACAAATGTAATCTTTTTATATGCAATGAAATTTAAATTTTAAATAGAATGAATAATTTACAAAAAATTGCATTTGTATTTTTCGTCAAATAAGGTACTACACAGAACTTGTATAAATTAGAGCATGGATGAAAAAGTATCCTGGTTGTATTATATTTTATAATAATAATAATGTAGGATATGTATAAAATAGTGTTTTTACACTTGTTATTAATATTATGATTATTCAGAAGTGCAGTAAAACTATATTTCTGTCATACTTTAAGTTTGTAATTAAACAGACATTTTATTTTTGTCGGTTTGTTGTAAAGACCGTTAAATTTCAGTTTTGTGTTTGATAATAGCTCGTATAAAACTGAGATGTGTGTGAAGTGCTTGAGTGTGTGTAGACAAAACTGTGCTGCTGATTCATGCAGACACAAACACACACTAGATCATCGGATGAATACTCAAATGTATTATTGATATCATTGATTGAGGCCTAATTCAGAGTCACAGTGATTGACAGCTGTCTGTCTCTCTCAGACTCTAAGGCCATGTCCTCCAGCGGACCACAGGTTTTCCTCCAGCAGCGTCTTTCCCCAGCGAGCCCTTCAGGTGCCACACACACACTCACTCACTCACTCACTCACTCACACACACACACACACACACACACACACTCACTCACACACACATGCACTCTCACACACACACACACACACTCACTCACACACACATACACTCTCACACTCACTCACACACACATACACACACTCACTCACTCACTCACACACACACACACACACACACACACACACAGTCACTCACTCGTTCACTCACTCACACATACACTCTCACACACACACACTCACTCACACACATACACTCTCTCACACACACACACACACACACACTCACACACACACACACTCACACACACACACACACATGCACTCTCACACACACACACACACACACTCACTCACACATACACTCTCACACACATACTCACACACACCTTTTCAGAATCTGCAAAATGTTGATTATTTTACCAAGAGGGGTTATACAAAATGCATGTTATTGTTTATTTAGCACTGACCTGAATAAGCTATTTCACATAAAAGATGTTTAAATGAGGTCCATAAGAGAAAATAATAATATTGTGTTGTTAAAACATCATAATGCAATTAAGTCCTTACTTTGATTATTTGAAATAATCGCATTACCTCTGCGCATGTAAACATAGTCATAGCTGTAAAGGGTTCAAATCCACAGAAATGCTGGAAAAGTAAAGAATGTGCAGAAGCTGAATGATTTCTCTGAAGAACAGCAGACAGTTTAACTGTTCAGGACCAACAAGAGACTCATGAACAACTATCACTAAACTAATAAACACAGCTGAGGATCAATCAGACAACAACACTGTGTTAGGAATCAAGGGGTGAAGACTTTTGAACGGGTCATTTTGTGGACTATATGTAAACGTCTTTCATGTGAAATTTTCAGGTCAGTACTAAATAAACAATAGCATGCATTTTGTTTGATCCCTCTTACTGTGGTAAAGTAATTAACATTTTGCAGATTCTGCAGGTGTATGACTTCAGCTGCGTGTTGTTTTGGCGTGACCTCACTCGCGGCTGTCGTCTGGTCTCAGGTCAGCTGGAATGGCTCAGCAGATGGTTCCTCACTCAGCGGGTCAGATGCTGGCGCAGATGTCCCGTCAGAGCACACCGTCAGGAGTCAGCGGCAGCAACAACAGCCCCATTCAGGCCCAGATGGGTCCCACAGCGCCTCCTGGAGTCTGGTCTGCCGCACAACCGCCCTTCAACTCACAGGTAGACATTTAAAGTGTTTACAGCGGACCAACAGTCAGGCACAGAAGGCAAAATATTTAGTTCTTATTTAGTTATCATTGCTTTTGGGGCAATGTTGGTGTCAATGGGCAACCGGGTGATACACAGGGCCCACGACCCATCTAAAATATCCAGATAGAGATGTGTTACCCGTTCTCAGGACGGGTAACACAAGCAACATTGCTCAAAAAGTTGTCCTGTGCTTGTTTTTGAAAGAAGTCTCTTCTGCTCACCAAGGCTGCATTTTTAAATCAAAAATATTGTGACATTTTATTGCAATTTAAAATAAGTGTTTAAACGGCTGTGGCCAATTTTCTAGGTGGGGCGCCACATCCAAACAAAATTAGCATACATCCCAATATTATTTATCCCAGTGTAATAAAAAGATAAAGATTAAAACATGAAACATTTTAAATAAAGAAAATAGTTTGACCAAATTCAAGATTGAGGACGATTCTCACAAAACGATATTTCTGCAAGCTTTTTCAAACATTTAGTTTTTGATTTTAATAATAATTTAAAATGTATGTATACAGTGCAACAGCAAAATCTGGGAGGAAAAATAAATAAATGTTACATTTGTTTAAACCCATTTTCTATGCATATATAAATAACTACAAGTCAAGCTGCAGGACCACACGGAGATGCCCAGTCACCTTAACACTTCTGGACATTTTGTCCATGTTAGTTTTTTTTATTTATAATTTTTGCCTGTGTGTTGGCTCAGTTGTGTATTTTTATTGTAATTTTAATATTCCACCCTAATTTTCTTTAATAAATCTATTTTACACTAGTTACAACAAAGTGAACCACTCAGCACCTTTTGGACAAAAATGTCCCCATTGAAACCCATTAAAACGGCTATTTTTTATCGCAGTGCTGTTTAACTGTAAAATTATGCTATTTTTGTTAATAGGCTTTCATTCTGTTGGCAAGGCTTCAAAATGTAATTTTTTACCAGATGGTGCATTTTTTCAGGTTTTGTCTATAAAGGGTCTATAAAACAAATACTCACTTTATTCCTGTGTTCTGCCTCTGAGTATTATAGAGCCAATAGGAAAATAATGCAGCTATAATTGTGTGGGTGTGTTGGTATGGATGTCAGAGTGTGGTTTGTGTGTATTGTTGTAATATTTTATTACTGTAAATCATAAATCAAGTCACCAGCAGAGTGCATCTATTGGAGAAAATGTGGTACTGCGCCCAAACTAAATTTTTTTTTTTTAAGATATCAACCTCAAATTTGGAACATTTTGATTTTAAAGCAGATTTAGAGTTCAACATATTTCATATATATATAAAATATTCATAAATCATTTTCATAAACTTAAACCTGTGTAACTATAGTCCCAGTTGTATTTTTTTTTATTGATGCACAAGGACAAACTTCTATAAATATACATGGATCTGTATTCAGAATTATTGAAAAGAGCAAAACAGTAAATAAAAGATTATGAATGTGAGTGCCAGCTCCTCTGTCTGAGTGAATGTTGATGCATACACCACTGTACACGCTTCATTGTAACACACTCGCCAGGCCTGCGCTCATACTGAGATGTGCTCAGGAAGCTATCGGAGCGCGCACATACACGGTGTGTTTATTTGCACTCTGCACTCGCGCACGTCTAATAATGTAAGTTATGATTCATGCATGTCACTGACTGTAATCGTGTTTAACTGCATTACAATCATCATCCATCAAAACTGCACTGGTAAGATACGGGTGTGCTTTATTCAGCCCATACAGACTAGTCCTGACTTCTTGTTAGCGGTATGCTTGTTCCGACCAATCGCTGCTCAAGTTAAGGTTATGCATGATGACGAAAGCATGCTAGTGCTAGTCCTCCCATTGAGATTACATTGCAGTGCCTTGAATAAAAAATCTTTGTATGGAAGTCTACTGTATTTTTGATCAAATAAATGCAGCCTTGCTGAGCATAACAATTGCTTCTTTCATTATAAAGAATGTGATTTTTTTTGTAAACACTCTTTGTCTATCAGATGGCAGGTCATGTTGGAAAGAGTCCGTCGTCTCAGTTTAACATGGGAGGTTTTAGCTCCGCCCCTTCATCCTCCACTTCCTCTTCCTTTGGCCAGATGGGCGGGGCTTCTGCTTCAATGGCCAACGCATCAAATTACCAACAAATAAACAGTCACAACAACCCTTCAACTAACGGATTCTGTAAATATCTTACCGAATGTTTTTAATAGTGAGCAGGTTTTCCTGATCCAGCGCTCAGTTTTGCTCTTGCTCTTTCGTTCAGGCGATATTAATCAGATGGGAGCGCAGTTCAGCTCCAGGCCAGCAGGGTGGCAGCAGTGGCCGAATCAGCCACACACACAAGGCACTGCAGACACTCAAAACAGCCAGCCAGAGATGTTTCAGGTGAGTGGAGCCGACTCAACCAATCATCTTTGTCTTTGAAAGGAACTGTTGAAAACTCTGTTCTTCTAAAGTGTAGAAAACTCAGAAGAGAAGACCAGGAGACTTCGGATTCGATCGTCAGCAGAATTTCTTTATTCTATGACATGTGTTGTTATCTGTAGTCATCGAAGATCTCATCTTAAGTCATTTTTACAGGGTATCTTATAGGTATTTTTGGAGGAGGGATTCTTAGAGGTGGAGACAAACATCAAACAAAGCAAACATCTGAGGGAGGCGTTAGTTAATTACAGGAACCTTCCCGTGGTCCAATAAACCTAACAAAGGTTGAATCTCTCAGTAGTCTAACTCCTTGATCTTACCATTACAAAAGGCACAGCTGTCTCGAGCTCAAATGGTCAGGAAACGCTCTCAAACATCTGTATTTCCTGACACTTTCTTTAGTCAGGAAGTGTATCTAAATTAAACATCTAAAATAAAATTTGTAATCCTTCAATTCCCCGTTTGAGAGTTCTAATAACTCTCACAAAATACAAATTTAGACACTTAAAAGTTAATTCTTGTAACTTATAATCTGTTACAGGCACATAGTACATGTTCTGTGTTGCTTATATGTAATTGCATGCTGACACAGAAACAAAACATGCAATTAGTTTTGCTGAAAGATCGTATGTGAGTCTCTGCGTTGTGTATTTTTTTTCTTCTTTCTTCTTTCTTCTTTCTTTCTTGTGTGATAGTTGGCAATGGGTCTGGTTGTTTTCTAGAGGTTGTGGCTTCATCCGCAGGTGAGAAGGGTGGTGCATATGGATCTCAGGACAGCCATCAAATGGTATCTGCACAGAGGAAGAAAGAAACACAAACAAGAGAGACCAACGGCACAGAGCAGTATTTGTTGTAGAGTCTGCAAACATTAGGGTTGTATCCTCTGTTCAAAATATAGTCTGCTATGGTTGTTCCTTCTTTCCCTATTTCTCAATTCCTGCGACACCTAAAGAACAGTGAGGAAAGGATGGACTAATGGAGGGAAAGGCCTATGAGGAAATCTTCACCTCAGGGTTGGCCCCAAGCCTGTTGCTTTCGGTTCTTCCCTGGGCTCCTCACTGGTTCTTGTGTCTGCCCTATCCTATCCCTGCAGGGGAGGAACAACCTTACAGTGTGACACATGAGTCCAAGTTTTCCTTCCTGACACAATACTGCAGCTGCTGTAATCAACATCACTTGATGTGGTCCGTACCACTTAGGCTCTAATGGCTTGTTTTTGAATGCCTTTATCATGACCCATTGACCTGGGACGATTGTGTGTCCACTTCTGGTGGAGTCTGCCAACACGACTCAACTCTCTCTTTGGCACTCTGCACTGCCTTTGTGAGGTTTTCACAGTAAGCGATCAGGGCATCTGAAGCAATGTGCACATCAGCATTTCTAAGATCAATCACACCTGGCATCTGCATTGGGCGCCCAGTAATAATCTCATGAGGGCTCAGTCCTACTGATCTGTTAGGTGATGCTCTCATACTACACAGTACTGCGGGCAGTGCTTCAACCCATGGTACTCCTTCCTGATGCATTTTGCTTAGCCTGGTTTTGATTGTTCTGTTTGATCGTTCAACCTGTCCTGATGCTTGTGGCCTATAGGGACAGTGAAGGTTCCACTTAATCTTCAACATTCTAGACACTTCCTTGACTACCTGTCCTGTGAAGTGGGTACCTTGATCTGAGTCAATGCAATCTGGTAATCCCCATCTGGGAATGAAATCAGTGACAAGACATTTAGCAGTGTGTGCAGCTGTAGCGCGCCCTGTTGGATAAGCTTCTACCCATCTTGAGAACTTGTCTATTACTACCAAAACGTCAGTTTTTCCTTTACAAGGGGGCAACGATATGTAATCAACTTGCAGGTGACGAAATGGCCCTGGTGGAGCTGGGGTATGTGCTGCTGGTGTAATGGCTGCTGGTACATCATTATTTTTCTGACATGTAACACATCTCTTGACTGTTTCAGTGGCTGCGTTTCTGAATTTTGGATTCCACCATTGATTTGAGAACCTGTGATTCATCGTTGCTGGACCACTATGACCCAAACTGTGTATTTGTTGAGCCAAATATGGCAACAGTGATTCGGGAGCAACATACTTTCCCCTTTGGTCCAGCAGCCGGATGAATCCACAGTGGCTCCTTTGTCTAACCATGTCCATGCTTCATATAGAGGAACGCCTTTATACAGATCAACGATTGATTCAGGAGGTAGAATTATCTTCTGTGCTGTACTACCTGAACACACTTGTACAGTTGCATAGAAACAAGCCTGTTTAGCCGCTACATCAGCAAGAGCATTACCTTTAGCTTCCGTAGTATTAGTTGTGAGATGTGCTTTCACTTTGATCACTGCTAATTTCTTTGGGAGTTTCATGGCAAACATTAAATCTTTCACTAATCCAGCATGCTTAATGGGGATCCAGCAGAAGTTAGAAATTTTCTGGTTTGCCAAATGACACCAAAATCATGAATTACCCCAAAAGCATACCTGGAATCTGTGTAGATATTTGCAACCGATCCTGAAGCTAGCGTGCATGCTCTAGTTAAGGCTACTAGTTCTGCAGCTTGAGCTGAAAATGATCTGAAGACGACCTGAAGCAACTACTTCAGTGGTGGAAGTTACTGCATATCCTGCTCGTCTGTTACCTTCAATAACTTGAGCTGAACCATCAACAAACAACTCCAATTCTGTTCTCTATGGGAGTTTCTGCTATTTCACTTGTCGCTGCATATGTAAGCGTAACACAATCATGAGTCATTTCGCCTTCATCCTCTAACACAAATTCAGTCATTGCAGACATCATACATGAGGATGGGTTCGTGACTGGTGCACGCTGTATAACAATATTCGGGCTGTGAGAGTTGCTAACCAATTTCCCCAACGGGAGGAGGTGACAGAAGTGACTTTTGCTTGATTCATTAGTGCGGACACTGCGTGAGGGCATTTTACGTTTACAGTCTGACCTAACACCATTCCTGATGAAGCCTGAAGCGCTAGATGAACTGCCTGTACTGCTCTGAGGCATGGGCCCATACCTTGAGCGACTATGTCAAGTTTACCGGAATAGTAATGAATTGGGCGTAAGCTGCCCCATGATCTTGCATTAGACATGCAGTCATAAAGCCTAAGTGTTCATGGACATAAAGCACAAAGGGTCTATCAGATTGGGCAATTCCTAATGCTGGTGCTTGACATAGTGCTCTCTTCAAATCATTAAAAGCTTTAAGATGAAGTTCTTCCATACAAACAGTATCTGAATCTTTACCATGGCCTTTCAACAAATCATAGAGAGGCTGAGCAATCGAGGCATAGTCTTCAATCCAAGGTCTACAATAACCTGTTGTTCCTAAAAATGAGCGGAGTGTTTTAATGGTATTAGGCGGAGGTATGGCTTTGACTGAAGCCGCCGATCCTGTGTAATGGATCTATTTCCTGCACCAATTGTTTGACCCAGAAATGTGACTTGCTTTTAGCAACTTGAGCTTTGTGAAAGCTGCATTTGTGTCCTTTTATGCAAATAGTCCAACAATGATGCCAATTCAGTTTGATGTACCTCATGATCTGTTGAGGCAATCAAAATATCATCAACATATTGGATCATAGTGGACTGTTTTACCGGACATTCTGGGTCACACAAATCACGTGACAGCCTGATGATATATGGTTGGGGAGTTTTGAAATCCCTGTGGCAATCGTGTCCACTGGTATTGTTCATAGTCAACTGTGAAAGCTAACCATGGCTGGCTGTCAGAGTGCAACGGTACAGAAAAGAATCCATTAGACATATCAATTACTGAAAAATCTTACAATCTAATGGTAAGCCATTACAAATTGTAGATGGATCTGCCACTAGGGGGTGATTTTTCAATATGTTTATTGGCTACTCTGTAGTCTATTGTAAGTCTCCATGTCCCATTAGATTTCTTGATGGGCCATATGGGTGAATTACATGGACTGTTGGTTTTAACTAGCACTCCTTGCATCAGCAAATTTTCTACAATAAGTTTGATTCCCTGTATAGCTTCCTTATTAATCGGATATTGTTTGGTGACCGGAGGTGGAGTTCCTGTCAATTTAACTGGTTCTACACCTGTCAACAACCCACAATCATCCTTGTCTTTAGCCCAAATTGGATGATTCTGTAAGAAAGCATACTCGGGAGGGGTTGCATTATTGGTAGAAATCTGTGCTGAGGAAATTTTTATGCTAGTAGATTCTGAGGACATGTCTAAAGTTAGATTTATTTGTCTCAGAAGATCCATGCCTAAAATTGCACCTGTATTTAATGGAGCGCATAGTAATTTTGTAGTCAGAGTTTTTGGGCCAAATTGTACCTCTATGGGCGGAGTTTCATACAAAACAGAATCTTCACCTATTACACCAGTTAAACAAAGTTTGGTTTTCTTGTATGGGATGTTTAAACCTTGTGCCAATTTTGTAGGAATTACTGTAATTTCTGCACCTGTATCAAGCAAAAATCAATCTCTTTCTCTTTTATGCTACCTTTCACAAAAATTCTTTGGTCATTGTGTTGGATTACAGGGGAAAGGTAGCTACTCACAGCCCAATAATTAGTTTTTTCCTGGTCTTGTTGTGCTCTTAGAAGAGCCTGAACTAACTGTCCTATAGTTTCAGTGGTCACTGGCGGAACTACTTCGGGTTGTGTGCAGGCTGAGAAGGAGCAGAATTATGCATAGCATTTCTTTTACTATCTTGCAACTTCTTCCTACACTCTTTCTCCCAATGTCCTAATTTTGCACAGTATTTGCATTTGCTTTCTCTTTTAGACCATCTATTGTCTTGTTTCGTTGTGTTAAACGTAGCTGCTGCTACTCTTACTTTTGCCTTGACATCAGCATCTCTTTCCCATGTAGCTAACCTGTCTAGGTTACTTCTGAGAGTTCTGTTAGACCAAGTTAGATCTAAGAATGGTAAAGCTTTTCTGTATTCGGCTACAAGGCCATCTGACCAGATACGAACCAGGGTCCCTTGTCATCCAGAACACCTTCAGGGTCATCAACAATTCCACTGTAGATTACAGCTGACTGACAAAATCTTTCAGTATATTCACTCACAGTTTCTTCTTTCCTTTGCACACAGGCAGTAATTCTAGACCAATCTATTTTGGGTCCTAAGATATTCTTTAGGATTTTCAAAATACCTTCTCTTAAATCACCCTTACTGGCATTTCGCAGTTCAGAAGTAACAGCAGATTCAAAACTGTTGAATTCAGATTCAGTTAAAATTTGTGACATCAACTGCGTGACTTCTGTCAACGACATGTCATAAAGACGCATTTTACTGATCAATGTTCTTCTAAATTCAGAAAAATGTGTGCGTGCTGGTAAACTTTGAGATAGTCTCTATATCTTTAGGACCTAAAGCTTTGGCAACAGTTTGTATTTGCACCACAGAAGAATTGGGAGGAACACTATCAGTTTCCTCAATCCCCTGAGATCTTCTCCTCGCACCACACACATTGACTGAATTTACAGGCACATCAGTTACTGATTGGAGAGCTACATCTGTTTCAAAGAACGCTTGTAAATCAGGGTAAATGTTATCAGGCTGACTTACTTCCATCAGTGTTTGCTGCAACTTTCTTGAGGTTCAATTTCTTAGTCAAAGTGGATACTCTGCACGGAGTTCATTGTTCTGTTTCTCTAGCTCTGAAATCGCTGAGACTGTTGTGTCGCTAGCGTTACACTGAATTCTCTGTGACAACAGATAATGCCTTTCACATTGTTCTTACGAATGCTTGCTCCTAGTACCTTTTTACACTCATCTACTGACCAAGTCTTGTCTGGATGAATCTCATATTTCTGCGTTAGTTCTTGTCTAACTTTTTCAGTGACTATTAGGTCCATTTTTTTTCCTAACAGTGTTTTGAATTCACTATCTGACCACAGAGGAGTCGCAAGACCACTCTTTTCTGTGGTTGGAATCAGCCTAGCATTCATTCTAACCATTTTGTAAGTTTCTTGACCACACAAACAAAACAAACACTTCTCTGATTAACAGAGGGTACACTTGTTTTTAAGCACGTAAATGCCAAAAACCTTCCCTGCCTGAAACAACAGAGGATAAACCAAAAATTAGCACGTAAATGCCAAAATCTTCCTGCCTGAAAGAACAGAGGATAAAATTTCATCTCTAAAAGCAGAACTTTAGAGGATAAACTCTTCCCTGTCTGAAAACAGAGGATAAACGTCCCTGCCTACAAGAACAGAGGATACTTTTATCTCTAAAATCAAAAACTTTAGAGGATAAACTCATCTCTAAAATAAAAACTTTAGAGGATAAACTCTTCCCTGCCTGAAACAGAGGATACACGTCCCTGCCTACAAGAACAGAGGATAAAACAAAATTATTAGCATGAAATGCTAACCTTCCCTGCCTGAACAGAGGATAACTTTTAGTTAAACAAAACCCTACAGATGTATGTTAACTCTTCTCTGACGGCACAGAGGATACACACTGGTCTTAGGTTCTTTTGGATTAGAGAACAGCCACTCACCACACTTGGTTTGAGAGAAAAATTCAGTCTGGGAATCCTTGTTGAGCTTGAAGTTTCGCTGGATTCCAAAAGATGCAGATCTTTGTTTGAGCTTGAAGTTTTTCAGGTGAGGAAGCTGGAACTCTATCCGGGACACGGCAGCATCTGTTGAAAACTCTGTTCTTCTAAAGTGTAGAAAACTCAGAAGAGAAGACCAGGAGACTTCGGATTGGATTGTCAGCAGAATTTCTTTATTCTATGACATGTGTTGTTATCTGCAGTCATCGAAGATCTCATCTTAAGTCATTTTTACAGGGTATCTTATAGGTATTTTTGGAGGAGGGATTCTTAGAGGTGGAGACAAACATCAAACAAAGCAAACATCTGAGGGAGGCGTTAGTTAATTACAGGAACCTTCCCGTGGTCCAATAAACCTAACAAAGGTTGAATCTCTCAGTAGTCTAACTCCTTGATCTTACCATTACAAAAGGCACAGCTGTCTCGAGCTCAAATGGTCAGGAAACGCTCTCAAACATCTGTATTTCCTGACACTTTCTTTAGTCAGGAAGTGTATCTAAATTAAACATCTAAAATAAAATTTGTAATCCTTCAGAACCGTTCACCCAAAATGAACATTTGCCAAAAAATTGCTCATCCTCAGGTCATCTAGGATTAAGTTCTTCAACATGTAGAAATGTGTCTCAGCAATGGATGCACTGCAGTGAATGGGTGCCGTCAGAATGAGAATCTGATAAAAACATAACTGATAGACTGAGTGCTGTGGATTATTGTGATGTTTTATCATTCTGACGGCACCCATTCACTGCAGAGCATCCATTGCTGAGACACATTTCTACAAACCTGATGAATAAGAACTACATCCTAGATGGCCTGAGGGTGAGCACAATTTCTGCTAATTTTCTATTTTGGGCGATGTATTTCTTTAAAGGCGTGCTATTATGCTCTTTTACAAAGTCTTGATGTTGTGTTGGGGGTGTACTAGAACATGCTCTCATGCTTGGGGTTGAAAATTGCATAATTTTTTACGTAATTTATATTATCACAACATCTCTCTCCGCAGCCGGACACAAACAACTCCATTAGATCCGGGTTTGATGAAGCCACGCCTTCCGAATAACTAAATGTGTTGTGATTGGTTAGCTGTCCCAGTGCGTTGTGATTGGCCAACAGCTTAGACAGCGTTACTGCCCCCTCGCCAATGCAGGAAGTTTTTCTATATTGCATCAATTCAGATCCAAGAATATTGAACGAGAGGATTGCGCTGAACCTTTGCACGCGCAGATATTGCAAGACATATTAAAGTGGTAACATTATTGTTGTTGTTTTGGGCTAAATCATGTTTTAGATGGGATGTCAACAACAGCTTAAAAATAACTGCATTGACTATGTACAGGTAATAATATGTGTTATGTTTATTGTTCTTTAATACTAACATTATAACATGAATTGCAGTGAAACTGTTGAATTTATTTATACAGAGTTACTGTATTTGCGGTGCATATATCTGCAGATTAATTCTCTGCCAGCGGGAGGCGCTGTTGGAGCGAGTAACGCTGGACACAAAGCAGAGAAACGCTGCTTTATCAGATATTATACGCACGATTAAATTACAATAACATCCATCTTGTTCTGAAAACAGTCAGTGATATACAGTGATATAAAAACACCAGCGCTGGGTTTGATTTAGAAATGTGCAGCGCTCCACCAAGTCTTCTGTGGAACAAACATTGACCGAATGTGGTTCTGCATGGTTTCTTCTTTTAACATCCCTCTATCTCTTTCTCTACTTCAGGATGTTATCTCCATGTTGAATCACAACGGCAGCTTCAGCAATGATTTCACCGAGATGCCCATGTTTCCTCCGTTCCCCGAGTGATCCCGCTTCCAGTCTCCTCCTTCACTCCCTGGTGCTCTCTCTTACTCTTTCAACCAAACCGATGGCAGAACTGAGGCACAGGCGTCTGGAGAAGAGTGAGACTGATGCAGAATGGAAGTTATAAGCCATAATGTGAGGATACAGAGTAGCACACAGACAGACAGACAGACAGGCGTCGTTCAAATGTGTTCACTTTAAAATCACGCACAATTACACACTTCGAGCACAAGCGGTCTCACACTGTCTGCCGTACATGCACATGCTTTGATTTATGAGATGGCCACACATGCACACACGCGCACACACACACACGCGCAAACACATACACGCGTGCGCACACACACAAACACACACGCACGCACAGAGAGAGAGAGAGACACACAGAGAGAGGCACGCACGCAGCACACACACACACACAGAGGTAGAGACACACACACACACAGAGATAGAGGCATGCACACACACACACACACACACACACACGAGAGGTAGAGAGACACACACACAGATAGAAGCACGCACGCACACACACACACACACACACACACACACACACACACACACACACACAGAGAAGTAGAGAGACACACACACACAGATAGAGGCACGCACACACACACACACACACACAGTCTGATCCGTCTCTCTCTGACAGTGATTGTGTACCGATTGCACTGCTTTTTGGCCCCAATGATGAAATGCGTGAGAGTTTTCGGGTTTATTATCGTCTGTAACAGAATCTGCAGTGTGTTTTCTTTTCTCTTCACTATTGAAGAATCGACTCCATTTCCATTCATAGCGTGGAATTTGAATCTAATTGATGGTAATTGAATTGGCTTTACAGGATGTTGAATTTGAAAGACAGGAAGCGGAATTCCAAATTCACTGAATTGGAATGTTGCATATTCTTGACATCATCTAATGTAATTTTGAAATGTCATTCCATTTTAAATGTTAGTAACACTTTGTTACAGTGTCCTTGTTACACATCACATGTATTAAATGATGCAGTTAACCCTATATGAACCCTAATTACTGCTGGATTCTGCGAGACCAGCTGCCTCTGAAGTGACCGGACGTAATGCGATCACCAACGCTTCTCACCGATTAGTTTGAATATGAGCGCAGGCACCACGGGCTCAAGCCGGCCTCAATGCGGTGCACCGCTGATACTCACGCTGTGATCGGCGGCAGCTGACGATCTTCACCCCATGCCAATGTCCATTGGCCTGTTTAGTTACACTCAGTGGATAGGTCTCACAGTTTCCCTGGCGAGATCCATCATCAGGCCGGTCATCCCACGTGACTGGAGTGACCGACTTGAAAGGGAACAGGAAGTCTGTGGTGATGGTTATTGGCTCTGGGTCAACTATTTACATTGGCTTGTGTTTCAGTGATGAGCTTGTGGCCGCTGTTGTCTGCACATTTGACAGCAGGGAGATGAACAATCTCTACCATGACACCAAGTATAACATTTGTTTTTGCACAGAGTTTTAGAGTTTCTCCATAGGCGATTGAATCGTGTACTGCATCACATAGCAAATATGAGAAATCAATAATCTCTCTACGTTCAGAAATACTTTATTTTAGAATTGCGATTGATTGCTACTACTGTATGTTCCTCGTTTTTTTTTTTTACAGTAGTTAAAAAAGGCACGCAGATATTCTGAATATTCTGAACACTATTTCTGAATATTCCTTTCTAAATTTGAATTATAGAAAGCAAAAAAAAAAATTGCACTCATTCAGCATCCACAGATCATAATAATTATATGAATTGAATAATCTTGGTTTACTTTGAGGGCCTGACAAATCTCTATTTTGGACTTCTGAGACTTTCCAGAAAAAATTACTAAAAGTCTCATTCATATTAAGAATGATAACTGCATTAGTGTCTCATACACCAACCTTTTTCTTCATATCCAAATGTTCAGTTATTTTTCACTTTCCAACTCTTTCCATATCACCTCCACCAATATCCCTGTTTATTGGTTGGCAAAATTCAATCAAAATGACACAAAACAAATGTAATGCCAGCTTGCACCAGCAATTTCTGAGTTCACTTTCACTTCACAAAAATTCACGGCCCCAGGAAAATCTCTTGCTGCATGAATATCTCAAACATACAGTGTAACAAAAAACAGAACTGTATCTATTAAGTGCATACAGTTAAACAAAACGAAACTGTTTTATACTTGCTTTTTTCACTTTTATCAACACCTTAAATGTGGATATATATTAAAAGACATTTTGATCAAAAAGCTGAGAAAATTGGCTGCAATGCAACCAGGATCATGTGATCAACGAGGATTCAAAACATAGGATTGTTAGGATCATGTCTATTAACACCCCCCAAGCTTGCACAGTACAATACATATTTTTTGTGTGTTTGACATTTTGTTCAGTAAATTTAGGCAGTTTTAAAATGATATGCTGTTGATTGTTTGGTGATCGAGATTAGCTGTAGCAATTTGTAACATAATGACAATGCTTATATCACTTGTTTTATTTTACTTTGATGCTAGATTCTGTACTGTTTTAGAAGATGGGTAATAATAAATACCATATGACAGTAAAAACATTGATTGCCAAGAAATTCTGTCAATGCCGGTGTAGTGTTGTGTCATAAATGACAGGAAATTCCATCAGTGATGGGAAGGGTTATAATCTGCCAGATGATCAGTGGGACCCTGTGGAGCAGGTGAGTAACTTCAAAAGTACATCGTGTAAACATCTCAGAGTACACACCATGGACTACACACATTCAGACTCTAGGAAGTTGAAAAGCCAGGCAAAGACTGTACCATCTCGACAGTTGAGGAAATTCAGGGATTCTCACCAGCTATCCTGGAAAAAACGTTCCTATTCAGGGGCCATAGAAAGTGTACTGGATCTCAGTGTGGTATAGTAAGCTACAAATCAGGACTGCAAATCTCTACAGAGAGTACAAATGCTGTGATCGCTTGGCTGATGCATCTCAGGGTCTTTAGTTTCGCCCTCTCTGCAGGACATCTACCTCCAAATGCTGCAAAAGCAGAACTGCAAAATCACTCAAAGACTTCAAATCACCCTGGTAACCATCTTTCTGTTTACTGCCATCGCCATCTGGCGCCTTCAGGAGCATTTGATGGCAAAAACTGAAGAGACTGAGGAGGAGCTTCTTCCCTCAGGCCATCAGGCTCCTTAACACAAACTCAGTTTCATAAACATTTACAAGACTCATTTACTAACTGTAAAACATTCAAGATTCTATTCCTATCATCCGTATTATTGCTACATGCTATTGGGGTACACAACTCTGGTTTGCATCCCTCTTGCACATTCCTATTCATATTACGCTATTTATTAAGTCCCAGTATACTTTTTTTTGCACATCTTATTTTTGCACTTTGTTATTTTTATTCTATTGCACATATTACTCTGATTCTCTTTTTACTTATATTTATATATATGCTCCTGTGTTGTTACTTTTTGTATTCAATTTTTTTTTACTGTCCACTGAGGCGGACCTGACTTGATATCGTTTCACTATGATTATACCCTGTATAATTTAGTATGTGACGAGGGAGGCAAACCTTGAACCCAGACCTTGATGATGTGCAATACCCAATAAACTGTAAAATGATCAGTCTTAATGTTAAAAGCAGCTCATGGCTCGGGTCAGCATATGGCGTTGTACTCAAGTTTACAGGCAATCATTTTATCAGGAGGCAAGTCATTAACTTACCTGTCTGAACGAATGTTCATAAATATTGTCTGTTGAGCAAGTCTTCAAACGTTTGTTATGGCTTGGTTTGTAATGAATGGTTTAAAGTAAACAATGTTAAAAAGAAAGCTAGACAAATGCTAACATTTGACACAACAGTTACTAGATATATCTTATTTTTCAAACTCAAAAAGGCCATCTCTTCTCTGGGTTGGTTTCAGTCTCACTTGAAATGCCCGCCTGATGTTTTATTATGGGCTCAATCTATCACTTTTCTGTTTTGCTTGTAAGCTCTTCTCTGAATGAGGGTTGTATTTGTTTGAAACAACAAATGATTCCTCAGATGGTTGCCTTCATGAACAATCAATCATGTTGCCATTGTTGCATAATGAATTCTGACTTCTAAAGCTGTCCAAATAAATAATATCACACCTCTGATTGCTCCATGTATGCACCTGGGGATAGCGAGACCTTCTTCTATTTGTTTTACAGATGTGTGTACCACACAAGACTCGAATGATGTGAACTGACATGACCTGCAAAAATCTGTCCTGACACAGATAAATAATATTATAAGCTCACCATTGTGAATCACCTTTGCTTGCTCAATAATTAAAGTTCTTCCTTCACTAAGATCGTGATGCTTTGAAGAAAGGCAATAATTATTTAGTACCAAAATGTTACCACTGATGATTATTCTGGGATAATAATGTTTTAACATGGATGTGTATAGAAAATAAAGCGCTAAAACATATTACTCCAGTTACAATGTACAAACTCATTCATCTAACTCCCCAACTGTGTCAGTTTAAGCTTTAAAAAACTCCCTACATGACCACATGTTTCTACTTAGTGGGCACTTCTCATTAATCCTGGGCCCTAATGCAGCAGCAAGATCCCTATAACATGCAAAGACACTAAGCCTAGAATAGATTAGGGTGAGCTAGATAGACACTGAGAGATTTTAGATAGACTCCCCTACTCCCAGAGCCTGATCAATACACCCGGTGCAGCCCCATGCTCACAGAGGAGAAAGTGAGGACAGAGCCTATAGAGTTGCCATTTTAAAGGCCGGCTTTGATTGCTTCCTAAATGACACTCTGGGGACAGAGGATGGCCTCCAGATAAGGTGATAAAGCGAGGGAGGTATTTCTTTCAAATGACTTCACTTTGCATCGGTTGAGAATGAATATTCAAGGTCAGAATCAATTGCATGCAGTTCAGTTTCAAATGCACTAAGTCTCAAACAGATGAAGAGCGGAGCTTCATTTGAGTGCTGGAATGTGAGACTCGTCTGATACGGAGCTGTTTTACACCGACAGAAGCATAACACCGTCAACTAGGGTTGCTTTTGACAAGGACACCTGGGAATTTAAGGGAAGAAGTCACATTTGGACCAAATCCGCTCATATCTTGGACGTGTTCGTGATGTGTTTGTCACTCGGTGAAGCTTTGACTCACTAATAGATTTGAGCTCTTCAATAATCATGGACCTGCCTCGACTGGATGTTGATGTGGATTTGGGCTTCGCTCTCTTCTTCTTGGCCCTGCTGTGTTTGTTTCTGTTGGCTACAATGGTTCGCTGTGCTCAGATGGTTCTGGATCCGTTCAGAGCCATCTCTGCGTTCACCTATCAGGAGGAGGAACTGGAGGGATGAAGGTTAAAGCAGGCGGATTGAGAACCATTGGACTGTAGAAGAACTACATCTACATCTACACTTTCTCTGTGGAGATTTCATTGGAACTCATCCGGGAAAAGGGATCTGAGTGTCATTATGAGATCTCATTACCAACAGCAATCATCACTGAGTGCAAATAAATCAACAAAACTGTGTCTTTGAACTGAAATACCACGCAAGAATGCATTAGATTGATCAAAAGTGACCACAGAATAAATGTCTCACTGAATATTCAGGTTTCAGTGAGTCTGTATTAACTGTAGTGCCGTGAAACTCAAAACCACACGGATGGATCCGGTTACACTTTTACAGCTGATCACATGGCAATGTTCAAAATGTGAGCTTTAAACAAAGGCCATGATATAGTTCAATTCTGAACACCGGAAATGCTTGGAATAGGGTTTGAATAAGTGTTCTTGTTTATTTATATTTAAATATCTACATTACATTTTTGTAAGTCACTTTGAAGTGTCTGCCAAATGCATAAGATATTTTAATCAGTTAATGTGCATGCATTGATTTATGCATGATTAACATTTAAATAATAAATTGTGGTTTTATTTTATTTTTTGGGAGAAATTTAATGATTTTTCTTTAACAAAAAGTGTGGTGAATATTTGACTGGACACTGTAAACTATTGCATGCATTGTTAGTTGTTACAACCCGAATTTCGGAAATGTTGGGACGTTTTTGTTTATTATTTGAATAAAATGAAAACTAAAGACTTTCAAATTACATGAGCCAATATTTTATTCACAATAGAACATAGAGAACATAAGAAATGTTTAAGAAGAAATGTTACACTTTTATTCACTAAATGAGCTTATTTCAAATTTCAGGTCTCAGAAAAGTTGGCACGGGCAACAAAGCACTGAAAAAGCAAGACATTTTGAAAAGCTTCAGCTGGGAGAACTTCTAGCGACTAATTAAGTTAATTAACATCAGATCTGTAACATGATTAGCTATAAAAGGGATGTCTTTCAGAGGCAGAGTCTCTCAGAAGTAAAGATGGGCAGAGGCTGTCCAATCTGTGAAAGAGTGCATAAAACGATTTTGTAATACTTTAAAAACAACGTTCCTCAACGTCAAATTACAAAGACTTTGCAAATCTCATCATCTACAGTGCATAACATCATCAAAATATTTAGAGAAACTGGAGAAATCTCTGTGTTTAAGGGACAAGGCCAAAGACCTTTGTTGGATGCCCGTGGTCTTCGGGCCCTCAGACGACACTGCATCACTCATCGGCATGATTCTGTCATTGACATTACTAAATGGGCCCAAGAATACTTCCAGAAACCACTGTCGTAAACACAATCCGCTGTGCCATCTGCAGATGCCAACTAAAGCTCTATCATGCAAAAATTAAGCCATATGTGAACATGGTCCAGAAGGGCCGTCGTGTCCTGTGGGCCAAGGCTCAATTAAAATGGACCGTTTCAAAGTGTAAAAGTGGTCAAACGTGTCCAAATTTGGACATCACAGATGCCGTGTCCTCTGGGCTAAAGAGGAGGTAGACCTTCCAGCATGTTATCAGCGTTCAGTTCAAAAGCCAGCATCTCTGATGGTATGGGGTGCATAAGTGCATACGGTATGGGCAGCTTAATTGCATGTTTTGGAAGGTACTATGAATGCTGAAAGGTATATAAAGGTTTTAGAGTAACATATGCTCCCCTCCAGAGGACCTGTATTTCAACAGGACAATGCAAAACCACATACTACAGCTATTACAACAGCATGCTTCGTAGTAGAAGAGTCCGGGTGCTGAATTGTCCTGCCAGCAGTCCAGATCTTTCACATTAGGCTCATCATTAAATGAAAAATACGTGAAAGACGACCACAAACTCTCCAGCAGCTGTAAACCTATATCAGCCAAGAATGAGACCAAATTCCAACACTCCAGAAACTCATAACCTCGATGCCCAGACGTCTTCAAACTGTTGTGAAAAGAAGGGGAGATGCTTCACCACGATAAACATGCCCCCGTACCAATTATTCTGAGACCTGTAGCAGGCATCAAATTTGAAATTAGCTCAATTTGTGCATAAAATTGTACAATTTCTCAGTTTAAACATTTATGTTATCTATGTTCTATTGTGAATAAGATATTGGCTCATGTGATTTGATATTATTTTAGTTTTCATTTTATTCAAATTAAAAAAACGTTCAACATTTCCTGAATTCGTGTTGTAGTATGCACACACAAAACAGTCTGATATTATCCAAAAATTGGCTCTACAGGGTAATTGGTAGACAATTGCACCGTTTTGATTCATAAATCCAGTTGCAGACCTTGTCTGGCCAACTTCTTATTATTTTCTTGATCATGTTAACCTCATATACGAATAGGCTATATTTGAACACAAATCAGAAAAAATATTGCAAACCCCAACAATGTACCCAGCATCCCTGATGGGCAATTCATTTAGACTACTCCTTGCCATACAGTTATTGTAGGTAATATGTTGCTAAAAAGGATATGATACATCAATTTGTTCTAAAAGTTTATCTCCATCTAAAAGTATGTGTCCTAAGTATTTAGATTTTAGAAATAAATTTATTATAAAGTTGACCTTTAACATTTTTATTCAATTCAAGGAAACTTCAAGCAAGTCAAAGCATTGGGTGCACAACATATTTGTGTGATATTATTATATGCGAAAATAAATATAATACAAAAAAGAATGTATATAGACATATCTACACTTCTGCTCAAAAGTTTGGGATCAGTAAGATTCTTAATGGTTTTTTGTTTTTTATCAAAAGTACAGAAAAAAATAAAAATAATTTGTGAAATATAATAGCATTTTAAAATAACAGTTTTCTATTTTAATAAACTTTAAAATATAATTTATTTCTGTGATGCAGCTGTATTTTCAGCATCATTACTCCAGTCTTTAGTGTCACATGATCTTCAGAAATCATAATAATATGCTAAATTAATAATCAATGTTGGAAACCATTGTGCTGCTTCATATTTTTGGGATGTGTGATTTTTTTAGGATTCTCTGATTAATAAAAAGTTAAATAGAACAGCATTTATTTAAAAAATAATTTTGTTACAATATACAATACTATTCAAATGTTTGTGGTCAGTAATTTTTCTTTCTTTCTTTTTTAAAAGACATTAATACTTTTATTGTTACAAAAGATTTATATTTTGAATTTTGATTTATCTTTTTAACTTTGTATTTATCAAATTGTCAAAGAAAAAAAGTATCACATTCCAAAAAACTATACAACAGTTTCCACACTGATAATAAATCAGCATATTATAATGATTTCTGAAGATCATGTGACACTGAAGACTGCAGTAATGATGCTGAAAATACAGAAATACATTATATTTTAAAGTATATTATAATAGGAAATTAATATTAGAAATTGCAATAATATTTCATAATATTAAATTGTTTCTGTATTTTTGATCTAATAAATACATCCTTAAAGAGCAGAAGAGACTTCAATAAAAACTTAATGAATCATACTGATCCCAAACCATGGCAAAATTCTAGCCAATGTTAATGTTTTATATATATATATATATATATATATATATATATATATATTAACATTTGCGAGTATATATTGAAAAATATTATAGAAAATAAAATGTATATACATCAAAACGCATTACTTCTGTACTGTCTGTCCGAGAGAAGGACTTTTAATTTGACAAATAAATTGTATATAGGACTTTTATTCTGAAAGTCGTGTAATGGCCGCAGCTGCAGTAGCATGCACAAAACATACTGACATCGTGAGCTTGATCTTGAGGATTTCAGGAGTTTTAAAGTACATAACATCCATCTGTCGTCTGAAAGCATATCCTTGTTCTCTACGCTGAAGGTAAAGTGTGTGTTAAAGACTGCGTGCTCGTGACTGAGGTCATGATGAAGGTGATTTCTGACTGATGTAATCTCTCTGCAGCATGGCTGTGTTTGGAGGAGTGTTGAGGAGCTTCTGTCAGTCCTCGGCTCGACTCTTCAGCACAGGTGTGTGAGTGAGTGAGTGTGTGTGTGTGTGTGTGTGAGTGAGGGAGGGAGAGAGAGTGTGTGTGTGTCCGCGAGATCCTCTATCTCTGAGTCTCTGCTTTAATGTGCGGGATGTCAGTAATATGTAGTTTGTGCTGAATGTCCTGCGTCACAGGCACGTGTGCTAGAATACGAATGCACGCGATTCCCAAACTGAAGGAGGTGGATCGATGGACGGAGAAGAGGAGCATGTTTGGAGTCTACGACAACATCGGGATCTTGGGTGAGCTGCATATATCCCTGCATTACAACAAGCGATGTCTCATCTGTATATGTGACCCTGGAGCACAAAACCAGTCATTTTTCCAATTTTAGATTTATGCATCATCTGAACGCTGAATAAATGATATTTCCATTGATGTATGGTTTGTTATGATAGGACAATATTAGTAAATTTGGAATCTGAGGGTGCAAAACAATATTGAGAAAATCATCTTTAAAGTTGTTCAAATTAAGTTCTTCACAATGCATATTAATAATCAAAAATTAAGTTTTGATATTTACAGTAAGAAATGTACAAAATATCTTCATGGAACATGATCTTAATATCTAATGATTTTTGGCATACATTGAAAATGTATAATTTTGACCCATTCAATGTATTTTTGTCTATTTCTACAAATATACCTGTGCTGATTATGCCTGGTTTCGTGTATATTTCATTAGAGAATGTATTTGGGTTTCGTACATTTGTTTTCCGTGCTGTAACAGACTACATGATCTTCAAAAACACTCTGTGACAGATTTATTATTATGAACTGAACTCAATAGATAATGAAATTAAATCATAATTCTGCTTAGATGGTTTAGAAACTCAGTCTCCATGTCCAGTTTTAAAGTTATGCATTTAATCATATTACAGTGTTTGACAAGCTACAAATGTGTTTTCTTTTTTATATGCGTTTTTATTATTTTTGGTGTATTGCCAAGTGAGTCAGTTTGTCATAACACAATTTGTACAGCCTGCATATATGTGTCAACACTTTGCATGCACGTTCATTACCCTAAATGAGAAATATTATAAAAATAAACAGTATTTCAAGCACATTGAAAAGACACTACAGGAAGGTTTTATAAAATGATTCGTATTAATCCTCATTGGTTAATCATGCGGTCAGCTAAGGCTTTAACAGTGGCGCTCAGTTCAAATGATTTCAACAGCATGTTTCATTACATCTCTCTTTGAATGAATCAGCGTTTTTGAACGTGTAGTTGAACGAACAAAGACTCACTCAAAGACTGTCTCTTACAATGAAACTGCACTGACTATATAATTATATATAGATTATATATACAGTATAATTACCGCAAGAGAAATTCCTTCACCGCGACAGCCCTAATTACAATATTGCATTACTCCCTAATGCATAACTAATTACATGGTTACTTTTTATGGAAGGCAATCTGTTACATTACTTTAAATATGAGCAGGGCTTGATTGTTAGTTTTTAATATAATAAGCTGTATGTATAGCAAATATAAAAGCCTTTCTCACCAGAAAGTGTCATGAATAAACTTCAGGCTGAAGAAAGAGTAATTCACTCCTCAGCAATAAAAAACTTTTCATTTTTGATCATTATTATTGAACTGGATCATCAAAGGTCAGCAGCAAACACATCCGTCGGTTAATAAAATGTGATTAGATATATTTGTTTTACTTAACATTTAATTATTGCAGGTTTGTGTTTTAATTAATTTTGATGAATACTGAATCTGTTTTTATGAGTGAGATGAATTAATTATTCATATTTAGTCTAGATCTACAGTAATATGTTCAGCCTCTACGTCTGATTTCTCAGACATGTGGACAGGTCAGTCAATGAATGGGAAAAAGTAACTCAGATATTGTCTTGTAAATGAAAAGTAATCTGATCACCTCAACACTGGATATTACAGCGTTTGTGCCCCAATGATTCCTCAAACCATGAGGAGAGGTATGTTTTGAATCGAGTTATTGGAGATGAACGTGATTCAGCAATGACATGAACGTGCATGGACATAAACCAGGTCAGTTACTATAACTGGAAGTCCTTTTCTAAAATGATATTTAATTTGACATGCATTAATCATCATCAGTCACAGCTACACTACTGTTTGGGGTCAGTAAGATTTTCTTTTAAAGAAATTAATACTTTTATTCAGCAAAGACGCATTAAATAATCAAAAGTGACAGTAAAGACAATGTTGCAAAAGATTTGTTTCAAAAACTGTTCATCTGTGAATCCTGAAAAATTCAATGTATCACAATTTCCACAAAAATATGAATTAGGGGTCGACCGATATGTGTTTTTCAGGGCCAATGCCGATACCGATTATTACAGATCAAGTAGACCGATAACCGATATTTTGAACAGATATATGTGTCTGGTGTAAAAATGAATGCCAAAATTAATAATAACAAGAGCTCTGACAAAAAAAACGTTCTTTAAATGCTTTTAAACATGTCTTTAATTCTGAAAACTGTTAATAACAACAACATTTCCGTTGGTTTTAATTTACAGTACAGTGCAAATGAAGGCATAAAACATTAATTTAATTTATCTTTTAATCAAATGAGAGTTAGACTTTATTTTTGGCAAACAAATGAGTTTACTATTAAAATTAAAACATGGAAGAAATAGCGTATTGTGTGATTATTCTCAACAAAAGTTGTAATAATTGTTGTAGTTGTATTATATTCTACTGCACCACAGTAATATATTCGGCTAAACCGAACTTATATTTTGACAGGTTGCCATGAGGACCTTTTAAGTTTCTGTAGCCTATGTCTACATGATATGACGATCGTTTTACTCAAATAAAACGGTCAAATGCTCATGAAGTGACTCTCCGAGCAGTTCTGGGGATGTTGTTCATGTATTTATGTCCTCATTTAGTGAGACGGCAGATGCTGAAAACACCGCGAACATCACGCGCTCGAGTATGTATGTGTGCAGTAAATGAAACCGCACGTCTGTGTCATTCATTAACAGAGATGCAGAACATGCAGGATTCATATTTAAATAGTGTTTTTGCGACTTAATATTTATAGATACTAGTCCATAGCGCGAGTCGATTTAAGTGTACTGACCTACTTTTGATTAATTCATCCAAACTTCGACAAATTCCGTGACATTCCGCGTTATACGGTAAATTCCATTATATGACTGCATTCCGCGATTCCGCCCGCATTTTCCGCATCGCGGACATCATAGGTTATATTGAGGTGTTTTGCAACTTCAGTGTAGTGGATTGTGATTTATTGCAATCGTATTGTACCTTTGAGAGACAACTGATACGTGATCACTGAGGCAGCTCCAGTTAGCAAGTGCTCTCGGTATGAGACTGCCTTCAGTTTTCCGCGTTGATTGGTCGGACTCGTGACTCTCTACATATCAGATGAGCGGTGGGCGGAGATTGCTCTCAGAGATTGAGAGATCGCCTCACTCTCACAGTGTTGAGCTCAGACAGGCTGCATCGAGCCAAATAGTGCATTTAAACATTAAATAATTTCACCTGTATTATTTATTCACCAATAAATAATGTCACCTGTAAATAGTATGTTTGTTTGCATAATAATAATAAAAAAATAAATAAAAAAATATCGTCAAATCTGTTTTGAAAATGGCCGATATCGATAATCGGTAAAATGCTTAATATCGGCGCCGATAATCGGCCAGGCCGATAATCGGTCGACCCCTATATGTTTCCAACATTGATAATAATCAGAAATGTTTCTTGAGCATTAAATCAGTATATTATTATGATTCTGAAGACTGGAGTAATGATGCTAAAATACAGAAATAAGCTATATTTAAACAGAAAACACTTGTTTTTAATTGCAACACTTTTGACTGTGTTTTTGATCAAACTTCTGCAGCTTTAGTGAACAGAAGAACACAATCTTGCGACCCCAAGTGTCTGAGCAGTAGTGAAGGATCAGTCATTACTGCACGTGTCACGGGTTTCTGTTCTTTAAACCGATGTCATACCTGTGCGTCTCGCTCTCGGTCCTTCGGGACCCGGTGTCTCTTTCTCTTTGGTCCCGCTGCTGACTGATGAGGAAACGCTGGAGAAGAGCCGTCTTCATCAGCACCGACAGCTGCATCTAAACCAGCCTTCTCTTCATCCTGTGTGAACACATCCAGTGTTTAATGTGTCATCAGCCACGGATCTGGACTACAGTCATAGATCAAGCAGAACGTTACTATTGAAGATCAGATTTGTGTGTGAACAGCTGTCTGTTAAACCGTTTAAATGAAGCTTGAGTTGTGGATCATCAGCATGTTTCTCACCTCAAGTGTGATGGTGAGCTGTGCAGTCCTGTAATCATCTCCATACGAGTCCAGAGTCTTCATCAGAAACCTGACACACACATACACAGACAGACGCAGAGACAGACACACACACACACACACACACACACACACACACAGACACACAGACACACACACACACACACACAGAGACACAGACACACACAGAGAAACACACACACACGTTCAGCTGTTAGATGAACTGTATCATATGCACCGAATGAGAGGTTTACTGTATACTTGACAGTATTAGTTGGGTTTCTATGTAAACTGACTGTACCTAAAATATAAAAAATACAATACAAATGCATTTTTGGTTATTATCAGTTCTAGCCATTTATGTTGGACTCGTGAATATTTTCATTTCTAATTCTAAATAAATACATAAATGCCTTCTATTTCTATTTCATTTTACTATTTTGGGAGAATATTAATTGTAAAGTAAGTATTTGAACAAAAGGTTTAAAAGTTAATGGAATAAATTCAATATTTATTGTTAAGATAACCAAAGGATTAATCATATTTATAAAGTGGTAAAGATATAGTTAGATTAAACGAAAAAGTTATTGATTTAAGGAATAGTTCACCCAAATATAAAAACATAGCTGTAAATGTGTTCCCCCTCAGATCATCAGAGATCAGGATGAGTTTGTTTCTTCATCAGGTTTGTAGAAATGTCTCAGCAATCGATGCTCTGCAGTGAATGGGTGCCGTCAGAATGATAAAACATCACAATAATCCACAGCACTCCAGTCCATCAGTTATCATCTGGAGAAGACAAAAGCTCAAACAAATCCAGCATTCAGATGTGTTTGACTAAAATACGAGTCCATAATCCATAACTCTTCCTCCAGAGAAAAAAGACATCTAGTCTGAATCAGGAGAGAAATATGCACAGATCAAGCATGTTTTAATCCAAAAATGTGGGTGACTTTTGATGGACTCCTATTTTAGCCAGAAACATCAGAAGTTAAAAGTGTCTTAATGCTGGATTAGTTTCAGCTTTTGTCTTCTCCAGATGATAACTGATGGACCCCATGGTGTGGATTATTGTGATGTTTTATCATTCTGACGGCACCCATTCACTGCAGAGCATCCATTGCTGAGACTACAAACCTGATGAAGAAACAAACTCATCCTGATCTCTGAGGGGGAACACATTTACAGCTATGTTTTTATATTTGGGTGAACTATTCCTTAAGTAGCTTATCAATAGAAATATGAATAATCAGAAGCAGTCATGGTTATAGTTCTACCTTCTTTCTTTCCTCAGTCGGCGTGTCAGTCTCTGCACCTGCTGAAGCCGTCCCAAAATCTTCTGATTCACCTGAGAACAAGTTAATTTGGTCAAGAGACTTCCTCATGCTGTGCTAAAACTGTGTGGATATTTTCCATGGAAGAATGAACATGAGTGACGGTGAAGCCAGTCCAGTAAATCTGTTCACCTGTTCAATCTCTCTGCACCTCCTGCTGAGAGCGTGATGCTTGCTCTTGTCCAGCTCTCTGCTCTCGTCTTCGGGGCCCGACGGGGACCCATCGTTCTCCAGGAGCTCACTGCCGCTGGGGCCCAGCTCCACGCCGCCCGTCTCCAGCTCCGCTTCCAGAATGTGACCCCCAAACAGAGGAGGCAGAGCCAGACCGGAGAAATCCTCCATCATCTGAAGCACAGGTGATCTGAGTCACACAGACCAGAGGAGAGAGCTTTCAATAGAGCACACATATACGTAACAGCATATCCATATAAACATAACAGCATATCCACATATACATAACAGCATCATATCCATATATACATAACAGCATATCCATATAAACATAACAGCATATCCATATAAACATAACAGCATATCCACATATACATAACAGCAGCATATCCATATATACGTATACATAACAGCATCATATCCATATATACATAACATCATATCCATATATACATAACAGCATATCCACATATACATAACAGCATCATATCCATATATACATAACATCATATCCATATATACATAACAGCATATCCGCATATACATAACAGCAGCATATCCACATATACATAACAGCAGCATATCCACATATACATAACAGCATCATATCCATACATACATAACATCATATCCATATATACATAACAGCATCATATCCATACCAGGGCTCTAGACTAACTTTTTGCATTGCACTGGTGCGCCTAACTTTTTTTCTTAGGTGCACTGGCACAAAAGTTAGGTGCACCCAAATTTTTATATAGGCAATATTGACTAGTAAACGACTAACTAACAATCTGGTCAACATAAAGTTCTTTATTTGAAGCACAATTCTACAAGAAAGGTAACTTACTGAAAAAGTGTTGGTGCTTAAAGTGCTTCACTGAGCAGAGATTTAAACTTAAAACATCTCAAGATAAATAAAATCTAAATTAAGTGTTTTAAGGGCGTCAAACTGAACATCTCATGGCTCAATGTATTATGGACTATCCTCCATTGCAGTTACATGCCCCTCGAATGGCCAACTCCTGTAGTTTGGCCTTCTTGATCTTTATCCTTGGCTAAACCAGCTGACCACACTCTCTAGCATTAAACATCTTCCAGACTTGGCCCTTCTACACTGATTCTGATCAGATCTTCCACTGTGTCTGAACGAAGGGATGCTCTAGTGCAGTGCTTCTCAAACCCCCCTTAAACCCATAAAACAATCCTGCGCCCCATCCCACCACAGACTACTAAATAATTGCACTAAACATAATGAAAAAAATAAGTATTTACAGTTTTTATAACCAATTCTTACTATGCAAAAAAGAAGTATACTGAAGGATTACAAATTTTATTTTAAATGTTTAATTTAGATACACTTCCTGACTAAAGAAAGTGTCAGGAAATACAGATGTTTGAGATCGTTTCCTGACCATTTGGGCTTGGGACAGCTGTGCTTTTTGTCTCTATGATAATGGTAAGATCAATGAGTCAAACTACTGAGAGATTCAACCTTTGTCCTGGCCAGACGTGGATTCGTTAGGTTTATTGGACCACGGGAAGCTTCCCGTAACGAACTAACGCCTCCCTCAGATGTTTGCTTTCTTTGATGTTTTTGTCTCAACCTCCAAAAAGTCCCTCCTCCAATTCTGCCTATAAAGATACCCTGTAAAAATGACTTAAGATGAGATTTTCGATGACTACAGACAACAAGACATGTCATAGAATAAAGAAATTCTGCTGACAATCCAATCCGAAGTCTCCTGGTCTTCTCTTCTGAGTTTTCTACTTTAGAAGAACAGAGTTTTCAACAGATGCTGCCGTGACCCGGATAGAGTTCCAGCTTCCTCACCTGAAAAACTTCAAGCTCAAACAAAGATCTGCATCTTTTGGAATCCAGCGAAACTTCAAGCTGAACAAGGATTCCCAGACTGAATTTTTCTCTGAACCAAGGGTTCTGGTGAGTGGCTGTCTCTAATCCAAAAGAACCTAAGACCAGTGTATCCTCTGTGCCGTCAGAGAAGAGTTAACATACATCTGTAGGGTTTGTTTTAACTAAAAGTTATCCTCTGTTTCAGGCAGGGAAGGTTAGCATTTCATGCTAATAATTTTGGTTTATCCTCTGTTCTTGTAGGCAGGGACGTTTATCCTCTGTTTAAGGCAGGGAAGAGTTTATCCTCTAAAGTTTTTTTATTTTAGAGATGAGTTTATCCTCTAAAGTTTTTTTATTTTAGAGATGACAGTATCCTCTGTTCTTGTAGGCAGGGACGTTTATCCTCTGTTTCAGGCAGGGAAGAGTTTATCCTCTAAAGTTTTTATTTTAGAGATGAAAATATATCCTCTGTTCTTTCAGGCAGGGAAGATTTTGGGCATTACGTGCAAAAAATGAGTTATCCTCTGTTTCAGGCAGGGAAGGTTAGCATTACGTGCAAATTTTTGGTTATCCTCTGTTGTTTCAGGCAGGGAAGGTTTTTTGGCATTTACGTGCTAAAAAACAAGTGTACCCTCTGTTGATCAGAGAAGTGTTTGTTTTGTTTGTGTGGTACCGAAGAAACTTACAAAATGGTTAGAATGAATGCTAGGCTGATTCCAACCACAGAAAAGATGGGTCTTGCGACTCCTCTGTGGTCAGATAGTGAATTCAAAACACTGTTAGGGGAACAAATGGACCTAATAGTCACTGAAAAAGTTAGACAAAAACTAACGCAGAAATATGAGATTCATCCAGACAAGACTTGGTCGGTAGATGAGTGTAAAAAGGTACTAGGAGCAAGTATTCGTAAGAACAATGTGAAAGGCATTATCTGTTGTCACATAGAATTCAGTGTAATGCTAGCGACACAACAGTCTCAGCGTAACTCAGAGCTAGAGAAACAGAACAATGAACTGCTAGAATATCCACTTTGACCAAGAAATTGAACCTCAAGAAAGAGGCAAAACTGATGTGGAAGTTAGTCAGCCTGATAACATTTACCCTGATTTACAAGCATTCTCTGAAACAGATGTAGCTCTCCAATCAGTAACTGATGTGCCTGTAAATTCAGTCAATGTTGAGGAAACTGATAGTGTTCCTCCCAATTCTTCTGTTGTGCAAATACAAACTGTTGCCAACGCTTTATGTCCTAAAGATATAGAGAGACTATCTCAGAGTTTACCGGCAGCACACACACACATTTAACTGAATTTAGAAGAACATTGATCTCAAGAGGGGTAGAAGCTTATCCAACAGGGCATGCTACAGCTGCACATACTGCTAAATGTCTTGTCACTGATTTCATTCCCAGATGGGGATTTCCAGATTGCATTGACTCAGATCAAGGTACCCACTTCACAGGACAGGTAGTCAAGGAAGTGTCTAGAATGTTGAAGATTAAGTGGAACCTTCACTGTCCCTATAGGCCACAAGCATCAGGACAGGTTGATCTTAGAAATGCTGATGTGCACATTGTTTCAGATGCCCTGATCGCTTACTGTGAAAACCTCACAAAGGCAGTGCAGAGTGCCAAAGAGAGAGTTGAGTCGTGTTGGCAGACTCCACCAGAAGGTGGACACACAATCGTCCCAGGTCAATGGGTCATGATAAAGGCATTCAAAAACAAGCCATTAGAGCCTAAGTGGTACAGACCATATCAAGTGATGTTGATTACAGCAGCTGCAGTATTGTGTCAGGGAAGGAAAACTTGGACTCATGTGTCACATTGTAAGGTTGTTCCTCCCCCTGCAGGGATAGGATAGGGCAGACACAAGAACCAGTGAGGAGCCCAGGGAAGAACCGAAAGCAACAGGCTTCGGGGGCCAACCCTGAGGTGAAGATTTCCTCATAGGCCTTTCCCCTCCATTAGTCCATCCTTTCCTCACTGTTCTTTAGGTGTCGCAGGAATTGAGAAATAGGGAAAGAAGGAACAACAATAGCAGACTATATTTTGAACAGAGGATACAACCCTAATGTTTGCAGACTCTACAACAAATACTGCTCTGTGCCGTTGGTCTCTCTTGTTTGTGTTTCTTTCTTCCTCTGTGCAGATACCATTTGATGGCTGTCCTGAGATCCATATGCACCGCCCTTCTCACCTGCGGATAAAGCCACAACCTCTAGAAAACAACCAGACCAATTGCCGAGCCAACTATCACGCAAGAAAGAAAGAAGAAAGAAGAAAAAAAAAAATACACAACGCAGAGACTCACATACGATCTTTCAGCAAAATTACACCAGATGACTGAATATAATTACAAGAATTAACTTTTAAGTGTCTAAATTTGTATTTTGTGAGAGTTATTAGAACTCTCAAACGGGGAATTGAAGGATTACAAATTTTATTTTAAATGTTTAATTTAGATACACTTCCTGACTAAAGAAAGTGTCAGGAAATGCAAAGGTGCTTGAGATCGTTTCCTGACCATTTGGGCTTGGGACAGCTGTGCTTTTTGTCTCTATGATAATGGTAAGATCAATGAGTCAGACTACTGAGAGATTCAACCTTTGTCCTGGCCAGACGTGGATTCGTTAGGGTTTATTGGACCACAGGAAGCTTCCGTAACGAACTAACGCCTCCCTCAGATGTTTGCTTTCTTTGATGTTTTTGTCTCAACCTCCAAAAAGTCCCTCCTCCAATTCTGCCTATAAAGATACCCTGTAAAAATGACTTAAGATGAGATTTTCGATGACTACAGACAACAAGACATGTCATAGAATAAAGAAATTCTGCTGACAATCAAATCCGAAGTCTCCTGGTCTTCTCTTCTGAGTTTTCTACTTTAGAAGAACAGAGTTTTCAACAATACTTAGGCCTTTAGTGTTATGTTAGAAGCATTTTTATACTCATACCTTTTCTTGATTTAATATTTTGATTTTTTTTAGCTTTATTTTCATTTAAATGTTTAGTTTTGAAATGTTGTATGCATTTGTCATGTTTATTTCATGTCTTTATCTTCTTAAATGTGTGTATATAATATGTATAGTTTTAACTTTTAATTTAACTTTGGATAAAAGCGTCTGCTAAATGACAAAGTAAAGTAAAGAAAAAAATAACTGTTCTGTTCTGTCTAATCGTCTCTCTGTGCTCATACTGTATTTTAATGCAGCCAAATTCTCAATAAAACTGTTTTACTTTATATATTTGACTGTTTATGTTGTCAGTCAACAGGATAAATATGAAATAATGACTGAAACACGTCCCTTTAAGAATTCATAACCAGCTCTCCTTTCCAAGAAGCTAGTCTGCCAAAAATACTAATTTATAATTGTATTGAGCCGTTGTCTGATGAAATCAAATAAGAAACAATATAAGACAAGACAATTCCTGTGCTGTGATTTCTTCTATATTTGCATGTATATTTAGAGAAGCAATAATATCTGTTTTTACTGAACGGGCTCCTCTCAGACGCCGCTGAACAGAGCAGATGCAGAGAAAGCGCTGATCTCGCGCCGTTGCTGCGATCACAGAGACACTCTGAGAGACTCGATTTGTCACTAGTTGCTTTTTGGAAAACAAAAGTTGCTATGGGGGTCTACAAAGGCGCTAAATGTCGCTAAGTTGGCAACACTGCACGCATTTCTACTACTCACCTCTTTCTCTGTGTCTGACTGCAGCAGCACACGTGGCGCATTGTCAACGCACACACACACATACAGGAATATCTGGACCATGGCCAATCAGAGTCCGCCTTCACTATCTCTGATTGGTTTAGACCACGATATAAGCCTAACGGGGGTGTCTTTTGTTGAACCACAGAGTTTCTGAGTCGCGGATACTTTTTTTTTCTTTTCTCGAATGGCTGGACGCACCAGTGCACCCTGGGATTTTTGTTAGTCGCACCCGAGAGAAATTAGGGTGCACGTGCGACCAAATTGGTCGCACTCTAGAGCCCTGCATACATACATAACATCATATCCATATATACATAACAGCATCATATCCATACATACATACATACTAGTGGTGGGCATAGATTAATTTTTTTAATCTAGATTAATCTTGGAATTAATCTAGATTAAAATGGCTCATTTGAATTCTGCCGAAGGCATTCAGAATATGTGTGCTACCCAAATAATGACTAAAAGTAAGTCTTTGAGAACGGGTTTCTCAAGCCAGGTGGCGCATTAGACCAGGGGCTCATCTCCTGTTTCCAAAATGCATCACAAACTTTAATCTCTTCCCGTCCCAATCCCACGAAAAAACTGGAGGGAAATCCCGTTCCACTCCCGGAAGAATGACTCCCATTCCCTCCCACTCCCGTGTTGTTGTTTTTTTTTTTTTTTGCCGATAACTGTCAATTACAGTAAAAATATAGTAGGCCTACAGATCACAGCGTGCCCACCTTATTAGTTGAATAAAAACCCAAAATGTCGTTTTTTGTTATTATATTGAACTGAAAGCCATCTTATGCACAGTGTTGCACAGATTCAATTTAATGTAAATCATCCATGCTAACACACACGTCTTCTATTTTTATTTTTAAGACATTTGACTCGCTATAGATATATTTTTCAAAGACGGAGTTTCTAAGTTTCTCGCTCAAGTTCACATGAGACCTAAAGCGCATCCTGTTTGCTTAAAAGCGCAACGTTTCGATGTTATTCTGAGTGCACACAAATAAACGTAGAGTCTTTACAGATTCGAAAGATGTATTAGGCTACTTTTATCTGTATGACCAAAAATGACGGAGATTTTAAGAGCAAGTGAGCGCACGGAGCCTGTCTTGCAGCAAACGCTTCCACACAAACACTTCAATAGCGCACATTTCTCTAGGTTAACATCATATTGAGCGCCATGTAAAGTTGCTACTACATACATCTTTCAGATGAAAAGCCATATTTGAGGTTGATGAATGATAGGTGAGTGTTTGGATGTCCTGCCCGATTGTATTACCACATAGACCAGCCGTTAACAATCTGTCCATCACGGACTGCGAGCCTCTAGTTGAAGACTCGCTCGCCTACAGTGCAATTCGGCTAGGTATACATCCGCCGCTAAAATATCAGGGTGAAAGTCATCATAACTTGCGTAGTATAGACCCAGCTCCCAACCCAACTTTGAGAATAGATTAACGGCGATATTTTTTTTATCGCCGATAAGAGTCTCACGTTAACGCAGCACGTTAACGCCGATAACGGCCCACCACTAATACATACATACATACATACATAACAGCATCATATCCATACATACATAACAGCATCATATCCATATACAGTGGGGCAAAAAAGTATTTAGTCAGCCACCAATTGTGCAAGTTCTCCCACTTAAAAAGATGAGAGAGGCCTGTAATTTTCATCATAGGTATACCTCAACTATGAGAGACAAAATAAGAAAATCACATTGTAGGATTTTTTAAGAATTTATTTGCAAATTATGGTGGAAAATAAGTATTTGGTCAATAACAAAATTTAATCTCAATACTTTGTTATATACCCTTTGTTGGCAATGACAGAGGTCAAATGTTTTCTGTAAGTCTTCACAAGGTTTTCACACACTGTTGCTGGTATTTTGGCCCATTCCTCCATGCAGATCTCCTCTAGAGCAGTGATGTTTTGGGTCTGTCGCTGGGCAACATGGACTTTCAACTCCCTCCAAAGATTTTCTATAAGGTTGAGATCTGGAGACTGGCTAGGCCACTCCAGGACCTTGAAATGCTTCTAGCGAAGCCACTCCTTCGTTGCCCGGGCGGTGTGTTTGGGATCATTGTCATGCTGAAAGACCCAACCACGTTTCATCTTCAATGCCCTTGCTGATGGAGGTTTTCACTCAAAATCTCACGATACATGGCCCCATTCATTCTTTCCTTTACACAGATCAGTCGTCCTGGTCTCTTTGCAGAAAAACAGCCCCAAAGCATGATGTTTCCACCCCCATGCTTCACAGTAGGTATGGTGTTCTTTGAATGTAACTCAGCATTCTTTCTCCTCCAAACAGGACAAGTTGAGTTTTTACCAAAAAGTTCTATTTTGGTTTCATCTGACCATATGACCATATTCTCCCAATCCTCTTCTGGATCATCCAAATGCTCTCTAGCAAACTTCAGACGGGCCTGGAGTCTGGACATGTACTGGCTTAAGCAGGGGGACACATCTGGCACTGCAGGATTTGAGTCCCTGGCGGCGCAGTGTGTTACTGATGGTAGCCTTTGTTACTTTGGTCCCAGCTCTCTGCAGGTCATTCACTAGGTCCCCGTGGTTCTGGGATTTTTGCTCACAGTTCTTGTGATCATTTTGACCCCACGGGTGAGATCTATGGAGCCCCAGATAGAGGGAGATTATCAGTGGTCTTGAATGTCTTCCATTTTCTAATAATTGCTCCCACAGTTGATTTCTTCACACCAAGCTGCTTACCTATTGCAGATTCAGTCTTCCCAGCCTGGTGCAGGTCTACAATTTTGTTTCTGGTGTCCTTTGACAGCTCTTTGGTCTTGGCCATAGTGGAGTTTGGAGTGTGACTGTTTGAGGTTGTGGACAGGTGTCTTTTATACTGATAACGAGTTCAAACAGATGCCATTAATACAGGTAACGAGTGGAGGACAGAGGAGCCTCTTAAAGAAGAAGTTACAGGTCTGTGAGAGCCAGCAATCTTGCTTGTTTGTAGGTGACCAAATACTTATTTTCCACCATAATTTGCAAATAAATTCTTTAAAAATCCTACAATGTGATTTTCTGGATTTTTTTTTCTTATTTTGTCTCTCATAGTTGAGGTATACCTATGATGAAAATTACAGGCCTCTCTCATCTTTTTAAGAGGGAGAACTTGCACAATTGGTGGCTGACTAAATACTTTTTTGCCCCACTGTATACATAACAGCATCATATCCATATATACATAACAGCATCATATCCATATATACATAACAGCATCATATCCATATAAACATAAAAGCATCATATCCATATATACACAACAGCAATATACACAACAGCATATCCATATATACACAACAGCATCATATCATATAAACACAACAGCATCATATCCCACGGCTAGTTTACAGATACAGATGTTAATAATCTTACTGACCAAACACTCACATGGAGCGTTTCTGTTCTGCAATATCAATATGATTATGCCAATATGATTTCCGTGCTTAAACCCCGTTGAAATGATTTGAATTCAATGCTTACCGTTAACATTAGTTAGTAACAGCGTAAAGCGCCATACATGATTCGGTCAGTTATTATAAATCCTGCAGGTATGTTTTCTACTCCTCATCAGATCCGTCTATACGTGATTTAAACGATACATCCAACAAAAGCAAGAATTAGCCTGTTTCATATGATACAATAAAAGTAAACCTCTACACTACAGCTTTCGAAACAACGAGACGCGTTTTAAATACGTCATTGACCGTTCAGCCAATCCACAGCGACTGCGTCATTGAACTACAATTCCCATGATACCTGGGACAGGACTACAGAAGCAAACATGGCGGCTGGTGAGTATATTTTTGCGTGTTGGCTGCTTAAAAGATTTTGTTTTATTTTATTTAGGCTCGTATTTACAAAAATAGAATCCACAGGCAATTCACGCGAGCTGTTGCAATATATTCGTGTACTAAAAAGAGTGATTGTATAATGTGCGAGAATGACCTTGGTCTCATACTAGACGTCGTTTGCTTCAAACATGAATATATGATGACTTATTGGAGGCCTTTAATATGTCTTGTTTTCGACGTGTACCATGGTATTGTGAGAAGTACATGGCACTAATCCGGCTCTACTGTGGAATATGATCTCTGTTTCTGTAGTTGGCAGGTTTCTGAAGAACGCTTGGGATAAAGAGCCTGTGATCACAGTTGCGTGTGGAATCGGATTGATGGGTGACTGAGATATTAATACATCACGTTATGGATCTTCATCTTCCTGATTTATGAATCTAACATCTATTTATATATTGTGCTTTCAGCTTGCATTCTGCCGGCTGTGAGCCCTTTAACAAAATACTCAGGAATGATGAACCGAGCTACTCCATACAATTATCCTGGTAACGTATATGATCCTTAACACTCGACACCAGGGTTATTTGACTGTTTCTTGGATTAGGAGAAGTTTGTAAATACATCTAAAAGTGTGTGTGTGTGAGAGAGAGAGAGAGAGAGAGAGAGAGAGTGTGTGTGAGAGAGAGAGGGAGAGTGTGTGTGTGTGAGAGAGAGAGAGAGAGAGATTGAGAGAGAGTGAGAGTGTGTGTGAGAGAGAGGGAGAGTGTGTGTGTGTGTGTGTGTGTGAGAGAGAGAGTGTGTGTGTGTGTGTGTGTGTGAGAGAGAGAGAGAGAGAGAGAGAGAAAGAGAGTGAGAAAGAGAGTGTGTGTGTGTGTGTATGTGTGTGTGAGAGAGAGAGAGTGAGTGAGTGAGTGAGTGACACCCTGGATCACAAGTCTTAAGCCGTTGGGGTATATTTGTAGAAATAGCCTAAAATACATTGTATGGGTCATATATATATATATATATATATATATATATATATATTAGTGGTGGGCCGTTAACGTGCTGCTTTAACGTGAGACTCTTATCGGCGATAAAAAAAAATATCGCCGTTAATCTATTCTCAAAGTTGGGTTGGGAGCTGGGTCTATACTACGCAAGCTATGATGACTTTCACCCTGATATTTTAGCGTGGATGTATACCTAGCCGAATTGCACTGTAGGGGCGAGAACGAGTCTTGAACTAGAGGCTCGCAGTCCGTGATGGACAGATTGTTAACGGCTGGTCTGTGTGGTAATACAATCGGGCAGGACATCCAAACACTCACCTATCATTCATCAACCTCAAATATGGCTTTTCATCTGAAAGATGTATGTAGTAGCAACTTTACATGGCCGCTCAATATGATGTTAACCTAGAGAAATGTGCGCTATTGAAGTGTTTGTGTGGAAGCGTTTGCTGCAAGACAGGCTCCGTGCGCTCACTTGCTCTTAAAATCTCCGTCATTTTTGGTCATACAGATAAAAGTAGCCTAATACATCTTTCGAATCTGTAAAGACTCTACGTTTATTTGTGTGCACTCAGAATAACAACGAAACGTTGCGCTTTTAAGCAAACAGGATGCGCTTTAGGTCTCATGTGAACTTGAGCGAGAAACTTCGAAACTCCGTCTTTGAAAAATATATCTATAGAGAGTGAAATGTCTAAAAATTAAAATAGAAGGCGTGTGTTAGCATGGATGATTTACATGAAATTGAATCTGTGCAACACTGTGCATAATAAGATGGCTTTCAGTTCAATATAATAACAAAAACGACATTTTGGGTTTTTATTCAACTAATAAGGTGGGCACGCTGTGATCTGTACTATATTTTTACTGTAATTGACAGTTATCAAAAAAAAAAAAAAAAAACAACAACATGGGAGTCATTCTTCCGGGAGTGGAACGGATTTTCCTCCAGTTTTTCGTGGGATCGGGACGGAAGAGATTAAAGTTTGTGATGCATTTTGGAAACAGGAGATGAGCCCTGGTCTAATGCGCCACCTGGCTTGAGAAACCCGTTCTCAAAGACGTACTTTTAGGCATTATTTGGGTAGCACACATATTCTGAATGCCTTCGGCAGAATTCAAATGAGCCATTTTAATCTAGATTAATTCCAAAATTAATCTAGATTAAAAAAATTAATCTATGCCCACCTCTAATATATATATAATCTTTGAGATACTATTAGTTTATATTATTTAGAATTTTCATTTTAATTTAAAGTTATTTTGTTGTTTTTATAACTTTTATAGATACATGTGTATGTATAGTTTTTATTAATTGTATTCCAGTTGTAGATATTTTAGCACGTAAAGTTAAACTAAATTAAATCATGATGCTTTGTAAGTGATCTGAAATAAATAACAGGTTGTATCATACATGTTGTTGTAGTATTCTTCTATTGATTGTGTTACTTTGAGGTGGCTCTTAAGCTCGGAGCGCTGAATCTCATCATGAATCAGTAATTAGCTGGTCAAAGTGTTTCAGTTGCTCTCTCTCTCTTCAGTTCCAGTCCGAGATGATGGAAACATGGCAGACGTTCCCGCGCATCCCAGAGACCCGCAGGGCAACAACCTGCAGTGGCTGAAGAACCTGTGAAACTCCTCCAGTCTCAATAAACCTCTTTATGTATCATCCTCCAGCTTGGATTTGAGATTGTTCATTAGTTTAGTCCTTCACAACACAGACACTGCCAAACATGGCTCATCTTACCGTCTCGTTTCTAGTTAAAACATCTTAAATCAAGAGACTTTTACTAGATGAGCAATCAGAAAAAAACGAAATTAAGTGCATTTAGCTTAAAACAAGAGTATTTTACTTACCCCACTGGCAGATAAGTGTACTTGTTTTAAGCATTTTTAGATATTTTGACTAGAAACTAGACAGTAAGATGAGCCATGTTTTGCAGTATGTCAGTAACAAACACCAGTCGTATCTTTCATTCTTGCTAGTTTTGTCACATTCATTAGTTTTCATCGTAATTGTCTGTGTATAGAGAGTGAAACGAGTCCAAACCACATAGATTAACTTGGTTTATTAAAGAAAGATAGGCTACAAAGTTATCATGAAGGTAAAGCATGCTATGTATCAGAACACAGTGATTTTATAGGAAGTCTGTCAGGTGGCAGAGCAGTACAGTCCGGCTTTAAACGCCAGGGTTCGGTTTAATAGAAGTACAGTGTACACGGCTCCGGCGTCCCACAGCCTCAAATGCTTCGCATAACACAGTCTAGGATTGCAATCAATTTAATGAAATGCAATGATCATGAATCAAGTGTTCTTGCATCAAAGCTCTTGATCGTCTCAGATGATGATGAGAACATGATCTAACATCTAATTCATGTCATTATGATACTTTAATAACCAAAAAAATTACATGTTCTCAGACTTTTGGCCTCACAGTATACCCTTATATGTGCATGGTCTAATTATTAATAATAACGAGCAATTAGATCTCTTTTTTCAGAAACGATTTACTTCACACACAAACTCAAGCTCATATTCGTCTGGTTCATTTCAAAGCACTATAACTAAGTCTTCAGTCCCCAAACTATGTCTGTTTGTCCTCTACAGCTACAGCACTTCACCACAGTCACGTTCTCCAGCACGTCTACACTTTCCAGACCTCCGCTCACGTCTTCAGATGCCTCAAGCTTTACTTCAGATTCAGGGCTAAACGAATATACGCTTTCACAAACACTACGCTTGTCCAACTCTTCCAGTTTCCAGCGCTCAGTTCACCTGCTTCTCCCAGAATGCTCTAGGATACCTCGTCTTTATTCAATATTTAAGCAATTCAATCAAAGTTTTAGGAGAAACTATCATATTTTGTGTGGGAAGTGCGCTCAGGAACAATTCACCCCAAAATTAACAGCAGAAACAATTATAGCATTTACATTTTAGTCATTTAGCAGACACTTTTATCTAAAGCGACTATATAGATTATATATAGTGACATTATAGCATATGTGGAATGACATGAGTGAGTTAATAACCACATAATTTACATTTACAAAATCTGATTGTGAGATGTGCATTTGTATACGCGGAGGGTGTGAGAGAGAGAGTGTGTGTGTGTGTGTGTGAGAGAGAGAGAGAGAGTGAGTGAGTGAGTGTGTGTGTGTGTGAGATAGAGAGAAAGAGAGAGTGAGTGAGTGAGTGTGTGTGTGTGTGTGTGTGTGTGTGTGTGAGTGTGTGAGTGAGTGAGCGAGAGAGAGTGTGTGAGTGAGTGAGAGCGAGAGAGAGAGCAGTGTGTGTGTGTGTGTGTGTGTGAGTGAGTGAGTGAGAGAGTGAGAGAGAGAGTGTGTGTGTGAGTGAGTGAGAGAGCGAGAGAGAGAGCAGTGTGTGTGTGTGTGTGTGTGTGTGTGTGTGTGTGTGAGTGAGCGAGAGAGAGTGTGTGTGTGTGTGTGTGTGAGTGACAGAGAGAGCGAGCGAGCATGGAGCACAAAACCAGTCTTAAGTGTCAATTTTTTTGCAATTGAGATTTATGCATCATCTGAATAAATAATATTGCCATTGATGTATGGTTTGTTATGATTGGACAATATTTGTAAATCTGGAATTTGAGGGAGCAAAAAATCTAAATATTGATAAAATAATCTGTAAAGTTGTTCTAATGAAGTTCTTAGCAATGCATATTAATAATCAAAATTAAGTTTTGATATATTTAAGGTAGGAAATTTACTAAATATCTTCATGGAACATGATCTTAATATCCTTATGATTTTTGGCATAAAAGAAAATGTAATAATTTTGACCCATACAATGTATTGTTGGCTATTTCTACAAATATACCCCAGCGACTTAACACTGCTTTTGTGCTCCAGGGTCACATATATAATTTCCACCCTGATGACAAGCAAATCTAACATATTTCATGAAACTAAATTGTGAATCATCTCCACAAATATCAGTTGTAAACATCATACGTTACAGTAAAGGTAAAATAGAATCAAATGTTAAAGGTCAGTTTTGATCTCATTCGAAACACATTTAATTTTTCTGATCATGTAATATATATATGTAGAATACACATTCGATCTGCTAAATCCTAAATGCACTTAATCTCTCATAGTGTAAGCTCCGCCTCTCAAAGGCTGGGTTATTCAGTGCTCTACTGTATTACTGGAGCGGAGCGATCGTTGGTCACCGTCTTCCTCAGTCGAATATGAGCGAACGGGTTGATCCTGTGAAGACGAGAGGTTAATGAACGAGCCCATCACACATGGACAGCTCTTCTGAACACAGGTGATGAGCTTTACCTGGTGGGTGATGGAGGCGTCGAGGCCAGATCAATCGACATCTGAGGAGCATCAAAACACAGCAGCGTCAGCAGAATATAAAGCCTTGCATGATTGAGTCCATGAAAATATAACACTACAAACACTGAGACACTACAGGCAAAACCACCAGGGCTTCAGTTTTCAGATTGTACTCTATTTTGCTTCAAAACTTGTCTTTATTCAGATTATTGGAACAAGACATTTAAAGGCATAGTTTATCCAAAAATGAAAATGCTGTCATTATTTACTCAGTTGCTCAAAACCTGTGTTAATTTGTTTCAGAACAGTTGACGGCACCCATTGACTAATATATGGATTTGAGATTGTTACATAAAAAATATATGGAAGTCAATGGCTACCGTTAACAATTTGGTTTCCACATTCTTCAACATATATGATGTTGTGCTTAAATAGAAATACAAAATTCCCTATATAAAAACATTTAACTCTAGATATCAACAAAATCAGTGTTTAGATTTATGTCCTGGAGCTGTATGCAAATTGGTGCGTGTGTATAATTCCCTAGTATCTCAACTGCATGTCTTAACATAATATTTTAGAAAATATGCAATACAAAATAAATAAGGCTACCTAATGTACTCCACCCCCCATTTACCTGTACATTTCACTACTGATTATACCCTGTATGACTGTGTATGTGACGAATAATAAAGAACCTTGAACCTTGAACCTGTAGTGTCTTGTTTTAAAGCAATAGTTCATCCAAAAACGGAAATTTGCTGAAAATGTGCAAACACACAGATCATCTGAGATGTGGATGAGTTTGTTTCTTCATCAGGTTTGTAGAAATGCCTCAGCAATTGATACTCTGCAGTGAATGGGTGCCGTCAGAATGATAAAACATCACAATAATCCACACCAAGAAGAGAAGACAAAAGCTGAAACTAATCTAGCATTAATACCTTTTAACTTCAAACTGTTGCTAAAATATGAGTCCATAGTCCATAATAATGCTTCCTCTGGTGAAAAAGTCATCTGGCGTGAATCAGGAGAGAAATCTGCACAGATGCCAAAGCAGCTCTAAACAAATATGTAGCTGGTTTTTGATGTGAGAGATAACATGAGATGCACTTTTTCACCGGAGGAAGAGTTATTATGGATTATGGACGGCACCCATTCACTGCAGAGCATCCATTGCTGAGACACTGATGCAGAGACACATTTTCCACATACCGAACATTTTCAGCAAAATGATTTAATTCAAAAGTACAGTCATGGTGAAGGAGTTTCTCTGACCCTCGTCCTGCTGGTCTCAGGGTTCATCATGCTGTAGGGCCGCGGTCTGAAGGTGCTGATGCGCTGGGATAAGACGCTCCTCTCGTCCTCGGAGTCAGGGCTAGGCCGGACCCGCGGGGGGAAGCCTGTCTAACTGCCCCATACTGGTGCTGTTCCCTTCGACAGGGCAGGAGGACTGCAGAGACACAGAGAAAGAGGGAGTTATGGGAATGCAAGATATCACTGTATGTCATTGGGATGATTCGGGTCTGTTTTTCCTGCAGACCTGCGCTCTTGTCCGGGAGTGTTTGGGAAAGGCTGAGTGTAGGAGAAGGGAAACCAGCCTTTTCTATGAAGGAGAGTTCAGAGCATCAGCATAACAACAAGACGAGCGTCTGAATATCTGACACACATAAACCTAAACAGCAATACGCTTTTAAAAGACCTGTTCACACAAGACTGGAAAAATAAGAGCCGATGAAGAAAAGTCTGTTCAATCCAGATGAAATAAAATGCACTGCAGTCAATAATGTGTATTAATGCACTCGAGCTCCCCATAACTGTACTCTTCAGCGGTTATCATTAACAAAACATAAACCTATTCAAAAATGACATTAAGTGAAATAAAACAGAAACTAAATAATATCAATATTACCAAAAATATATTATTTTATCACAGTTAGCTACCCAAGCAACATTTCTATTTTACATTTAATTTTGAATTAATATTCATATTTTATTTTAATATTTGAATCTTGGTTTAATTTTGGGTCTTTTTATATTTATATTATGTTTTTTATATATTAAATTGAGTCATTTTAGTACTTATTTTACTTCAGTTGGTGGCCAAAGGAACATTTCTAATTCTCATTTAAAGTACTTCAATAACTGAAATTAATGTTAAAATAGAAATTCTTTAAAATGTAAAAAAAAAAAAAAGATTTTACAAAACAAAAGCTAATAAAACAACTACATACAACAAAATGGCCAATAAATACAATTTTTAAATTTTTAAATTAGAAATGTTGCTTTAGCAACTAACTGCAATTAAAATAAGTTTAAGTATTAGATTACTACAACTAAAATAGAAATTAATAAAAACATAATTGAAAAAAGTTGGACAAAAATGTAACAAAAAATAAAATAAAACTGAAAATATAAAAATACAAATAATTTCTGAATATTACTTAACACTATATATGATTTGAATAATCATAAAATAACACTGAAGTCTTGTCCATGCGAACACATAGTATTGAAGGGCTTTACTCTTGGTGTGAACAGACTTTAAACGTTAATCTTGCTTAATGCCAAGCCGTTGTAAAACAACCATATACGCCTTGTTCTCGTAGTGCTAACATGATTATTCAGCTTTGCACCACAAACCAGTACAAAAATGAGGCATAGCTTGTGTTTAAAGGGATAGTTCACCCTAAAGTGAAGATGTGATGTCATCCGCTGACCCCCTGCAGGGCATCCAAGATGTAGGTGACTTTGTTTCTTCAGTAGATCACAAACTAAGATTTCTAACTCGGCAGTCTGCCAGTCATATAATGCAAGTCAATGGGCTCCACGGTTTTGAGAGAAAATAAAACATACACAGACAAAACTAAACTAAACCATGCGGCTCGTGATGATACATTGCGGTATAAAGACACGAAACAATCGGTCTGTGTGAGAAACTGAACAGTATTTACCTCTGATCCACCGCACTGTTCAGCTGTCCTGAGTGCGTTCACAACATCCGGCATGTGATGCGTAACGTGCTCTGGCACATAGAGATATATACATAGATGCCTCATTAGCGACTGTTTCTGTGGGACGCGATACATAAGGATCTACGTATGCTCTATGTATATATCTTTATGTTCCAGAGCCATTGACGCATCACGGTCGGATGTTGTGGATGAGCTCAGGACAGTTGGACATTGCCTGTATCAGAGGTAAAGAACGATATAAATACTGTTCAGTTTCCCGCACAGACCGATCGTTTCATGCCGCAGGGTTTAATTTGATTTGTCTGTGTATGTTTTATTTTCTCTCAAAGCGGTGGAGCCCATTGACTTGCATTATATGACTGACAGACTGCAACAGTTTGAGTTAGAAGTCTTGGTTTGTGTTCTACAGAAGTAACAAAGTTCAAATACATCTCAGATGCCCTGCAGGGGTCAGCGAATAAACATCACATTTACATGTTTGGGTGAACTATCCGTTTAATCGTGGCTGATTTATGATGCATGGTTAATAGTCCCTGACTGAAAGACTGGTGGTCGGATACCGTCCCGTCCGCTCGTTCTGGCCGTAGTGCCAGCCGTCTCTGGGTTCACTGATCAGCAGGGACAGAGTGTCTCCAGGCCGGAAGGACAGCAGGTCTCCAGGCTTCTCTCCCTCGCTGGAGTCTGGGGAGTGAGGGAACAGAGCCTCTACACGGGATGGGGCGCAGAGAGGAAGCACACGGGGGAGAGTCGAACCTGAGCCAGCACAACCACAACATACAGTTAATGCCTGGACATTAAGTCTGAAGAAAAGGCCAAACACACCATAAAAGTGCCATAATGCTTTTGAAATAATAACAGAGCGCACTGGTCATTTGGACTCCTTTGAATGGTGTTTTTTATCCTTTTGAAGCTTGACAGCGACCAATTCTCCTTTTTTGTTCCATAGAAAACATATGGAAACATGTGAAAATATACGGTGAAACGGTGTTGTTATTGTTCTAAAATTATATATATATATATTATATTTATATAAAAAAATATTACAAAATTATAAATATCACCTTGGCAACTAATCTAATCTACATAATTTTTTTTCTAATTTAAAAATAATACCTAATTTAAAATATTAATACATAGTATAATCATATAAATAATCCACTGTTTTGAAACAACAGGGTGAAAATATATATATATATATATATATATATATATATATATATATATATCATATAAAAAGAAGCCTATATTTTACATTATTATGTTTTACTTCTGGATTGCGCCATTTTAATGGCAATTAAATCAACCTCACTCTTACTACTGTAATGCAATAAGAACTATATTATTAAAACTGAAAGTGATTTGTTATAATTAATCATATGTGAATAATAAAACATATCAGTAAAAACTCCTTAAAGCATTACATTAATGTCAATGACAATTTTACTTGAAATTCAAATATATTAAATTGATTGAACACACACCACACACACACTCTCACACACACTCTAACACACACCACACTCACACACACACACACACACACACACACACACACACACACACACACACACACACACACACACACACACACACACACACACACACACACACACACACACACACACACACACTCACACACACACACACACACACACACACACACACACACACACACACACACACACACACACACACACACACACACACACACACTCACACACACACCTCACACACACACACACACACACACACACACACACACACACACACACACACACACACACACACACACACACACACTCACACACACCCATGAATCCCTGGCGAGTGTCGCTGGACTGTCTCCTGGGGAGAGGCAGTGTGGAGGTGGAGTAGAGATCGGGAGCAGCAGGACAGCTGGACAGCACGCGGAACAGAGGGGCACTGTGGGCGGAGCTGGGGGTGTGGCTAACAATGGGAGGAGACTGAACCCCGGACACACCCACTGCTGGCTGGAAGTGGGCGGGGCTGGCTGAAGAAGCGGTGGGCGTGTCCATTACTGGAGGGGTTCTGTAGAGACTGCTGCTGCTGCTGAGGACGACTGCTGCTGTCACCATTCAACAGAGGCAGGACTTCCTGTACAGACAGCCTCTGAGAGAGCAGACGCAAATCAACCATCATTAGTTCTACATCTAACTGAAAATTAGCTCTAGGTTAATTGGGAATTCAACATTGATGTTATAAGAAATGCTTTTTCTGCAGCAAGATTTATTTTAGGCCTCCTATATTAATATCGATTGAGAGAACACATGGAACGTGATACAAATTGTGTATGTGAGTGTGTGTGTGTGTGTGTGTGTGTGTATGTGTGTGTGTGTGTGTGTGTGTGTGAGTGTGTGTGTGTGTGTGTGTGTGTGTGTGTGTGAGTGAGTGTGTGTGTGTGTGTGCACACTCAAGATTATATTTTACTTTGAAGAATTTAGTATATGATACAGCTGCATGTAGTTTATTTTTAGAACGTCAGTTTGAAAAGTAAAGAACAATATACAATTATTTATTTATTGAGGAAATCTTCCTAAAATAATTAGTCTCAAATTTTTAACATGTTCATAATTAGACAAAAACTAGATCAAACTAAAAACAAACAAAACAAAACACTGAAAGCATGTAATACATGTTAAAAAGGTACTTCAATGTATGTATAATATATTATATTAAATAAAAATCCCATTCATATAAAACACCAAGTCAACTATTCTATTGTGTTTTCACTATTTAATAATCAATCACAGACAAAGCAATTCTGAATCACAGCAAAAGATTCATCTGAAAGGTACATTTATTACATGACTTATTTACAGGAATAAAATATGAATAAAATATATGAATAATAAGAATAAAATATGTCTTAATAGCAACACTGTAAATTCAGATTAAATAAATACTCAACATAGGTTTTAATCAATACCAAAGAAATTAACATTTAGGTCAGGAAATTATTGAATAATAACCCTATGTATTACTAGTAAGTAGTACATTTATAAGTAATAACACTAGTAACAACATGCCACTAGTCCTGGGTCTAATTTGAGCTTTTTCCTTCAAAATGAAAACAATATTTTAAACAACATTAAAAACAGACAAAACAATTTGATATTCAACTTTGAGCACAGCCATTCATTAAATGTGTGGAGATTTTTTACTTAAAAATCAAAATGAAAAGGATTATACAGTATATTTTATATATATATATATAAAAAAGAATCCTATTTTGTTACCATTATGTCTTTTTTTTTGCATTGTGACAATGTGAAGATGTAAGTATGCATGTACTAAACCTGTTCTGGGCTGAGTGATGCCCAGTTTGGCATTGCGCAGGACCTCAGCGAGTCCGGCTCCTCCAGAGCTCTGGGGGGCGGTGTGACGCAGCAGGCTCAGCGCTCGCTCCGGGAGCTTGGTCGGCTGCGCACATGACTGCTGCCACGATGACAGCTTCTGAGACAACAGCTCTCTCACCTACCAAACAAAACCAGATCTTTAGACTGCCGATGGCTTACTGTAATAGCTACAGAAGTGCTCTGCTTAGAGTCTCTTCATCTCACCAGTCGTTCATATTTCTTCAAACTAATTTCAAAGACTGCATGCACAGCTCCCTACTGGATGTACGTGACATGCTGACGTTGGTAGCGACCACGGTCTATTTGTGGCAGACTCTCAAGTTGAGGAAGGCAAAGATCGGAGACAGCAGAGATCAACGCTTTGATGTTGCCAAGCTGAAAGTCTGTGCAATGAGGAAGGATTGCTTTGAAGAATCGCTTCAGCATCCTTCAGGAAGACGCAGTGCTGACCATCGATAGTTTAAACCAAGAAGCAAAAGAAACCATTGCATACAAGAAGAGTGTAAAGTCAGAATGGATATCCACAGACACACGGAAAGCCATAGGAGGAAAACAGATCAAGAAGAAGCTGCCTGACACCAAGTCACCAAGGTTGAAGGAGAGAATCTCAGCCCAGTACATAGAGAAGGACAAAGAAGTAAAGACTTCAGCAAGACGAGACAAATGGCAGCATGTCGAACATCTTGCAGAAGTAGCGGAAAAAGCAGCAGAAAAGAAGGGCATGAAAACTTTGTACATGTTCACAAAGAAGCTGAGGGACAGAACCAGGACATCACAGAATAACTCGTCAAGCTGAAGAGGTGGAGGGAACATTTCAAGACCACCCTGAACAGGCCAGATCCACCAGCGCTTGCTGATATACCAGAGGCAGAAGAGGATTCGGACATCAACATTGGTGACATCACAGTAGAAGAGGTCAGGGAAGCATTAACATGCTGAAGAACAGCAAGGCTCCAGGACTGGATGGGGTGTGCCCTGAGATGCTCAAGGCAGAAGAACAGGATCCTTCAGCGCATCCTATGATCCTACAGGACATTTGGGAGAAAATGTCCCAGAGACCTAGAAAGGTGGCATCATCATCAAGCTGCCCAAGAAGGGGGATCTTGGGGACTGCAACAATTGGCGAGGCATCACCCTACTCTCTCTCACCAGCAAGATATTCAGCCATATCATACTGCAGCGCATCATAGCAGCGGTGGATGACATCATTTGGCAAGAACAGGCTGGTTTCAGGAAAGGATGGTCATGCATTGACCATTCCATTATACCTCGTGTTCATCGACTTTGAGAAGGCCTTTGACAGTCTGCATCGTGCATCACTCTGGAAGATTCTACGACATTATGGCATAACGAAGTAACTGGTAATCCAGTCACTATACGAGAGCTTTGAGTGTCGTGTCATCCACAACAGTGAGCTGACAAAACATTTTCCGGTGGAAACCGGAGATAGGCCAGGCTCTATCCTGTGTCTTATCCTATTCCCCCTAGCTATTGACCGACTGATGCATAGCGTCACCCAAGGAAAGCGTTAAGGCATCTAGTGGACCCTGACCTTGCTTCTGGAGGACCTGGACTACGCCGATGACCTTGGTCTGCTTTATCACAAGCACCAGGACATTCAGCAGATTAGAAAATCTCAGTGAAATAGCCCCTTCCATCATGCTAAAGGTCAACAGCAAGAAGACTAAAGTCATGAAGAAGAATGCCACAGTTAATACTCCAGTCAACATAGATGGAGCACCCTTGGAGGACGTGCAGGAGTTTGTCTACCTGGGCAGCAAAATGACAGCAGATGGTGACTGCGATGTTGAAGTGAATGTCAGAATCAGTAAGGCAAACCAGGCATTCGCCATGCTCAAATCAGTCTGGAGATCCACAAACCTGAGCTTGCACACCAAGATCAGGATCTACAAGGGCAATGTCCTGAGTGTTCTTCTCAACGGTTCACAATGCTGGAAGACGACAGTAGCCATTAAGCGAAAGCTGGAGGTCTTTCAGAACAAGTGCCTAAGACGGATTCTCAGAGTCTTCTGGCCGGAAAACATATCCAACGACGACATCAGGGACAGGACTGAGCGAAGTCTGTGCAAGAGTCAGTCCCGAAGGAGGTGGCTTGGTCATGTCTGCCGCATGCCAGACGACTCACTACCCAGAACAGCCCTGAAATGGACACCACAAGGAAAAAACATGGAAAGAAAAGAACAGTTGAGAAAGAGCTGAAAAGAAAAGGGCTTACTCTCCAGGACAGCGGTAGACAGAACGAAGTGGAGGACTCTTGTTGCTGCCTCATGCACCAGACGGCGCGAAGAGGAATAACTATACACAGTTGTTGGCACAGATGCAAAATGACATTATGCTGATTATTGAAAGTAAAATGTCCAGTGAGTGGTCCTACATGCTTGTTCAGTTTTATGTGAAACAGATCAATCTGGCAACATATTATTAGACCAAAAAGTTAATGCTCTATTGCAACTATTGTTTGAAAACACAATACCACCTACACTAAACCTGACCTTACACCTAACCTTTTTCGCATCAATATTTTTGATGTGTTTAATATCAAATTTTGACTGCAAAATATATTTTTTTGTATATTTCAGTATATTTTAAAACACTAATTACAAAAATCCGAACTGATTACACTTTTAACATCGCTAGTCATTCTTTCAAAACCTGATGCTTTCATTACAATTACACATTTTCAAAACATAAGATCATGATCTTAATATCCTAATGATTTTTGGCATAAATGAAAAATCTATAATTTTGACTCATACAATGTATTGTTGACTATTGCTACAATTATACCCCAGCGACTTAACACTGCTTTTGTGCTCCAGGGACACATATAGAGTTCATTTCAGCCGGAAACCACAGTGAATTGTACATATAGGTACTTTCTATGAGTTTAGCTAGAATGCGGAACATTTTTCCAGTGAGGCTGTTGTGTCTGCTAGTCCTTTACAGCAGATGGATTTGTATCTCACATAAGCGGATATCTGTAGGGTTACCTTGCAGTGGTAGTTGATGAGGATCTTGTTGACTGAACACTGACGGTCCACCAGAAAGCAATAGCGCCGCCTTTCTTCAGTCAGAGCGGAGCGGTACCCAACAGCAACCAGAGAGTCCAGCTCGCCCTGCCGACGACTCATCAGCTCCACATACTGTTACAGTGAGACAATTTACATATAATAAGCTCGTTTAAGAAGGGGTTCCCAAACTTTTTGTCTGCCAAAACCATTAGGCATTACATATTTACTGGAAGCACCCCGTGAGTTTTTAAGTTTGTTTGTTCACGGTTCTCTAAAGTTGATCACATAACATGCAAGTAAACAGATCAAATATAATATCTTTATTATCATTATTTTAATAAGTGTTTTATTTGGACTTTGCAGCTGGACTTTAAAGTAGACTCAAACCTCTGTTTTTGTTGTTGTGTCTCAGTCTACATTCACACTGGTGTTTTAGGAGCCTAATTAAATTTAATAATAACAATACAATTAATAATGATTATTATTACTATCATCATCGTTATTAATATTATTATTATAGTTGTTGTTATTATTATGTTTTAACTCATTCTAAAAATATTATAGTTTTAAACTACAATTGTGAATAATTGATAATAATATGTTTTATCATTATTATTTACAAGTTAAAACACTAATATTTAATGTCTAATTTTGTTTACTTCCAGATGTTCAAATACACAAAACACTGCTGAAACGCGGCAAAAAAGCTGTAAATTATGCAAATATAGCAAACCTAGTGCACATTGCATTTCCCAATGCGGATTAAACTCACAGCACATGCATGAATGTATTTCAGTGCATTTACTGTGAACCAAGAAGCAGAAAACACTGAATCACGAGCTGCTTGTGTGTAAATGAACATAGTTCATTCATATTTAATGAAATTGCAGGCTTTGATTTGATAATTACTCTAAGCTATATTGTGATTATCGTGCAGCCCCATTCATTTATTTTGATGTTACATTCAATATAGTTAATTAAACTAATGAACCCTTCCTTAAAGTACCAGTTCACCCAAAAATGACCAAATGTTCATTTAAGTGAACTTTTCATTGAATATCTCTGTAATGTTCTCCTATATTTTCCTTTCCTTTCAGACTGCGGCCCTGTTTTACTTCTGTTTTTACACTACATCAGTCTTCCTTTTTTCTGGCCTCAAATCAGCTCTTCCGGATATCTGCTTGATCTCAAACGAAATGACTCATTCTTTCTCTTTCTTTATTTTCTTCTGGAAACATGTTTAGACTAATGCTCGTGATGATAGCACAGCTCAGGCCTACATAAACAGAGATAGCCTCGCTCCTGAACAAACACGTGCTGGAGGACACACATGCTCGAATAAACAAACACTTGTTCACACATGGAGAAGTCTTCAGCTTTAATATGTAGGACACTGGATCTCACAGACGGCCTTCTCTCAGCTCAATCGGCCTTTATGAGTCATACAAACTACTAATGACTTTCTACACTAAGTCTTCAGTAATGAACACAGCAGTCAAAGAACTGGCAAGCAGCACAATTACTCAGTTCTTCAGCAGGCATTTTAATCCAAAGTGACTTACTGTTCATTTACTACCGCGCCATTTAGCATTCGCTTGAATTTGATCGTGACCAGGCCAAATTGGGATGCAAAGGGCAGCTATTATGCCCCTTTTTACAAGGTGTAAAATTGTCTTGGGTGTCCCCAGAATGTGTCTGTGAAGTTTCAGGCCAAAATACCAAACAGATCATTCATTATAAAATGTCATTGTCGGGGTGTGTCTAAAACGAGCTGATTTGGAGTGTATGGCTTTAAATGCAAATGAGCTGTATATTACCGCCCTGTCTCCAGAAAAGGGCATCACGTATACGTCTCTGCATTGCATAGCGATGGACAGCTGGTAGAAGCAACATGACAGAGCGAAAGAACCAGTGTTCAGCCGTACATATGGGAGTCAAATGCACTGAAAGTGGGACGAAACAGCGCGATGTTACAGAGCTCAATGGACCGAGCCGCACGGCCGTGGTACCGAACGAATCTCGTGCTGTGAACGGCGTGAACTAATCTCACAAGTGCGGTGCCCACCGCGTCCTCAGCAACTCAGACAATAGGAGAAAATGAAGACTCTTATGTTCAGGCTTACATGCAAACACAGAGTACAGGATTGCATGTGAGATGACGTTACAGCTGTTCGAGCGCGGAGAAAATGAAGGACAGCGTAACCGCTGAGGGCAGAAACTATAGCAGGCAGGGCTGTCAATCAAACCCCGTGGTCCCGCCCTCCAAAATATGACGTCACACTGCGGTGAGCGTCAAAACGGCAGGCCTAGTGAGACTGACTTGGTTTAAAGGGATTAAAAATGAGGAGTGGATGGATTTTTATCATTGTAGGGTGGATGTGTTCACACACTAACACACATTTATGTCCAAACACCTTGTAAAAGGGGATTTCGCATAATAGGTTCCCCTTTAACTCTAAGGTGATTGAGTCACATTACCATAGAAACCCATTTCCGCCACTGAATAAAACATTCACTCGCAATAACCTTTTGTTTTATTACGGCCTTCTCTCAGCTCAATCGGCCTTTATGAGTCATACAAACTACTAATGACTTTCCACACTAAGTCTTCAGTAATGAATACAGCAGTCAAAGAACTGGCAAGCAGCACAATTACTCAGTTCTTCAGCAGGCGTTTTAATCCAAAGTGACTTACTGTTCATTTACTACCGCGCCACTCAGCATTCGCTTGAATTTGATCGTGACCAGGCCAAATTGGGATGCAAAGGGCACCTATTATGCCCCTTTTTACAAGGTGTAAAATTGTCTTGGGTGTCCCCAGAATGTGTCTGTGAAGTTTCAGGCCAAAATACCAAACAGATCATTCATTATAAAATGATCTGTCCATCCGACTTTTTATCTCCCTATTCTGACATTTTTCTTGCAATTCTGACTTTTCTCTCGTAATTCTGACTTTTCTCACAATTTGACTTTTTTTCACAGAATTACGAGTTTATATCTCCCAGTTCTGACTTAAAATTTCACAATTCTGACTTCATAACTCGCAATTGCAAAGTTATATCTCACAATTGAGTTTGGTGCCTAATCAAATGTCAGGGAAGTCATCATGTGACAAAAACCCATACAATATGAAGTGATATCAGACAAAGACAGACACCTTCATGAGAAAATATTATATTTGTAAAACTTTTAATGTCAAGGACATTCTAACTTTTTCTTCCAATTCTGACTTTTTTTCAAGCAATTTTACTTTTTCTCAGAATTATGAGTTTATATCTCACAATTCTGACTTTTCTCTCCCTATTCTGACTTTTCTCTCACAATTCTGACTTTTTCTCAGAATTACGAGTTTATATCTCACAATTCTGACTTTTCTCTCACAATTCTGACTTTTTCTCAGAATTCAGTTTATATCTTTTCTCTCACAATTCTGACTTTTTCTCAGAATTACGAGTTTATATCTCACAATTCTGACCTTTTCTCGCAATTCTGACTTTTTAGCGCAATTTGACTTTTTCTCAGAATTATGAGTTTATATCTCACAATTCTGACTTTTCTCTCACAATTCTGACTTTTTCTCAGAATTACGAGTTTATATCTCACAATTCTGACTTTTTATCGCAATTTGACTTTTTCTCAGAATTATGAGTTTATATCTCACAATTCTGACTTTTTTCTCCCTATTCTGACTTTTTTCTCGCAATTCTGACTTTTTCACAGAATTACGAGTTTATATCTCCCAGTTCTGACTTTATATCTCACAATTCTGACTTCATAACTCGCAATTGCGAATTTATATCTCACAATTGAGTTTGGTGCCTAATCAAATGTCAGGAAAGCCGTCATAAAAACATAAAATATGAAGTGATATCAGACAAAGACAGACACCTTCATGAGAAAATACTATATTTGTAAAACTTTTAATGTCAAGGAAAATGTATTCAGGCTGTTTATTGTTGAATGATATCCATGCCATTATTCAAATACCACTATTTATATAACATTTATTTTAATGTGTATGCTTGTATTCAAGATGTAATGTATTATTACTTTTCATTCAATGAAGTCATTTAATCAAAACAATTGTTGAAGATGGTATAAAAGTCTTTTAAACTTTATTTTTAACCCTCTAAAGTCTGACGCATGAAATAAAAGTTGTTTTTTTAATAGAATGATTTATTGAATTTATAGACAAAATCAAAAAAAAACATCTGTTTTTTGGTTTGTATCATATTTTATACATCAAGCTCAATCTGAGCACAAATATGCAATTTGGTGCAGATGCTCATATTAATATTTTTGATAGCTTGTAGATCAATGAGATCTTTATAACAGTAGCAGATACTCACATTAAATTATATAAATATCTACACTCTATATCTTAATAATATGTCTCGGTAAGATGATATTTAAATGATCCACACATATAATGCTATGTGAGATGAAGATCATTCCTCCGCCGAGGAACAGTGAAAGTAACAAACGCTTTTCAAAAGATCCTGATGATCAGATTTGAGACTAAAACATGATTGATGGAGAATCAAGTAAAGCTGAGCTGCTTCAGAAAGTGTTCATCTGGAGATATGACTGCAGTTATTCTGATCAAAATCAGGCCAGATCTGACACCAGAAGCACGTGAAGTTTCTACAATTACACTAAAAGAGCTTTTACATGATCAAACCTCTGAGACAGAAGACATGTAGTGGATCGAGTGTGACAGCACAGTGTGATCATTCAGAGGAGTTAGATGTGTGCACCTGCATCTCTCGGTCTCCATATTTGTTAGGATGGCGACTAGCTTGGCTCTTCCTCCGCAGCTTCTTCAGCTGTGATTGACAGCGCTCGATGGACTCCGCTTTTGACTTCCTCTCGCTCTGGTACTTCTTCAGCGTCGCCTGGACAAAGGGTTTCATACAGTATCTCACATTTCTGGTCAGTTTCATAGAGTTCAGGAGCACCTGGACCACCAAACCAGTCTTAAGTGTCAATTTTTCGAAATTGGGATTTATGCATCATATGAACACTGAATAAATAATATTTCCATTGATGTATGGTTTGTTATGATAGGACAATATTTGAAAATCTGGAATCTGAGGGAGCAAAAAAATCTAAATATTGAGAAAATCATCTTTAAAGTTGTTCAAATTAAGTTCTTAGCAATGCATATTAATAATCAATAATTAAGTTTTGATATATTTACGGTAAGAAATTTACAAAATATCTTTATGGAACATGATCTTAATATCCTAATGATTTTTGGCATAAAAGAAAAATCTATAATTTTGACCCATACAATGTATTTTTGACTATTTCTACAAATATATTCCCAGCGACTTAACACTGCTTTTGTGCTCCAGGGACACATATTAATCTTTTCTGATTCATTAACTCAAAGGGTTTACAAGACAAACTCTGTATTTACTTCGCCTTCTTCATCTGTTCGTAATCTTATTTCACTCTTGTGCCTCTCTCATTTCTTCTGAAACCAATTTTTCCATCTTCATAATATTGCACATCTTTGAACTTCTCTAACTCTAGCTGATGCTGAAATCTTAATTCATGCATTAATCACATCACATCTGGATTATTTCTTAGTCTGCCTAAAAAACAGTATTGCAAGGTTACATTAGGTTCAAAACTCAGCAGCAAGAGTTCTCACCTCCAGCAGGCGTTCTGCTCACATTGCTCCTCTAATGCATGATCTTCACTGGCTACCTGTGGCATCACATTTAAACTAATATTTAAGGCATTAAACGTTCTTGTGTCTCCATATCTGTCTCACCTACTGCACTCCTACTAGATCATCTGAGCTTGTCTTTTGTCCATTCCTCGTTATCGGCTGTCCACTGTAGGTGGTAGGTCATTTAGTGTTAATGCTCCTAAACTAATTTGCATTTTGTATAATGTGGCTATATTTGGCCTTATGTGTTTGTATTGTCTATTTGGGTGTGCAAATGTATTGTATAGCACTATGTAAAGTGACCTTGAGCAATGGAAAGGTGCTTTATAAATACAATTCTTTACTTGTCTGAGCTCCGCTATTTAGTAAATTGAGTAGGTTGTTTAGTTAAGCAGCGATGTCCACTCACGGTCAGATATTTGATGTCTAGTTCCAGTTTCTGCTCGAGTTCAGACAGCAGCTCTGAATGAAACAGCTTCAGCTGCAGACAGACAGAAAACACATCAAAAACAGTGAGCATGAACACACACGGGTCACTCCAGCCTCAGAGCATTTGACTGAACTAAAATATCTGCGTTTCTATTGGCACGTTAACATGTCTTGATTTGTTGTGTATGACTAGTATTTCTTGAGTCACTCTGGCAGTGGCATGCACAAGGCGGGGGGGCTCGAGCCGCTAAAGTGCCCTTGCGGTCCGGTCTGCGCGATATGAACGACTCTGGTGTTTTGTCTCAGAATATGACTTCTTTGCAGCACCTGCTAAAGGAATTATTACATAAAATACTGCACATTATAGTTTTCTCACTACTCTAACCCAAAAAGTAGCATACTTCGAGTTTATTTTATTAAGTATACTTAATTTAAAAATGTAAGTATGCTTTATGTAGTAAGTATATTATTATTTACCTAATAATTTTAAGGCAATGGGTGTCCTCAATTTTTAAAGTTAAGTCAACTTATCGCTTTTTACAGTATACTGGTTACAGTAAACTTAAGATTATTTCAAAACTGAATAAAACAGTGATTTGTTACACTTCTACAGTAATACCATGTCAAAATATATTATAAATATAAAAAGAGAAATACTATCAAAACAATCAGATGTAGTTGAACACCTAGGTATTACAATATCATTCATATCAATACAAAAGAGAACACCTAGGACTAATTTTGCACTGTAAAATAAACATGGACCAAGTAACATATGGCAGTGAGCCATCTATTTTTTTTACAGAGGAAAATATTGTATATTGGTACCGTTTACAGTTTTTTTTTTTACAATCGCCAGGACACATTTCTCAATATTTAAGTCATTGTTTTAACTCTTCACACAGTTCTCCTAACCATCTTGGCACAAAGCTGTTAATTTCACATTCAAAATGCGGTAAAGCTACCAAAGCACTTCATACGTGTCACAAATCAAGTTATTATTCCATAACCCCTCACGGAAACTACGTTCATTCACGTGTGCTATTAGTATACTTCTTTTAAACTAAAAATAGGAAAGTATACTTTTAATCAACATTTTATGTACTTCTCAGAAATATACTTAAAATGAAATTTAAGTATACTTGAATTATATTTAGAAAAAGTCTAAATATATGTGCTCCTAGACTCTGTTGTCATTGTTATACGGTAGGGGGCGCTAGAACTCATCTTCTGTACAGAATGACCAAAAACAAAATTAAAGAAGAAACTGAAACAACAGACGCTTCCACGTGTAATCTAACACTAGCATAATAATACCAAACTCTTCTACCTCGCTTTGCTTCGTAGACAGGGTTTGGAAGGGCATAATTGACAAGCGTTAACTATCTCGTGGGGGTTGGTGCTTGTCTGAAGTTTAAAATCATTGGTGTACCAGTAAGCCAATCACATAACATTTGGTTATGACTAGAGATCGGCAGATATATCGGTTTACCGATATTTTCCCCGATATTTAAGCATTTTACCATAATCGAATATCGGTTTTGTAAAATAATATTTTTTTTTTCTTTATTTGTCACATACACAATTATACAGAGTATAACCAGCAATGAAATGTGTTTTCTGCATTTAACCCATCCACGTGCACACACACACACACACACACACATCTGGAGCAGTGTGCAGCCGACGCTGCGGCGCCGGGGAGCAGTCGGTGGTTCGGTGCCTTGCTCAAGGGTTTCACCTCAGTCGTGGACAATTCCTGCCGGAGCCGAGATTCGAACCCACAACCTCGGGTTACAAGTCCATTTCTCCATTTGAAAACATCAGACATTATTTTGCTTATTGTTAATATCAGTGTTGCTTATTATGCTTTTTATAAATAAAATGTTTTTATTGTTGTAATTTGAAGATTCAATTTAACATGAATGTTAATGTTCAACAGTTGTTTGTTGTTGTTAAGATGACTGAAAGGAGGAAAAAACAAAGTGAAGAATGGACTTACTTCACTCTTTATAACAGTAAATAAATATCGGTTCAGCATATCGGTTATCGGGAACATAAACATGCAAATAATTGGTATCGTTATCGGTTATAAAAAAATCAATATCGGTCGATCATTAGATATGATGTATCTTATGCTCCGGTTCAGCCGCCTCGAACTGAGCTGTAAACACAGGTATGCAGGGAAAACAAAACCATCGAGCGAAATACCGGAGTGAAGATGGCTGTGAATGACTTATGCAGATTATGTGAAGTAAATCTATGCATCCATGGCACAATTAGTGCATCTAAACTAATATTTGACGTATTTGAAATATTTGCAGCCAACTGTCAAAGTTAGGATTAGTTCTGTTAAACACAGCTCTTCATTCATTTCCAGTCTGTCGGAAATGCTGCAACTTAAGTGCAAGATTACAGCATGACATGGAAATATTCAAGGACTGGAAAAGAAAGGAGACACTGACCTGTTTCTCGCTGATGATCTGTAATGGTTTATAAATTAAACTTTTCCCAAAACCTTTCAGGAGTAGGGTCACAACATCACCTCCATTCAAAACGTGAAGCAAACACTCTTCTTGATGGGCTTCAGTTGTCAAACGCCGGGAATATTCTCCACAACAGAGCGAATAGCATCCCGTGTGTCGTTTTAGATTTCCCTAACCTAAACTACAATCTTAAACTCTGCGCTTAGTGTCTACGTCACGGCTCTCTGTTCGCTGGTTGGACGGCTGGTGCGGAGCCGGAGATTATCTAGGAGCTGGTTTGCTATATCAGACTGAGTACAGAAGCCAACTGAAATTGAGCAGAAGTACGAAGTCTGACGTAGTCAGGCTAATCTAACACAGCATCAGACATAACACAGCATCATAACTGTGTAACGTTATGAATAAAATATCACTAATGAAGAGGTAATACTGACAAAAAATGTATAACCTGAATGCACTGTAAGTCGCTTTGGATAAAAGCGTCTGCTAAATGCAAATGTAAACGTCTGCTATTTACAAATGTGAATGTAAATGTAATAATGAGTGTCAAGCTTTGGGCTGTTGATCGACTCCATCTACATTTTGATTATCATTCTGAATCCAATTCATAGTCTTTTATCAGCTTTTTGTTCAAAACTTTATTTATATTTTATTCATGAAGCATACCCACATTCAAGTGTTTGCTGGGAGAAAAGCGTGCTAGTGCTATAGAGGAAAGAGTTGATTTGAGATGCGATTGTTACGTAGAGAACTGCGTTGTGTTTTGCACAAGTGTTTATGAGTCAAACGCTGAGATTTGATGCATGCTTCTGCTGTTTGAGTGACAGCTTTCAGAAACAGTGACAAGTAAAGACGTTGTGTGTAAGCAAGCAGTTGAAAAACCAGCAATGCATCTAGGATATGAATTTGTGAAGCAGCAAGTTAGAACTGTGTGATTGTGGTAAGAATGAACATGCTAAGATTGCACAATGTTATGCTGAAACTGTACAGCTTTGCTCCAAAATGCAATCACGTTTACTCACCACATCCTCGAGCTGGACCTGGATCTGCCGATGAACCTCTGCCATCTGGAACAACGTATCACCTGAATCAATATGAATTATGAGAAGACGTGTCAAAGACGTTCCACACACACCATGAGATCTGCATCACAATTCCCAGACGTGTTATCAAATATGCTTTTACACACGACCTGATAAGGACAAACTCACGATAGGGTCACATTATAGTTCGAGCTATAATGCAACAACTGCATGTACATTTTTTGCAAATGCATATTTTTTAAATGCAGACTGTGATGCATATGCACTTATTTCATATGCATTTATTAAAATGTAAAAGAGCAATTTGTTCCTTCAGAGGATGTGAAATGCCTGGCATTGTCTGTCCATTCTTGCGTTTCATTGAGGGTGAATTTGTGGAGTGTTTTGTTGTCGGTTCCAGTGGGCCGAGCCGTGGATGTTGGCCTTCTTTATCCCCTACTGAGCAACAGTGTGTGTGCGGCTTGGCATCTCTCCGTCTCGTCCACCCCCGCTGTTTTCAGCAGCACAATGAGATCATGTGGTGTTGTTAATCTTTCAACAAAGACCTCTCTCTCTTTTGCCCCGCTCTCGCTTTCTCTTACTTTCTTCATCTCCATTTTATCGTACAGGCTTCATTCTCTTGCTGTAGTCACTTGTTTTACGCTTTCGTTTCCTGTAAACACTGATGCACTATGAACTTGAACAATGTAGTTATATTTACTTGCATTTTCACAATCAGTTCTCACCATTAACTTTACTCTGCCGGAAGTGTTGCACCGCTGAAGCCATGCAGCTCATGATCACACTGCTCCATGTTTCACAGACGATGTTGATCATGAGCTGCTCCAAGCCTTCTCCAAACTTTCTTCTTCTCGTTATTCTGGTACAGGTTGATCTTAATGTCAGCCGTCCATTGAATGCTTTTGCAGAAGTGCTCCGGCTATTTTAGATGTTTTTGTCAAATTTTAATCTGGTCTTGTTTGCAGCTTGCGGTGAAGCCTCTGTATTTGCTCTGGCGAAGTCTTCTCTTGATTGTAGACATGTCTGTTTCCTGGAGAGTGTTTTTCTCTTGGCTGGATGTTGTGAAAGGGAGAGGATTGATGTCCTCTGTGGACGTCCAGGTCTTCTAATGTTTCTGAACTCATCAGTGCGCTCTTGTTTTCTCAGAAACTGTTGATTTGGCCGCTCCTAATGTTCCTGCTCTCTCTCTCTCTGATGGATTTGTTTAGTTTTGAAGCCTATCAATCCTCTGTTTCTCTTGTATGGAGAGACCCTGCATGACGTGCTTCACAGCAACAGCTTCCAAATGCAAACGACACACTGAGAACTTTTACCTGCTTAATTGATGTAGAATAACGAAGGAATAGCCCACGCCTTTTGAATCAATTGTCCAATTACTTATGGTCCCTTAAAAAAGGGGGGAGTTACATATTAAAGAGATGTAATTCCTTAAAATTTCCTCCAATTGTGAAGTATGCACTTTAAACCCATATTCATAATAACTGTAACTTAAATGTGTTTTGGCCAACAGATAAAATAAAACAATTTGTATTTTTTAAGTCACTTATTGATAATGTAGTGTAGTTTGCAAATGTTGCAACATTTTTATCAAAACATCTTGTCTAATAGCAGCTTGTTTCTGTCCAAAAACATTTGCACATCTCTTGACTTATGCCAGTTCATTTGAAATAATTAAGTGGATTTACATGACAACATCAGTACTTTAATTGTGAAAATGTGTTAATTGTTAACACTTAAAAATGTGCTTTAAGTATACTGTACTTGCAAGGACTTAACTCTGGTGCAATACTTAGGTTATGAACCAGACCATAAAATGAGTTTGAGAGATTGTTTAACTTTGAGGACATTGACTCAAATCTTTCTGGTATTTTCCCTGTGTTTGGATTTGAAGTGTCTTACCCAGTTCTTTCGAGCCCTGGCTGTCACTGGCCAGCTCTCCTAGTTTGACCAGAGCATCAAAATAACCCTTTGCTGCTACTGTGACGCCTGGAGAGATAGAAATAGAGAGAGTGTGATCATGTTACAGCAGTCTGTGTACTACAGAATTCAGGATTGTTTGGCAGGTGAAGTGCTACATCCAAGTTCACACTAATTTCCAGACGTTTGCCCATCACAGAGAAATTGAACTATTACATTATTATATAATGATGTCTGACCTGTCAGAGCCTTTTCGTAGTGTTTGCCCATGGTGACAAAATTCTTCAGACTGGGGTTGAACTGGTCCAGAACGCCCTAAACACAGAATCCACAGTACATTCAATTACAGTCATGGCACCCTTAGTAAATATGATCACAGGAGGCTGTGAAAATTAATCTGCATTGTTAATCCTTTTGATCTTTTATTTAAAAAATTAACTTTTCATTTGATAAGAATTTAAAATGGGGGAAATATCATTATGAGATAAATGTTTTTCTCTAATACACATTGGCCACAATTAATGGCACCCTTTTATTCAATACATTTTGAAACCTCCATTTGTCCGTTTAACAGCTGAGTTTTCTCCTATAATACCTGATGAGGTTAGAGAACACCTGACAAGAGATCAGAGACCATTCCTTGATCCAGAATAACTCCAGACCCTTTATATTCACAGCTTCTTCTCTTCAGTTCACCTCACTCTGTTTCTACAGGGTTCAGGTCAGAGGACTGAATGGCCAGCAGAAGCTTGGTTTTGTGCTCAGTGACCCATTTTTGTGTTGTTTATGAGGTTTGTGTTTGGATTATTGTCCGGTTGGAAGATCCAAACATGGCCAATTATAAGATTTCTAACAGAGTCAGTCACTTATTTATTTTTTATCTGTTGGTATTTGATAGAATCCACGATGCCGTGCATCTAAACAAGATGTCCAGGACCTCCAGCAGAAATATAGGCCCACAACATAAACAATACAGCAGTATATTTCATTGTACACATGGGGTACTTCATATCCCTGTGTTCGCCAAACCCATCTTGAGTGTTTGCTGCTATAAAGCTCATTTGTTAGTTTCATCTGACCATAGAAGCCAGTTTCATTTGAAGTTCCAGTCGTGTCTGACAACTGAATATGCTGGAGATTGTTTTTGGATGAGTGAGGAAAATTTTTCTTGAAACCCTCCCAAACAACATGTTTTTTTTAAAGGTTTTCTGACCCAGAAGCTCAACTATTTTCAGCAATTCTCCTCACTGTGCATTAGGACGATATAGACACGCGTCCTCTTCTGGGCAGTTTCGTAACATTTTATGTTGATTGGACATTATGAATTATTGCCATGATTGTGGAAATGGGGATTTTCACTGCTATAGCTCTTTTCTTAAAGCATCTTCATTAATTTGTGAAGCTCAATTATCTTTTGCTGCACATCAGAAACATATTCTTTGGTTTTTCTCATTGTGATGGTGATTAAGGGAATTTGGGCTTTGTTTCCCCTCTTATTTATATTTCTGTGAAACAGAAGCCATGGCTGCATAATTTCATGTTCATAATCACCCTGGAGTGCTCAAAATTGTGAATATGAATGGGAATATACTTCAGAGATATTTTACTCATATGAATTTCTAGGGGTGCCAATAATTGTGTCCAATGTGTATTTGAGAAAAACATTTATTTCATAATTATATTTCCCCATTTAAACTCGTATTATCTAATGAAAGGTTTGATTTTTAGGATTTAAAAAAATAAAAGCTCAAAAGGATTAACAATGCATATTAATTTTCACAGCCTTCTTTGATCATATTTAACAAGGGTGCCGATATTTTTGGCCATGACTGTAGGACAAAACTGTATACATTTTAATCAGTAATTAAAATATTGAAACAGGAAGACATGGAAAATGGACAAATACCCCCTCATAGCCTTTTGTTGGCTGTCATAACAGGACAGAGCAATACATGAGGCGGAATAATGGAAAAACATTTTGTTTTATTATTATTCAAAGTACAAATAAAAATACAAGTCACAATGACTGAAATATACCTTTAGAATTAATTTTATTTTTTCTGAGGCATTTAAAATATAAAATGTCTAGGTGGTGTTTAAACAGTTTAAAAAGTATTTTTTGGCATATTTTTATTTCATTTTGAAAAATAAGAAAAGATTGTATTCTAAAAATAATAAAAAAGCAGACAAGCACTTTAAAAAATAATTTTTAACAATTATATACAATTATTCTCTCTCTACATAAAAAATGTAATTGCCAATTTTTTTTGTATTATAATTATAAAACTGTTAAAAAGCTAAACTGCTTATGTGAATGAAGTTGTTATGTGGCAGGAAACACAAACGGTATCATATAGACATTTTTTTTCATTATTTAAATCAATTATTTTTATTGATATATGCTTTTTATTGGACAAAAAATATATATAAAACAAATATGAAGAAAAGATTACATTTCTAAGACTTTGGCACATATATTTGAAAAAAAATTATCTTTTTATCATTTTGGATTTATGGTTCCCTTTCATTGAACACATACCTTGTAGACATTTTCTGTCATTTTGTTAACCTCCTCTGATCGTGACATTGTGCTTCTCTCTCCAGATCAGTTCACCTCACTTCTAGACGTCTCACTTCTTAACATGCAGATAAAGAGATAAAGAACGTGAGAGAGAGAATGAATCTGGCTCTACTTTGTCTGCATTAGCTAGAGATCTACCTTAAAGAAGAGTGCTGTATCCAACCAGTTCACGGCAGCCATTGACTTCCATATATTTTTTTCCATACTCAAGTCAATGGCTGCCAAATGTTTGGTTTCCAACATTCTACAAAATACATTTTTTGTGCTCAACAGAAGAAAGAAACTCATGTGGGTTGATTTAATAACAAGAGCGTGAGCAACTGAGGACAGAATTATATTTTTGGGTATGAAATTGTATCAAGAATGTTTAGATCACATCATTGTTTACAGAGACGTGTTCACCTGCTCTTATTCTAAAACACTGAAACAAACTGAAGAGATGATGACAGCAACACTGGCCTCAGGAATGCTTTCCTCTTGCTGTTATAACATAGCCGAAGGGATTTGCTTCTCTATTAGAGAGGTCAGGCATTGTGTGATTGTATGATAAGTCCTGACTCGCAGCCGTCGGCCCAGTTTAACTCATCGAGATCCTCCACAACTGTCTTAACAAACCATTGTTGTACGGATGAGCACAAAGATATTGAGATTCAAAAACAGGAAGCCAGTGTCACAAAATAATGGTGTTAAATATCAGTATTTCTCTTCAGTCAAAACCATGGAAAATTCATAACAGCTTCAGATATCGAAACCAAACCATCAACAGAAAGTGATCTTTCGTTTCTCCTGCATGAGGAATTAGGAAGGAATTCATTTCTGTGTTTTTTTTCTGCAGGAATTTACAGTATATTGCTTTACATGATACATTAGGATGTACTATATTAATATAGCATCTTTATTAAAACAGTTACTAGACATTAAATAGCACACATTTTTATTAAAGCACAATTGTATTATTCAAATTCATTCTGTTAGCAAATTCAATATCTGATGTAACAGAAAAATGACCCACGATACTGAATCGAATGTAGTCAGGCCGATTCAGTCGTGAACATGTTTCTGCCTAAATTAAACCAGTTATTTTAGATGGTTATTTGAGAAAACGTTTCATGTAAACATAAACATATGTGACCCTGGAGCACAAAACCAGTCTTAAGTGTCAATTTTTTGAAATTTAGATTTATGCATCATCTGAAAGCTGAATAAATAATATTAACATTGATGTATGGTTTGTTATGATAGGAAAATATTTGTAAATATGGAATCTGAGGGTGCAAAAAATCGAAATATTGAGAAAATCATCTTTAAAGCTGTTCAAATGAAGTTCTTAGCAATGCATAATACTAATCAAAAATTACGTTTTTATATATTTATGGTAGGAAATGTACAAAATAAATTAATGTAACATGATCTCAATATCCTAATGATTTTTGCCATAAAAGAAAAATGGAAAATTTTGACCCATACAATGTATTTTTGGCTATTACCACAAATATACCCCAGCGACTTAAGACTGCTTTCGTGCTCCAGGGACACATATAATGTACATAATTCCTTGAATTTCAAAGTAAGGACCACCTCTGTTATTGCTCCTTGAGAGATGAGTCTGGTCAAAGCCAGCGAATGCACTGTTATTGCATGTCTTAGGTTCATGAGACTGAGTCTGACATGCAGTGCCCCGAGGAGAGCAGTTCTTCCCAAACACTGAACAAACACTGCGCTCACACGGCTTCCCTTCTGGAACCATCTCGAATAAAAGATCTCCGTCAGGATTACCCATCACATAAGGGTTTACAGCAGGTCAGCGCTCTCATGTGTGTTATTAGAGGAAGAATTTGACCTAAATGAAGTGATTGAGTGAGACACCCCAAAAAATAACATTCCCATCATATGATATTGAGCATCTTCTCTTCCCTTGTTTTTCTGTGATTCACACTGACAGCAGATGATTGACTAATAGTTCACCAACATTCACACACAATTCATGATATCTATTTATGCTTAAAGTTTCATTAAAGACTTAATGAAATAGCTTGATTAATGCAGTTCTCTTTCACGTGTTGTGTTGATCATTTGTTCAAAGTTTGACTAACGTTCCCAAAAACATTATTTCTGAATGCTCTCTGAACGCCCAAAACATCCAGCTTTTCAAATATATATATAAACGTGTTTTTCTTGATTATGCAAATGTTACAGCAACATTCCATTTCTTCAAACATTATGGGAATGTTACTTTTGAACGTTCTCTGAACATTCTGAAACAGAAGTAACATTTAAAACAGTTGCATAAGCATCCAACTAAAGGAAAACATGTTGAATGAACACTATACAGACCGTATCAGAGAAACACATGCACAGCCATCTAAAGCAGCACTGTTGAAGAGTAATGAGCTGCTGAAGTCGATTTACTTATTATAGAGTAAATGAACGATTTAAACAAGCGGTTCATTCATAAATAATCTTTTAGTGCAGACCAGATTTCTATACTAGAGCACATCTGATTGGACAAAACTGTGTCAGCAGCTCTGAGAGTTATCTGAGTTATCTGAATTCATGTCTATTTTACAGGAAGAGAAAGACTGTACATTTTAAGTGAGTATCTCTGCCAAAAGTTACATCTTTAATATTTTTAGGAGTTCAATTAAAGGTAGATGACCTCAAAGCAAAAACACATTATGGATTATTGAACATGGATCTTTTGGACTTACTCCACACAGAAACAGATTTGATTTCTACTCACTACATCAAACTTTCATCTTCAGTGTGCATATTTTTTGCTCTGCATTGCCAGATAAATAAATAAATAAATAGCATCCGTAAATTGAGATGTCGCAAATACTTGGTGTCTGTAATTTTCTCATAGTTTGCACCTGTTCCCTGTTATGTCTGGTGATTAAAGTGGTGTTATTACAATGATATTGACATGAAATATGAGCTTAAGGTGGCGATTAGATTTTGCTAGTGTAACAGTGAAAGGAAAACGTGTGATACGATGATACAGACATTTCAATAGATTGATGTTCTCTTAAATATAGCTGCTTGATTCATAAACAGCCAATCAATTAATCGGGCTGAAAAACGATTCAAAGTTTAGTAAGCAATGCAACTTTATCAGCCTGAGAGTTTACAATGTAATCACGTTTATACTCGCATTCTCGTGTTTCTTTCAAATGGCACTTGTTGCACTGAGTCATTTAGCAGATTGTTAGTTGGGTCATTATACGAAAACGTGCCATTTTGTGTCCCTCAGAAAAAAAGCCCTGTAAATCTTAATAAACCATAAAACAAATAAAATATTTTATAATTTAGTTTCCATAATATGTCTCATAATATAAGAATAAATTAATTTCTGTTTCTTTTGTTTTAAAGGATTTTAATCACATTTTTGTGCAAAGCATCTTGCAGAAATGTTGAAAATGGCCTGTCCCTCAGTATGATTTTTCTACTTCTACTTGCTATCGAGGCCAAAAAAGTCAAACTATCATAAAACAACATATACTTGTATAAAGCCTTAAGTGTCAGTTCATTAGTCATGAATGGATTTTATTCTTAAAGGTGTCAAATTTTGAAAAAAAAACACAATTTAGTCGGGTCCCTAGGTTCTCGTCAACCCTGTTACTTTTTATGAAACACCTCTTTAAAGAAAATGGTCTGTTCCAAAAGTGCCATCAGTTCCAGGAAGTGACATCATCTGCCTTTCATGAAGTTGATGGTAGAAGACAAGTAAGTGTTCTCTTCTTTTAATTAATTTTCTTTGAGTTTATGTAATGTCTGAAAGACAGGGACACGCTCATTGTGTCAGCCCTGTTACCAGAAAAGCATATGTTAAAAAGTTATTTGTACATATTTAAAAATGTACATACATAACAAAATGTATGCCTCTCATTAAGGCACATAATGTGGTGTCATTACCTATACCTCATGGCTAGTAATGGCCGCCAAAAACATTTTTCGTCAACCCTGTTACCGTCAACCCTGTTACCATTCCAGGGTAACAGGGTTGACAAGTATCTTTGTGTGTCTTACCCATGTTGTATACCCAAGAAGGGTTAAATCAAGGGCAACTCACCCTGAGCCAACCCTTCTTGGATAACTATGACCTGGATGACTAAGAATTTCCACAGGCGTACTTTTCTTACTAATAGTATTTACATAATATTAGTGGTGGGCGTTATCGGCGTTAACGTGCTGCGTTAACGTGAGACTCTTATCAGGCGATAAAAATATCGCCGTTAATCTATTCTCAAAGTTGGGTTGGGAGCTGGGTCTATACTACGCAAGCTATGATGACTTTCACCCTGATATTTTAGCGGATGTATACCTAGCGAGTTGCACTGTAGGGGGCGAGAGTCTTGAACTAGAGGCTGGCATTTTTCGGGAATCCCGCGGGATGGGAAACAAAATCGCTACGAATCACGTGATTGGGACGAGAGGGGAAAATATTTAATCGGGAGTGGGTGGGACCGGGAATAGTAATGATACCCAACTTTACACACAAATATACCTTTTATATAAATAAACTATAAACTGTATATTTAAATTCTGAACTCAATTCTAGTTGCCCTGTCTCTTTATGCTCTCCTCCTGTTTGCTTTGGTGTGGCTGGTTAAGTGAATGACGCAGTCCGTGAAGGACAGATTGTTAACGGCTGGTCTATGTGGTAATACAATCGGGCAGGACATCCAAACGCTCACCTATCATTCATCAACCTCAAATATGGCTTTTCATCTGAAAGATGTATGTAGTAGCAACTTTACATGGCCGCTCAATATGATGTTAACCTAGAGAAATGTGCGCTATTGAAGTGTTTGTGTGGAAGCGTGTTTGCTGCAGGACAGGCTCCGGTGCGCTCACTTGCTCTTAAAATCTCCGTCATTTTTGGTCATAGAGATAAAAGTAGACTAATACATCTTTCGAATCTGTAAAGACTCTACGTTTATTTGTGTGCACTCAGAATAACAACGAAGCGTTGCGCTTTTAAGCAAACAGGATGCGCTTTAGGTCTCATGTGAACTTGAGCGAGAAACTTGAAACTCCGTCTTTGAAAATATATCTATAGAGTGAAATGTCAAAAAACACAATAGAAGGCGTGTGTGTGTTAGCATGGATGATTTACATGAAATTTAATCTGTGCAACACTGTGCATAAGATGGCTTTCAGTTCAATATAATAACAAAAACGACATTTTGGGTTTTATTCAACTAATAAGGTGGGCACGCTGTGATCTATACTATATTTTACTGTAACTGACAGATTTCGCGAAAAAAAACAACAACACGGGAGTGGGAGGGAATGGGAGTCATTCTTCCGGGAGTGGAACGGGACGGGATTTTCCCCAGTTTTTGTGGGATTGGGACGGAAGAGATTAAATTTTGTGATGCATTTTGGAAACAGGAGATGAGCCCCTGGTCTAATGCGAAACCCTTGAGGCTTGAGAAACCCGTTCTCAAAGACTTACTTTTAGTCATTATTTGGGTAGCACACATATTCTGAATGCCTTGACAGAATTCAAATGAGCCATTTTAATCTAGATTAATTCCAAGATTACAGTGAGATTAATCTAGATTAAAAAAAAATAATCTATGCCCACCACTACATAATATACATGTTTTACAGTTTTCATCCCTAAAAGTCATGATTTTTATTTATTCTACTGATAGGTAGGCTAAAATGTGTTGAGGTTACTGATCTATACTGATACACACAAGTGCATTGGGTTTTATAAATGTGCTTTATAAACCAAAAGTCATTATTATTTTTATTATGAGAAGTCAATAAATTAGCAAGGTTGCTGTTAAAGTGTTTTATGTATTTTGATTTGATTTTGTTAGGATGCCTCTTTCTGCAGCTGAGAAACAGTGCAGATACAGACAACGTAGAGATGCTGATCCTGAGAGACGAGAAGCATATTTAGGAAAAGAGAGGGCAAAATGGACAGAGACACAGGAAAAAGCGGTCAGTTAGTGAACTAAATGACCGAAAAAGGAGAAAGCCAAGCGGAACTGGAGAGCAGCACAAGTGAAAAGCAGAACAGCCAAAGCAGCAAGTACAGCAATCATAGATCAGTGCACACCTCTAAGTCCAGAACCAGGTGTAGAGCCAGCACCAGGGACCTCAAGGTTAGGGTTAGAGTAAATAGAAGTTATGGCTTTTGTTCAATGTTTAAATTTTGTAAATTTTGATTTAAGTGTGTGTGTGTGTGTGTGTGTGTGTGTGTGTGTGTGTGTGTGCTGGTTTATGTGATTTATGAGGACACAAATTTGTATAATAATGACATGTCTATTACATTGGTATTACAACTTAAACGTTGTTTGTGAGGACATTTCATAAGTCCTCGTAAATCAAATAGCTTAAAAAACATAAAAAACTATGTTTTATTAAAAATGTAAAAATGCAGAATGTTTCCTGTGATGGGCAGGTTTAGGGATAGGGGCTGTGTGTGTGTGTGTGTGTGTGTGTGTGTGTGTGTGTGTGTGTGTGTGTGTGTGTGATAGGTTTAGGGATAGGGGCAGTGTAAGGATAGAATATACAGTTTGTACAGTATAAAAACCAGTACGCCTATGGAGAGTCCTCACAATGCAGTTGCACCAACATGTATGTATGTATGTGTGTGTGTGTGTGTGTGCGTGCATGTGGGTGTGCATGCATGTTCATGTACATGCGTCTCCCTATTTATTTATGATAATTTGATTGTCAGTACAAGTACTTCATTGATCAGTGCTTCATTGTGTTGCAGGCAACGTGATCAGGGTCGTTTAAGGTCAAAGAAGGAGAGAAAGAGGCTCCACCATGACCCTTGACCTTAAGGCCAAACATGTTCAATTGGTCATTTAATTGTGATGTAATGTTAATGTTTTAATAAAACAATTGGTTTACATTTACATCCGCAGAATCATCATCATTTTTCGTAATTTTTAATGCTAAAATATCTCAATAGAGCTGTCTCCAAAAAATGCTGATTAGAATTTTTGAATTAAAGGTTTATGAATGTCCAATTAAGACTCCATTACACCCATAACTGTAACTCAAACAAGCATAACTGTTGTCAACCCTGTTACTGATGTGTCAACCCTGTTACTTGTTTAATATTCTAATATAATAAAAACAATGAAAATAAAAATGTAATAAACTAATTGTAAATGTTTATTAAGAGACGCTAATAATCCACTCAAAGTTGAATTGAGGTGTTTTATTTTTGTTTCCATACATCTTTCTTAAAACAGAAGATGCTGGAAGAGTGTCATTTGAAATGAACATATTCATCCACTAAAAAAATACAACTTTCAATATTCTCAATTCACAAACACTCTTAATGTAACAAGGGGTTATCTTTCACAGTATATCAGATTTGTTCTATATATGTATTTAAAACCTTTTCAAAAAGTAATTAATATGTCGGTAACAGGGTTGACCAAACACACACATTTACGTTGGTTATATGAATAAATTAAAAAAAATAAGATAGCCTGAGATGGCACGGCACATTTTCCTGAGAGGTAAGGATCTACTTCATCCAAAAAGGGGCTTAAAGATTTTCAAAACAGTACTTTGAAAATCACACATTTAAAGTGGGAAATGGCACGTTTTCGTATAATGACCCAGTTTCATTGTGTTTTTAAGTGATTGAACTCCAGTGATCTGTGTTATATGGAGGAATTTTCCTACCTTCTCAGTGCTCATGGTTTCCTCGGCGCTTTGTCCAGTGTTTTTTCTCCTCAGTCCTCTGGTGGGGGTAGTCGTTTGTGTGACCCAGTAAATCCCTTGTCCACCCCTCACCCCCAACCTCCTCGCCGAACCCAGTTCAGAACACACTCAGTGCTCACTGTTCCTCATCAAACTTTCATCTTCATTCCGCTCAAACTGTCCATTTGCTGTCGCTATAGAGCTCGGTGGCTGTCTCTGTCCTGCACAATGTCTTCTTACTCTCTGTCTGTGTCTCTCACTGGGACTGAATGTCAATGAGGTAACAGGACAGCACTGTGAATAGCGCCTCTGCTCGTTACAGGAGCCCCTCCCCCAACCAACAAACCACACACACACACACACACACACACTCTCACACGCACACACACACACACACAGCCGCTCTCATTCATACATTGACTCTTCGCTTTTAATTCATTTATGCAATATCAGAAGTGGCATGTGCAAACAAAGGATGCTAGACCCCTTTTTCACGTTCCTTTTAACTGGACAATATTTTTTGTTGGGTTGTTAATTGTGACCAAATTAGATTTTTTTGTCTTTATAAAAATATTTATATACTAGCAAGGTTTCGTATTTAAAATATCCGTGTTAAATGGCTTGCTCGTAAAACGTGTTGCTCAAATTTTAACTTTACAACAGAGCGTAAAAATGTGTGTGTGTGTGTGTGTGTGTGTGTGTGTGTGTGTGTGTGTGTGTGTCTTGTGCATTTTCTCTCTCTTAATCTTCGGTCCAAATATAAAAAGTAAGTAATAAAAACACTTTGAACGGAACATACTACATCTTAAGGCAAATACAATGAATCATTTCTGGTAGCATGGTCATTTTAATTACATATTGATTTATCTTTAATAAGTGTCATCCTAAATGTTCTGTATTTTCTGCGGCAAAAACAGTTGCATACAAACACAACCCATGCTTAGCCATGCATTGCAGAAAATCATAATTAGGGCCCAAGCCTCAAACACTGTTGTACATGTAACTGTGTTGGCAATTATTATTTTTCTCTTAAGGACTAAGATCAAAACTGTCTTCTAAATCTTCGATTTGTCAAAGATTTAGAGGAAAAGATTATTTGGATTTTATGACATTGCCAATTCTGGCTATTTGACCTATATTGTGTTAATTGTGCTTTACTTAACAATAGGCCGTGGAATTCACAGGGACACTACATCAAAAACATGTCACAGGTATTTCAGCAGCTATAACTTGTGTTGTGAACAACTGACTGTTATGCAATTTACTATGTTCTGTATGTAAAAGTGTTCCTGTGGCTCAGTGGTAGAGCATTGCGTTAGCAGCTCAAAAGGTTTTGGGTTCAATTCTCAGGGAACACACATACTGACAAAAATGTATAGCCTGAAAGCACTGTAAGTTGCTTTGGATAAAAGCGTCTGCTAAATACATAAACGTACAAGATACTTGAGGCCATACTACATTTTGTGAGAATCTTTGTACAAAATGTTTTACGCCACTTTAGAAACCTTCTTTTCAGACTCATCCTAGGCCGTTTTTCTGGTTTGTACAAATTTTGGTATGCACCATTTTGATATACTGTTTGCAAAAGGTTATCCAAAGACTTAAAGTGATAGTTCACCCCAAAATGTAAATTCTGTAATCATTTACTCACCCTCAAGTAGTTCAAATCTGTATGAACGTGTTTGTTCTGAACACAAAGGAAGGTATTCTGAAGAATGTGTGAAACAGAGCAGTTCTGGGGCATAGTATTTTTTCCCTACTATGGAAGTCAATGATGCCCCAAAACAGTTTTAGTTTAATTTAATTGTTTAGCAGATATCAGCTGATATATTTTAGGGTGTGGTTTATAATTACTACTTGGCCTATTTCTTGAAAACACAATGCACAAACTTCACAAAGCTTGGTATACATGAAAATATTCAAATAATATACAACATGTCAGTGAATTTCAGCAGTTTCTGAATGATCAGCCGTTTATATCAATGAGAGTGACAGAAGGCTGTAATACTTGTCCACTAGAGGGCGACTGACTGCAAAGAAAACTAATATGATCCCCAACATGGTTACAGATCAATACATTGTATCTTAATTATTTTTATATATTAACGATTAAATACATATTTGTCAGTTTAACTACATTAAAATGAATAGACAGTATAGTTTATCTATTTTTTTAAGAGACACATGAGCCATGGTGCTTGGACACTGATGGACACTGTTTGTGACTATATATATGTAACTCCCCCGGGTCCACATACTGCCACAACTCGTCGGAGCGGGTCTCGAACCCGGGATTCCGGTACGGGAGGCGGGCACTCTAACAAGGAACGCCAAAGGCTATAGCCTCTAGCGTCAGTCGCTAGAGTGCCTCTTTTTGAGGTCAGGAGAGTGAGGTTTTACACACAGCCCTTACTGGCATAGCTACATCCGTTACATATATATATATATTTTTTTACTTTTGTTGAGCTATTATCTTTATAAATAGTATTTAAAATCAGTATTTATAATTATTTTAAAGTAATGTAGTAGTAATAATAAATAAAAGTATTTCAATATAATAAAATAATAAAACAAACTTGACGTTTAGAGTGAGCTCTGCTGCCTTCTTGCGTTTGGATCCAAAACTTCTGCTGTAATATTTTTTTATGTGACTAGTTTGAAATGTAGTAAACTGACGTAAAAACCAAAGTTTTATATACAGATGTATGCGTAGTTTAAACAAAAAGTAGGCTAATTATATAAAATGCATTTATGATCAAAACACTCTGACAACGGAAATAAACTTAACACGCTGGAGTTATTTTATTACTATTATATGTATTTGTATTATATTAATTACGCTGTTTGTTTAAACTTAAAATATATAGCGCAAAATGTTCCAGGTTACATTTGTAACCATGGTTCCCCAAAGGGGATCGACCAGGAAAATTAAAAGCACGTGCGGTGGAACCGGCGTCAGCTTCCAGGAATGAAGCAAATGCTCGCAGGGATACCAGAAGTATGACTTTGAGACGCAGCATCTCGTTCCCTTCGAAACATGGTTACATACGTAACCTGGGACGTTCCCCTTCAGGAACTCGAGATGCGTCAAAATGCAATGGGAACGAGGTGCCCGTGCAGCCAGACTTTCAAATCCCTGCCTAGTGTGGATGGAGCACAGCTAGGGCGAGAGAACAGAAGAGCCAGAGGTGGCTTGCATATTTAGGCCATAGAACCTGACAAAGGTTAGGGGCGTGGACCATCCCGTAGCATTGCAGATGTCCTGCATAGGAACACCCGCCAAAAAGGCTTTGAAGGCCACCACACTTTGGGTCGAGTGAGCCTTGACCCCCAGAGGCGAGGGGAGATCAGAGGACTCAAAGGCAGTGCAAATGGCATCCACAATCCACTGACTGACGGTCTGCTTAGAAGCAGGCAGACCCCTCTTAGGTGGACCACAGCATACCAGCAGTTGGTCCGCCCTTCTCCACAGGTCAGCTCTGTGGACGTATACAATTAAGCTTCTGCTGGTTGGACACCCTGAAGGGAGGAGGACAGAAGGCCTGGAGTACAACAGGCCGTGGTGTAGAGAAGGGGACCTTAGGGACATACCCTGCTCGAGGGTAGAGGAAAGCTTTGGCCAGACCGGGCGCAAAGTCAAGATAGGAAGGGGCCACTGAGAGGGCCTGCAGATCCCCAACTATCTTAAGAGAAGATATCACCAGAAAAAGTCTTCAAACTGAGATGGCGATCAGAGATCTCCTCAAAAGGCTTGAATGGAGGCCTACAGAGAGCTTCTAACACCCCAGCCAGGTCCCACGGGGGGACACGGGATCGTAATGTAGGTTTCAGCCCACTGCGGAGGAAACGTGTAACTAGGGGGTGTTTACCCACTGACTGGCCACCGAGAGGGACATGGTAGGCCGATAAAGCCGCCACGTAGACCTTCAGGGGGGGATGGGTTAACTCTGTGAAGAAACGGGCCTGCAAGAACTCCAGAACTGTACCAATCGGGCAGTTGACTGGGTCAAGCTGGTGGTCTCCGCACCATGAAGTGAAAAACTTCCAAGGATGGTCTCAACAACCTCGGTTAAGAGATCGGAAGCTATGAACTGTGCCCCCTCAGCGACTACACCCACAGCTTCCACAGCTCCGGCCGATGGTTGATGATAGTGCCCCCAACCTGTGAGAGGAGATCTCCCATGGAGAGCCATCGAGGAGAGAAATCAGGTCCGAGAACCATACTCGGCCCGGCCAGAACGGGGCTACTAGCAGTAGATGGACCCTGTCCCAGCGCACTCTCGCCAGAACTCCCAGGAGCAGAGCAATCGGGGGAAAGGCATACAGACAAAGCCTCGTCCAAGTCTGTACCATAGCATCCAGCCCCGGTGGAGCTGGATGAGTCAGAGAGAACCAGAGGGGACATTGCGATGTCTCCTGAGGCACAAAGAGGTACCCCTGAGCCTGGCCAAACACTCTCCATATCTGCTTCACCACCTCGGGGTAAAGCATCCATTCTTCATGACCTTCTTCAGTGATCGTCGGCACAGCCATCTCTGCATGGGGTCTATCAAATTCATCTCCACAGCAAACAGTTTCCTCCTCACAGCAGATTCCTCTGGTGCAACACACTCTGGCCTTTGCGGTGTCTCAACCCTGTCCGGGTAGTAATACCACAGATCCTCCTCCTCTATTTCCTTTATTTCTGAATAGAAATAAACCCAATACCAATTGAATTTTGTTCTACTGGGTTACATGCTCCCCCTTCTAAACATCTCATGTCCCCATGACATTACCTCTCTACACGTTAATGGTGACTTTAGGCTCAGGATAATTGCTTACTTCAGCATAACGTGTACATTGTGAAATAACTTGACACCATACTGTGTTAGAGGGTTTCTTAGTTGAATCTCTCCCACCGCTACGTTTATGACCCTCTCTCTATGAACCAGAGTTATAGATCGGCTAGTGGGTCAGCCTAGAGTATCATAGCTCAATTTGACTACTGCTCTTATGTCTTTTTTGGGCCGTTAATGAACAGTTTCTACCACTTCTTTGGAAGAGTTATCTATGCGGGGCTCTGCCCCTTCCAAACCTGGATCTCTTATTTAATCTGGACTCTGATCTGAGAGTCCTTCATGGCCTTCTTCAGTGATAATCGGCTCAGCCATCTCTGCCAGGGGTCTATCCAATTCACCTCCACAGCAAACAGTTTCCTCCTCCACAGCAGATTCCTCTAGTGCAGAGGTTCTCAATTCCAGTCCTCGCGCCCACCCGCTCTGCATATTTTGCATGTCTCTCTTTGTTAACACACCTGATTCAGATAATCAGCTTGTTAGAAGTGCGCTCCATGAATGAAATGTGTTCCGATTGACATGCTCCCTACACAGGGTTCATTGCTCCCTACTCCCTAAACAGGGGAAATCCGCTGAAGTTGACTTTATTTCGGAACATTCATTCATGGATTTGCGCTGCGCAACGTCTTCACGCACGGACGAGTGTGACATCATATACCTCTGTAAATATATACAATTTTAATTCACATCTTGCACACTTCAATGCACTTTGAATGGAATATATACGTTCGCTTCGAACTGGAATCATGGCGGAATATCCTGTGATGTCCACTTCGCAGGGCACTTACGTTCGAATAGAACAAACATCTGAAGCGATAAGAGTAACATACGAAATATGCAGAGCGGGGGGTGCGAGGAGTGGAATTGAGAACCGCTGCTCTAGTGCAAAACACTCTGGCCTTTGTGGTGTCTCAACCCTGTCTTGGTGTTAATACCACAGATCCTCCTCCTCACTTCCAGAATCAGTCCTGGGTTCACCTTCAGTCAGTGACACAGTTACGCATTCCTTCCTCTTAACTTCTTTCTTTGTTTTCTCTCCACAGGTCCTGTCCTGGTTTTCGGCGGCACAGAAACTATCCTTGGCTCTTCAGGAATGGACAACCGCACTTCATTCCCAAAAGGTAAGAGATGGTCTTGGTGTAAAGTTCTCACACTCCCCATACCGGATTCAGGTTTCAGGCGATACACAGGTACTTTCTTCCACCACCAGGTAAGGAACAGAATTACACTTGTCACCAAGTTTGTTCTTTCCTGCCAAGCCCAGATTTCTTATCAGCACATGATTTCCCACAGTCAAGGTCTGGTGTTTTACTAGCCTGTCATACAAACATTTGTTTCCCTGCTGACTTTTCTGGGTAGTTTCAGTTGCCAACTGATATGCTCTCTGCAACTCTGATTTAATTTGTTCCACATACTGTCGATGGACACCAGCTCCTTTTCCATCACGTGAAGTCCTGAAACACACATCCACCAGTAGGCAAGCTTCTCTTCCAAACAGAAGATAATACGGTGAGTACCCGGTTGCTTTGTTCCTAGTACAGTTTTAAGCGTGTACTAATCGGTTAATGTGTTGAATCCATCTGCTTTTCTCCAAAAGATTCAGAGGACTGAGCATGGAAAGTAGTGTTCGGTTGAATCTTTCAGGCTGGGGGTCCCCTTGGGGATGATAGGGAGACGTTCTTGATTTTCGGATTCCCAGCATACTCAGCAGTTCTTTTATAAGACCACTCTCAGAATCTCTTCCCTGATCGAATGGATACGGGAGGGTAAGCCATAGTAAACAAATAATTTTTCATTTAATTTCACACTTAACCAATAGGCGAGGTAAGTGGCCGCTTAGGGCCCCGGGAATCAGGGAACGGAACGTCGTGAGATCGGGATGAACTAAAGTGAGTGACAGCTTTTAGTGATTATAGACGGAGCACTCTTTGTGCGCATTCCAAGCAGTTTTGACAGTCTCAGAACAGTTATATTCACCTCAGTAAAGAAATTGTTGTTTCAAACAAAAACACTGATAAAAGCAAATATACTTTATTGGTATTTAAATAGTATGGGTTTATGTTGAACTTTATTCTTGAACAGATGGCCCTTTATTAAACAGTATATAAAAAGTGTTTCTGTTGCTCATGAAAAACTTTTCTGAAACGTCTTTTCTGCTCCATTTGACAAATATTGCATGTTATTCACTTCATCTGTGATAAGAGTATCCAAACACCGCGAGAGCATCATTACCGGGAGCAGAAAGAGTCCAACTTCACGTCTCCGCTTTCAACCCCCCATACTCTCGGCGATATGTCTGTGCGGTACTGCATGAAGTCGAACACACCTTACATCTGCAAGACACTGTTTGAGCGCACAAATGGAATCAATGGAAAATGTGGCAAGAAAAGTCATGTGACAGCATTAAATTAACACGGCAACAACTTTTTATTCCAAAACATAAATAACATGCACTATTAAACAATATTGACTTCAGTCTTCTTGTCCAAACAACACAAATATTAGGACATTTAGTGGTGCAGCTTTGCAAGTACATCTTTTATACGTTTTTATTCAATAATAATCATTTTATAAGAAAATATAGATTCAGCGAGTGTTATATTAAAATCACTCCATGGGAATGTGCCTCTCATGAGTTTGATAGTTTCCACTGGTCTGTCAGTCAGTATTTGTGTATTCCAGTGTAAGCCTGTTATGCCTGTTTTTCAGTAGAAATCTATTTTGGTCCCTCTGCTTCCACACACCTCAGTGTTAGACAGTGACGCACTACAGGAGCTCCACCTCGCCAGGTCTGGCCTAGTAACCGGATGACTCACCTGTCTCACTCTCTGTCTCCTCTAGTATCAGATGGAAGTGAAGGACATCATCTTTCTCAGAACTCGGCAGACAGCACACTGAGCTCCTGGATGTCTGCGCTGGTGTTGCTCTAGTTGGCTTCCTGCCTGAGATTAAACGTTCTTACAAAACACCTGTCAAGCTCATTCAGCCTCACCCCAACATCCCAGCTGAAAAAACTGCTAGTTGTCACGTGGGGAAGTTGTCAGATCTGGGGTGATATATTTCAGTCACTAGAACATTTGTAGTTAAAAGTCCAATTACAAAAACTAAAAATAAAGATATTCAGTTTTTTCTTTAGTAAGATGTTTTAATGTTTTTCAAAGAAGTGTCCTATGCTTACCAAGGCTGTATTTATGTGAAATAGTATTAGAATAAAAAATATGTGAATATATTGTAAATTTCATTTATTTCTGTGATCAAAGCTGTATTTTCAGCATCATTACCACAGCCTTCAGTGTCACATGATCTTCAGAAATCATAATAATATGCTGATTTGCTGCTCAAGAAACTTTAATGATTATTATCAATGCTGAAAACAGTTGTGCTGCTTCATGTTTTTGTGGAAACCCTGATATACACTTGGGGTAATACAACAAAGGACAAATTAATTATTTTATTTATCAAAGACACGTTAAATTGATCAAAAGTGACAGTAAAGACATGTATAATGTTACAACATATTTCTACTTCATATAAATTGTTCTTCCAAATATTCTAATCATCAAAGTATCAAAAAAGTGTGTTTGTGTGAGTGTGTGTGTGTGTGTGTGTGTGTGTGTGTCTGTGTGTATCTGTGTGTGTGCGCGAGCGTGAGCGTGTGTGTGTGTGTGTGTGTGTGTCTGTGTGTGTGTGTTTACGGTACTGCTTCTTACAGTACACGATACACTCACACAAGAGGTGAGTTAAGGTAATGCTATGATTAATTCAGTGGTTTATCATAATGCCGTATATCCTTCTCACACTCAGGAGGTCGTGTGTGCAGACATTAGGCTAATTCTCCTTCGCTCTTCGTCAGCACAGATCTGACCTATGAGGCTGAGGATGAAGATGTCTTCAGTCCTACGACACAAAGACTTGCAAAAACTAAAATAGATTATACTAACGCTTGTTCCTTGAGTAAGAAATGAGAGTCCGCATCAGTTGGCTATTGCCGCTGATTTGGCTCCTTTATGTAATCTTTTGTGCACTATACAGCTGGACATAAACATATCAATGTTCAAACAAACAGTAGTGTAAAGCCAGGTTTGTAACATTTGACAAAGGTGTGTGGAGAGGACCAGCCTGCTGCCACAAAAATGTCCTCTAAACAAATCCCTTAAAAAGATCCTGTGATGATGCTACACTCCTCGTAGAGTGAGTCTTAACACCTAGAGGCGAAGCCAGCCTGTGCACCTCATAGGTCAACGAAATCCCATGCCTTACCGAATATGCCATCCATGACTCCGTGGCAGGCTGAAAAACAAAGAAAAAATGATCAGATTTACACCACTGGCTTGTGCAGTCAACAGTTGTGTTAATAATTATAATTATTCTAAGCTCTAACGAGGCAAAGTTTGCAGTCTGTCATCTTACTGTAACATAAAAGACAGAGAGGATAATGACTACAAAACAACAATCTGTGAGCAACAGGGCACAGAGACTACCTTAGATACATAAGAAAAAAAGAGCTTAACTAAACATAAGATGCATTCACTGATAAAGACTGACGGTCACCGATGCTCTTGAGGGATGTTAAGGCCAGTAACAGAACAGTCTTCAAAGTCTACTCTGAAGCCACTTCCACAGGCTCAAACAGAGACCATGAGAGCATTTCTAATATAACAGATCCCAAGAATGAACAGTCAAAGGATGGAGAGGCCTTAGCCAAAACCTTCCTCTTTTAAAACCAGAAACAGGTGAATATTCTCCCCAAAGGAATACCTCCGTTTTGGATATGGTACACAGCAAAAGCTGCTATATATGCAGTACTCTCAAAGTAGTTGGGGCTGAAGAACATCCAGTAGTGTCCTGACCGGGCAGTGAACTGGATCCTCACCACACCAGGATGCAAAGACTCCTCCCTTATGGGCATCTCACAAGTTCACACCATAGACTGTATAAAGACATGGATGTAGTGTCCGTGATGTCATCCGTAGGTTTCTGAAGATAATTTTTGAAGCTCAAAGTGGGCGGAGCCAGCCGTCGCCACCTTGGCAGTTCGTCACTCCCAGAAAATCGAAAATGGGCAAAGAGCCGGGATGTGGGTGGAGCTGAGGTGCCTGTTTGCTGAAACCACGCCCACCTAGCTTGACAAGCAGGCAATATACCTGTCACTCAAGAGGCAATCTCCCTTAATTATGCCGAACTTTAAGGCTAAATATAATTTAAACAGATGAGTTATAAAAAAGTCACCCCCCTCACAGTTGTCATGAAGGGCAAAATAAGCTATATAGATCAAAACTATTTTTAGTACCAGTCTGTGTGGGTCCTAACGCCCCAGTGTAGTGACGGGGATACTATACTGTAAAAAAAGCATCATCCTTCGGATGAAACGTTAAACCGAGGTCCTGATTCTCTGTGGTCATTAAAAATCCCAGGATGTCCTTCGAAAAAAAGAGTAGGGGTGTAACCCCGGTGTCCTGGTCAAATTCACCCATTGGCCTCTGACCATCATGGCCTCCTAATCATCCCCATACACTGATTGGGTTCATCACTTTGTCTCCTCTCCACCAGTAAGCTGGTGTGTGGTGGGCGTTCTGGCACACTATGGCTGCCGTCGCATTATCCAGGTGGATGCTGGACGTAAAGCACTTTGAGTGTCAAGAAAAGCGCTATATAAATGCAACAAATTATTGTTATTATTATAGTGCAAGAAAGCACATATTGAGCATGATGCAACAGCACAATCAGCCAATGAATTGACGTGTGACTGTTTACGCTTCAAACAATTTGTTCCACCCAAAGGTGTTCCCATAGCATCAACTACTGATGCAGCATCGAAGTGAGCCTATGGAAGGGAACAGTTATTTTTAAATTAATATTTCACAGTTTTACTCTTGGAATCTTGTACTTTTGATCAAATAAACACATTCTTGGTGAGCATAAGAGAGCATAAGAGACTTTAAAAACTTACAGAGTAAGTTAGAAAAAATCTTACAGAGTCGACCAAAAACTTCTGAACAGTAGTGTGTGCTTCTACTGTAAGTTTATACAGGCCCCAATGTAGAACAAGCAGAGACCTTTTATACACTGCAAAAATGTTACATTTATGGTTACATTACAAAGCTGTGTTGGCCACATCAAAAAAAAAAAATATATATATATATATATTTTATTTTTACCAAACTACAATTATAACTACAAAAAACTGTAAATGATAACCACCAGAACAATTCAATTAGTAAAAGTAAATATCACAACTGGTAAAAAACAATGAAGTCTTATATGTAAGTTGAATAAGGTTACTTAAAGGGACAGTTCGGCCAAAAAAAAGAAAAATCCTGTCATTAATTATTCTCCATCGTGTCGTTCCAAACACGTAAGACCTTTGTTCGTCTTCAGAACACAAATTAAGATATTTTTGATGAAATTCGCCAGCTTTCTGACCCTCCATAGACAGCAACGCAACCAAGTTGAAGGCCCAATACATTTGTGTGCAAAGAAAACAAAAATAACAACTTTATTCAACAGTTTCTTCTCTGCCGTGTCAGAAGTCAATGTTCACGACAGTACCTCGAAGAATGTCATCAGCATCACACGCATGCATCATGGTACTCTCGTGAAACGCACATCGACTGACACTGAAGAGAAGAAATTGTTGAATATTTGTAGTGTATTCTCGTAGCTTCATTCAATTATGGTTGATATCACATGGACTATTTTAATGATGTCCTTACTACCTTTCTGGGCCTTGATCGTGATAGTTCCCTTGCTGTCTCTGGAGGGTCAGAAAGCTCTTGGATATCATCAAAAATATCTTAATTTGTGTTCTGAAGATTAAAGAAGGTTTACGGGTTTGGAACGACACGAAGGCGTGTAATTAACAACAACATTTTCATTTTTGGGTGATGTTACATCCCCAGGGTTTATGTGAACACTATCCCATAATCAGTAAAAAAAAATTCTGTAACCTTTTACATTATTTAATATTTTTGGTTGTAACCAAAGTTAAATTAAAATGCTTTGGCTGAGAGTTCAGAAAGCTTCAAGTGGTAGCCTGTTTTACACTGTAACTAATGGAGAGTCTAGTTAAATAAACCAATAAATCAGAGTTGTTTTATATAAGTATCTCTGTCTCGCACCTCCATTGAGAACTCATCTGACGTTGCCAGTCACAGGTGAGCTGACCTCTGACCTCCGGCTGTGTGCCGAGCAGATTTCTGGAAACAGAAGCAGAGCTGACACAAACATCAGCAGCACGTTCAAGCTCACACACACAAGCACAATGTTTTGCTATGGTTTCGGCTGGACGACATGTTTCCTGGAAATGGTGTGCAACGGGGTTTGAGATACGTTTTCTCTTGTTTGGTGGGTGTGTCAAAAATATCAGCCCAATCAGCAGCAACGTGTATATATATATATATATATATATATGTTTGCACGTTTATTTACATTAAAGGCAAAATAGCTGAAATAATAAGAGCACAAGTATAGATTTGTAACGTTGTTGTGCTATTATATTGTAATATTTACCATTATATAATCAGAGGAGCATAGAAAAGTTTATGAAAGTGTCAGTCTACAATACAAAAGCAAAATATATAAATGTGTATATTTTTATGTTACATTAATCAGTATCTAGCATACCTTCCTAAGGAAAGGATATGGATCAGAAGACTAATGATATTTAGACAGACTTAAAGAAGTTACAGATCTATACTTGTGCTCTTATTATTACTCATAGGTCATATAGATCATAAGACCGTCCTGTTGGTAAGAAGTGGATTATCCTTCACCTGAAATGTGAGGGAAATGTTGGATCACAATAATAAGGAACCACAGTTTGCACAAACGCCTTTACTTGATTGGGATGTGCTGTTTTATTCTGGACGGCAAGTGCAGTGATTGTAACGTCGAGCATATTTTGCAGTATTAAACACAAATTTATACCGATTTCATCCGGTTCAGAAAATTCTTCAAAAAACACAAAGAATGTCCTTCTCACCTGCCGTAGTTGCATCAGAACAGTGTTCAACGCACCACCGTTTGCGTTTAATAAACGTTTTGCACCGTATTTTCAGGGCTGAACGCAGCCCAGGTCACAAAAAGCACATTTACACAAGTTAACTAACCTGACTTGAGAACAAAGTGATACTAATGTCTTCATGTCGTTTACTTCCATGACTTGTTTAGTAGACTTGCTGCTCTGTTTATGAGAGTTTTTAATTACATATATCACAGAATCTGATTGATCAGTCAAGACATTGTTTGGTTGAATGCTCTCAAGTAATTTATTACATTTCTGTGCTAGTTTTATGTCTCTCATATCACCCTATGGTCTGACAGCACAAAATAAAACACCACAAACACTCAATATCTCATATTTCTCTTCTTACTCCAGTCGCTGTTTTACATTTCTATTCTGTTGAACAGAAATACAAACTAGCTTTTTAAGCATCATATCATAATAATCCAGTTTCTATCCTCTTTGTTTGGTTCAGAATAAAGGACGTTTATGATAATCACAATGCCATATTTTACAGTGATCTTCTGATAATTAATGAATCGCTAATGTGAGTCAAATTCTGTCCCGTTCACCTTTCTCCCAGTCTTTCTGTGCTTTGTGTTTGTGCACATTCCCTCTGACCTCAATCAGCGTCCATCTGTCTTGGAGGCTGCTGTGCTGGATTCAGCTCAGACTTTAATTAGGCCGGTTATCTTGTTAAGACCCGTGACAGCATGTGGCCCAACATGGCCTCCAGAGAGGAGAAAAGACTCCATGCCCACAGTCTGAAGAGCGTCTTGAGCAGGAGATACAGCATGTCAACAAAGATGCAGTTGTGTGACTCAGAAGTATTTACGGGAAGTCACTACTCAAATGCATCAGAGCAGAAAAAGCTTGGTTTATCATCTCAAATCCTGCTGAAAAACATGATCGTCGGGATGTGTTTATGCAACTTTGAAATCATAAGTGAAGAACCAAATTTGAAAATGTGATTGTTCATTATTTAATTTACGGTTACCGTCATGCATTTAGCAGACACTTTTAGACAACGCATACAAAGTAATGTGCAAAGAGGAACAAAAGCGAGTGTGGTTACTTAACGAAAACTATAGAAACAAAATAACTGTGGTCACACTTTATATAAGGTGGCCTTAACTACGATGTAGTTACATTTAAGTTAACCATTTGGTACAATGCACATATTGTGTACATACATGTTTTTACATTGTTCTTATATTTTTGTTAAAGTTTTTAGTACATCTGTAATTAGTTTCACATTACTTACACATTAACCCAGCCTTAAACGTATCCATACCACTTAACCTGTCCCTAACCTGACCCGCAGTCAGTAATGTTATTACAGTTATTATTGTGTTTAAAACAACTCAATAGCAGAAAAAGTGTTTTGCAATACAATATGAACACAATAAATACATTGTACTTATTTTTTGATGCAAGTACATACTAGTTAAGACCACTTAATCTAAAGTGTTCTCTAAACTTTAAACGGAATAAAATAAAACTATATAAACATGTTTAAAAAGAGACAAAACAAACAGATTAACTCTAGTATTAGAAATACTAATTTAAAATATAATAAACAACGAATAACTAATAATACAGTGAATTATATTTATATAAAAATAGCAAGTGGAAACATGTTGATTTTAACAATTAAAACGTACATCAATAATCTTTGTTTTATTCACAATTTTGAAAAATCATTTTTTACACTCTTTAATCTCAACGATGCAAAATATCCCAATATCAGAGTCAACAACGATTGCAATATCCAAGTTGTTAGAAAATTTGATTAGAAAGTAAACCGTTCACTCAAGTTCTCATGCTAATAATATATTGTTATATATATAAATATATAAAGCCCACTGTCTATATTGTCTACACGGAGAGCAACAATTAACTAAAGGTCTTTCTAGCACATCCCAAACTATACATCACGTGTTTTAAACACAATAATAACTGTAATAACATTACTGACTGCAAGCTCCTGAGATGGGGTTGGGCTACAGAAGAGACGAGGAGGAGAGGTGTGTGTTAAACACACTCTACTGGATTCAATCCCTTACAAGTCGTCTGGGGACTGATTTGGACTAGCACAGAAACAAGCCTGCAGGAGCATCAGCATCTGCACTGTTACTGTAAGTCTCTGTTATTGACTGATATGATAGATCCCTCGCTGCCTGTGTTTGATTCATGGACTGTGTTGGAGATGATCTGATGTTCTCTGATTATTATATTTCATGACGGCTGTCTATTAGTCTATTAATTTGATCAGATGTCAGAACTCTTCAGATGCATTCTTGATTAATTGTGTTTTAGTTGAGGTAATGATTGAGGAGCTCATGATTAAAACATTTGCATTATTGGCACAAAAATCAGCTCAGATAAGCATTTACTGTGATAATCATAACTGCAATACTGTTTTGATGGTATTGTTAATATAGGATCTCATTGTAAGAAACTAGCTTCTAGTATTTTGTGTCATTTGGTTAAGTTTATATTTCTTTTTTGACAGTGGTTGAGTTATTACAGTGTTGTCGATACACGTCGTGATTAACATTGATAAAGGGATAGAAACATGCACTTAATGGTATACTGAATGTGCACTTGTAGTTTATTTCAAATACATGTTTTAATACTGTACTTGCAGATAATATAAAATGAATGAAAATTAAATTTACATTACATTTTTTAAATGTGCACATTATAGCAATGCTAAATTAAAGGTTTTACTTCAAGTACAAGCTTTTATAATCTTGTGTTGTACTTTAAAGCACACTTATTCGGTCATGTTGACTAACATAAAGCACATGCTGATTATAATTTTTAACTCTAGTGTATAATTCAGTAATACGTTCAGTAAAACAATAGTTGCAACAATAGAAGTAATGATGATATTAAGTACTTAAGTCCTACTTAAATAAATCAAAAACATTCTAAAGTTCAGCTAACTGCATTTAATATCAATTAAAACTGCAATACGTTTTCATTTAGTCATCAATGCAACTACGTGTTTTTTTAAAGAGTAGGCTATTATTAAGTTAATTGCATTCATTTCTCAGACAGTTTTCTTTTGGCTGTAATTCTACTGTAGTGTTGTAAATGCTCTCAGATATCTGAGAAGAACATTAGTGATGTTTAAATGAAAGATGGCATATTTCACATTAAACATGACTATATTTTTTACATTTTGTGTTGACTAAAGCAGAATTAACAGGCATTTGAAGATCCAGATGGTTTTTACTATATAATACTTTATGGATACAGCAGAAAGCGCATTAAACTGCATTGTATGTGTCTGACTTAAAGTTCTGCCTTCAGTCGAACCCAGCAATCAGGCTAATCATGTGGATTTAGACAGGACGATAAACTGAGATGAAGTGAATTGAGAGACTGTCCATCTGTCACGCTTTCTAAGCTTGTGATCTTCACACACGCATGCGCACGATCTGTGGAGTCCAGATTTGATCATGTGCTTCATTCTTGCTGTGTGCTTGTATTACACATACTGTTTGATATTGATATTGAGATACAGCAGAATCCTTTCACGATCGAACAAACCCTTGGCAGACGCACTGACCCGACAGAACCGTTACTAGACAAACAACAGGCAAAATCACTTACAGACAGTCATCTAAGTTGTCTGCTGTCGATGGAGATACCGTGATTTATTTGAATCAGACTTGTATAAACGTCAGTCAGGGAACATTCAGATTCAAAGAACTGGCTCTTGTTCAGTTGAATTGGCCAAAATCAACATGATGTTGAATTGTGTCCCTGGAGCACAAAAGCAGTGTTAATCGCTGGGGTATATTTGTAGAAATAGACAAAAATACATTGTATAGGTCAAAATTATAGATATTTCTGTTATGCCAAAAATTATTAGGATATTAAAATCATGTTCCATGAAGATATTTTGAAAATTTCATACCATAAATATATCAAAACTTAATTTTTGATTAGTAATATGCATTGCTAAGAATTTCATTTGAACAACTTTAAAGATGATTTTCTCAATATTTAGATTTTTTTGCTTCTTCAGATTCCAGATTTTCAAATATTGTCCTATCATAACAAACCATACATCAATGGAAATATTATTTATTCATTAAATATCAATTGTGAAAAATTGACCCTTATGACTGGTTTTGTGCTCCAGGGTCACAATTGAAGTTGTAAGTTGTAATTAGAAAGAGTAATTTACACAAGTGCAGTTCAAACACATTCATCACATACGTTATTAGACATATATATATATTTTAATTCAATAATGTTGATTGTTGAAACACTTAACGGTCATCAAAACATATTCTTTTGCCAGAAAGCATCACGATGTTGTTTGCATCAAAAAAACAACAAAACATGTTAATCATATTTTTCTCAACTTCAATAATGACAAAAATTAACAGCCATCACAACAAATTTGAACTTTGACAAACAGCATCACAAACATCCGACACATTTTCAGAAATCTAAACAGAAATACTGACTTCAACATTTTCATCTATTGATTATATGTCGTTGTTTGGCTCAGTTTTGAAGATTTGGGTTATATTTTCTGGGAAATTATGCATTCTTCCAACATGATCCATAAAATTAAACTTAGTAAATAAAGCAAAATAAATATAAATGAAATACAAATGTCTATTTAAAACACTGATTCTAAATATAGTTTAATGTGTCTGATATAGATGCTTTTTGTACATGTTTATAGTTCTTCAATTCTGCATTGTGTTTTCTACTAATACAGTACAGTCTACTCAACACTCGCTCTCTTCTTTAAGCTGTGGACAGTATATAACTCCAGCTGCCTTCCAGCCATCAGTCCAAGCACTTAATGAATCCAATTACTGGTTAAAGTTCAGCAGGTAGAGCAGATCCATAGCACTCTCTCTCTCTCTCTCTCAAACACACGCCAATCCTCTGCAGACCCTTGATGACGACTCTTTTCTTGATCTATCCTCATTAGGACAGACTCTGGCGTACACACTTCCACTTATGTGGGCGTAAACGTTCGTCCGGTATTAATTCAGTAGCTTTGAGGGACTTAAACGGATAATCCTGAATTCGAAATGGAGCGACCTTCATGAAACCTCCTTCGAAGGAGTTCTTGGTGTTAAATCGCAGGTTCTACAGATTAGTCTGATGGTTTCTGAGGTGTTTTAAAGTATCAGTATATAGTTTTTAGAAGAACTAGAGAGTGGACAAGTTCACTGAAGATCATATAAAGGATTGGTCACACTTTGGGGACCAATTCTCACTATTAACTAACTACTAACTAAGACTTTTACCCGCTAAACTCCTAATTTACTGCTTATAAATAGTTAGTAAGGTAGTTGTTAATTTAGGTATGGAGTGTAAAAGCTTAAGGGATCTAGAATATGATTAATATATGCTTTATAGGTAGTAATAAACAGTCAATATGCATTGTAATAAACAGTTAATGGTGAGAATTGGTCCTTAAACTAAAGTGTTACTAAAGAATGTGGCGTCAGGCTGTTGAACCCCTTCGGTTATAACATGAGCCTTTATTTTTAAGTAGAAAATTGTAGTAGGGCTGGGTGATATGATAGTACTTACTGTACGGTGCAATGCTGTAAATCACGTGCCATTTATAATATGTTGTTCCTCGTGGTTAAATTTCACTCACAGCAGAGTAAACGCTGTAAATTGCAACTGAAGTTGTACTTAATTGCACCAAATGTGCACATATGTACTTCAAATCTTAGAAGTTAAATTTTTTTTTTATAACTGTAATGAAATAAAAGGCAACTTACGTACTTAAAGAGAGACACTTAAATGACGGTTTGTTAACACACTTAAGTCCACTTTTAAAAAGTGCAGTTCGCAATAATGTCAAATTAAAAGTACATTTTAAATGATTGTTTAATAATGATAATAAATTGTGAAGTACACGTGTTGACCAACATAAAGCACATGTATTTGATTATGATTTTAACTTGTAATGTGTTATTTGATATTTCATTTAATGTTAATACATTTTAAATGTAGTAAATTGTAACTTCATCATTACAAATGTGTAATTATAACTTAAAATACAAAATTCCAATAGAAAATAAATTAAAGTATATTTTAGTTTATCATAAATGCTTATCAGTGCATTCAGCAGTAACTTTAACCTTTTAAAAGGACAATACAATTATGAAATTACATATAAAGATGAAATTAAGTCCACGTTAAGTGGGACAAAATATATTTTAAATGTCCTAGTTTAAAGTAAAAACTGTTCCAGTCTTCTGAAAACTAGAGTTTTCTTTCTCCAGGCTTTAGACGAGCCACTCTGAAGAGGCGAGAGCAGGATCATCAGACGGATTACATGTAAATACACATGCTCTCTGAACGGATGATGTCCTTGGAGAGGAGGAGGCTGAGAAAGACACAGTAAGCAGCAAGAGACAGGTTTACAGGATTTAGACCGAAGCAGGCCGGCACTTCTTCTACTGAAGATACGGATCTAAAAGCTTTAAACATCAAATAGCTGACTGTTTGATTAATTTAACTGCATTCAACCCACAAAATGCATCCAGCAAGCTCAAGAAAGAGCGAGGGGCTTTTCTCCTTCTTCGTCTATGCCATCTGTCTTTCCGTAAGCACTGGGACAGGAATGCCAGGTTCAGACTACAACCCTCATCCTCGCTTCATCTGCAGCCCTATTCCCGCTGATGCCGACCCCGGGTGTTTCCCCACAGCGGCCGGCCCTGGGGCCCAGGACACCACAGCAATGGCTGGTGGGGGATGTCCGAGGAGGCCAAAGCCACGATCCTGCACCTGCGGGAGAGTTTGGTGCAGCAGAAGGAAACCATCCTGGACCAGAGGGAGACCATCCGGGATCTGACCGCAAAACTGAACCTGTGCGAGGGCTTGAGCCGCACACCTGCACACCTGGCCCATCACGCCTACCCAACATCACCCAACACCGGGCACCTCGGGCTGGAGCTGGGCCACTATGGCGACGGGGACAGAGGGCATCACGCTGGGAAAGGTGCGCTGAGCGAGAAGCACGTGACGGGAGAGATTCCTTCACCCTCGTCCACACCTGAGCAGATGAGCAGGATGCTGCAGAGCCTAAAGGAGCGGCTGGACAACCTGCACAAATTTAGATGAGCAGGATGCTGCAGAGCCTAAAGGAGCGGCTGGACAACCTGCAGGTACAAATTTATATTAGGGCTGTCAGTTTAATGCATAAACTTATTTAAAGTTGCAGTCCGTAAGTTTCACCTCTTTGTCGCCATCTATGTTTGAAAACCAGGAATTGTAGTTACTTGAGGAATTATCTTGCTTGCGTGGGGTTGTGCTCCGGCACGGCTACAGCGCGGATGAATCTAATGCTTTGAGGAGTATGTGTGGCAGTCAGTCACCGCACCAGTGTGAATATTTACTGTACTTCACAATCATAGATTCTAGCCCAAAATAATAAACATATTAATAATAGTAATATTAATAACGCGTTAACGCAAATTCCTTTTAACGGCACAAATTTTATTAAATGAAGTTTAGAAACGTAGTTTATAAACTAAGTTCGGGAGGAGCACGTCAGATACTCAGGCTAATTAGCACAGGTGGTACACAATCTAGGTAATCAGCCCTTGGACATAAATACAGCTGTCTTACCTCCATCTAGTTGACGGTTAAGCAGCATCCCTTCACCACCCCTTCTCCACCAATATCACTAGATTTCTAATCACACGGGGGGGTTCACTGGGTTCGGGCCATTCCCGGCTAGGAGCCCTCCCCCAGGACAGCACGCCTACAACGTATTACCATACACGCCAAATACGCATTACGTTATCGTGCTAGTAGATGTAAGTGTGAAATCGTGAATGTGCGATTAACACAGCGCATATTTTCTGTTTGACCCGTATCCCAATCCGAAGGTGGAGAAATAGAGATGCACAGTGTTGCCAACTTAGCAACGTTGCAGACCCCTTTAGCAACTTTTCCCTAAAATAAAGCGCCCAAAACTGTAGTCTCCGATAATCGCCGGTACTGCTGCGTGAGGTCTTGCTCGCTTTCCGAGCATGCGCACACACCTCTCTCTCTCTCTCTCTCTCGCTCAGTTTATGTTCAGCACGCGCACACACCTCTCTCTCTCTATATCCATCTGTCTGCTCAGTTTGTTCAGCACGCACACACACCTCTCTCTCTCGCCGCGTCTGCTCAGTTTCTGTTCAGCACACGCACACACATCTCTCTCTCTCTCTCTCCCTCCGTCTGTCTGCTCAGTTTCTGTTCAGCACACGCACACACATCTCTCTCTCTCTCTCCCTCCGTCTGTCTGCTCAGTTTCTGTTCAGTGCACGCGCACACACATCTCTCTCTCTCTCTCCGTCTGTCTGCTCATTTTAGTTCAGCATGCACACATCTCTCTCTCTCTCTCTCTCTCTCCGTCTGTCTGCTCAGTTTCTGTTCAGCATGCGCACACATGTCTGCTCAGTTTTTGTTCAGCATGCGCACACACACACACACACATCTCTCTCTCTCTATCTCTCTATCACATCTGTCTGCTCAGTTTCTGTTCAGCACGCGCACACACATCTCTCTCTCTCCTTCTGTCTGCTCAGTTTCTGTTCAGCAAGCGCACACATCTCTCTCTCTCTCTCTCCGTCTGTCTGCTCAGTTTTAGTTCAGCACACGCATCTCTCTCTCTCTCTCTCTCTCTCTCTCTCTCCATATGTCTGCTCAGTTTATGTTCAGCATGTGCGCACACATCTTACTCTCTCTATCTCTCTCTGTCTGTCTGCTCAGTTTATGTTCAGCACGTGCACACACATCTCTCTCTCTATCTCCCTCCGCCTGTCTGCTCAGTTACTGTTCAGTGCACGCGCACACACATCTCTCTCTCTCTCTCTGTCTGTTCAGTTTCTGTTCAGCACGCACACACACACATCTCTCTCTCTCTCTCTCTCTCTCTCTCTCTCTCTGTCTGTCTGCTCAGTTTATGTTCAGCACGCGCACACACATCTCTCTGTCTCTCTTTCTCTCCGTCTTTCTGCTCAGTTTCTGTTCAGCGCACGCGCACACACATCTCTCTCTCTAAACTGACGACGGCTCGATTATAAGGATTTTTGTGCAGATTAACATCTTGTAAAGGAGAGCTAGTTATGTAGTCTTAATGGCTCGCGTTTCAATCACTTTTTCATATTCATTCCATTGTCTGACAACAGAAACATTTAAATATATCAATGCAAACAGTTTTATTGAGAATTTATCTGCATCAAAATACAGTATGTGGGCAGAGAGAGAGAAACAAATGTAATAATAAACAATATAGGCTATGTACATTTTGCATGTTCAGAAGAAGAGCTGCCCTGCCGTGCAGAAATGCAAACAGGTTTCTGTCAGTAAATTGTTTAGTGCAAAGAAATAGAAGTAATGGGAACCGATTTCTTTTTTCATGAGTCTAATAGGCTAGAACAAGTTCTTTGAAAAACATATTTCCTTTGAAACATGTCTAGTCTTCATGATCTGTTTAGTATGGTTTCAATAATAATAAACATACATTTGCATAAAGCATCCATATTTGTCCATGCCCATGTTGATTAGAGTATTAAAAACTTTAAAAGTATTTATTTAAGGTACATTTAGAACAAACTAAAATGTGTGATTAATTGCGATTAATCACGAGTTAACTCACGACAATCATGCGATTAATCACGATTAAATATTTCAATCGATTAACAGCCCTAAATAATATATGACCAAATAAGAATTTTCACCATATATTATCATCTGAACAAGTAAGTAGCAAGTCTGCCACGTTTGTTCTGACCGACTGAGGAAAAAACATTACATTAAATTGCGCTACCAATGGTGATTAAATCTAACGATCGGTTAGGTCATATCACAAATTAGTGCAAATTATTATTATAGTTTACTGTATTATCAAATTATTAATGTTAACAACATCAGAATCGCATGATTATGAGTATAGTGTGTATTGACGTGTAGATTTCAATTTTTGTACAGTCTAATATCTAATTGTCATGCCCTTCGAATTTCATATTAATAAATAATTTTAACCCAAAAAGCAAACTATGCTCCCTTCGAACTGGTTTTCTTTAAAATACAAAACTTGTGTAATCCCAGGCTATCTGTAATCAGAAGCACATTTAAAACCGCAATATAATTTAATTTCATTCACATGAGTTTCATAAATACATAATCTGATTACAATCTGCCATCAAAACTATACATTTAATTATTCTAACTGCTGTGATAAAATGCTATAAACGATCTGCAGAATCCGCGCATGTAGCCGGGAAATGTCTTTATGTTTACCGACGTGACGTAATGACACAATGCCATGCTCGAATCTCCCGCGAAAACCTACAAGTAATATTTAAATGAGAAAACATTATTATAAACTAACCGTTGTGAATCAACTAAAGTAAGGTGATAGTTTTGAACACTGGCTGATTATGTATTTGCTCAAATATTGATTTCGGATCATTTTTAACCAAACAAAGTTACAGACTGCAGCTTTAGTTTGTTATGAAAACATAACAGGATTAAAATATACAAGTCGTCATATTTGGGTTAACTTGAAGAGCAGTGAATGGGAGAGTACCACAAATACATGTTTTGAATTCCTATTTGCTCAAATAGCAAAAGAAAAACTCCACAATATCTTCATGACCTTCAATAAAAGGGGAAAATTTGAGGCTGATAACGACAGTCAGAAGAGAGAACAATGTCAAACTTACCATCCATCCCATAGACGCTGCATTATGTTGTGTGGGTACAAACACTCACTATAAGATCCTCCAGTCTGTTAATTAATATATCTTTTCATTTACACAAATTCTTTACCAACCCTCACCTCACAGGGTAGAGGAACAGGTATGATGCACTAATTAGTCGGCAATCACTCAAATACAAAACTCGAATCAATTCAAAACAAAAACTAAAAAGAATGAGACAAACTACATCAAAACCATGATAATCTGTCCCAAAAATACAAACATTAACCAAGTCACATAAAGCACCTCTAAATCAATTCCTTTTCAATAATAATTCACGTCTAATCACTCTGGTCGTTGAAGTACTTACTGGGATGCATCAAATATACACATGCTAACCCATACACATCATTCCCATCAAAGTTAAATCACATAAAATTAGTGGTGGGCATAGATTATTTATTTTTCCTGGAGCGTCAACGATTAATCTTGGAATCCGATTGCACGAGAATATGTGTGCTACCCAAATAATGACTAAAGTTAAGTCTTTGAGAACGGGTTTCTCAAGCCAGGTGGCGCTTGATAGACCAGGGGCTCATCTCCTGTTTCCAAATGCATCACAAAATGTATCTCTTCCCGCCCCAATCCCATTTAAAAACTGGAGGAAAATCCCGCTCCACTGGAAGAATGACTCCCATTCCTCCCACTCCCGTGTTGTTGTTTTTTTTTTTGCCGATAACTGTCAATTACAGTAAAAATATAGTACAGATCACAGCGTGCTCCACCTTATTAGTTGAATAAAAACCCAAAATGTCGCTTTTTGTTATTATATTGAACTGAAAGCCATCTTATGCACAGTGTTGCACAGATTAAATTTCATGTAAATCATCCATGCTAACACACACGCCTTCTATTTTTATTTTTTAGACATTTCACTCTATAGATATATTTTTCAAAGATGGAGTTTCTAAGTTTCTCGCTCAAGTTCACATGAGACCTAAAGCGCATCCTGTTTGCTTAAAAGCGCAACGCTTCGTTGTTATTCTGAGTGCACAAATAAACGAGAGTCTTTACAGATTCGAAAGATGTATTAGTTACTTTTATCTGTATGACCAAAATGACGGAGATTTTAAGAGCAAGTGAGCGACCGGAGCCTGTCCTGCAGCAAACGCGCACACAAACACTTCAATAGCGCACATTTCTCTAGGTTAACATCATATTGAGCGCCATGTAAAGTTGTTACTACATACATCTTTCAGATGAAAAGCCATATTTGAGGTTGATGAATGATAGGTGAGCGCTTTGGATGTCCTGCCCGATTGTATTACCACACAGACCAGCCGTTAACAATCTGTCCATCACGGACGAGCCTCTAGTTCAAGACTCGCTCGCCCCTACAGTGCAATTCGGCCAGGTATACATCCGCGCTAAAATATCAGGGTGAAAGTCATCATAGCTTGCGTAGTATAGACCCAGCTCCCAACCCAACTTTGAGAATAGATTAACGGCGATATTTTTTTTTATCGCCGATAAGAGTCTCACGTTAACGCAGCACGTTAACGCCCATAACGGCCCACCACTACATAAAATACATCTAAAACATTCACACATAACTTCAAATACCCTTCATACCCAACAGCACATTCAAACGAAGCCGCTCCGGTCGCTGAGGTTTCTCAGGGTGCACACCATATATATATAAATACACATCCTTAAACCCAATACTCAATACTACAATTAGAAACACCCGTGCAACAGTGTTTTTTTCATTTGATGGGAGAGGACATTTAATACAAATAATGGTGTTAGGATATTTATTTCTAAAGCTACAATTTATATCTATGTCATACTTTCTCATTTAACAAAATAAAGGCTTTAAATGATTGCTTGTGGGTATTTTCACAGCCAAATTTAATTTGCGATTAATTAATTAATCGACGCACCATGTAATTAATACGATTGACCATTTTGAATGGACTGGCAGCCCTAATTTCTATGCATTTCCACAGAACTTTATACAGTACAGAAAGCCGCTTCACGGTAATAAACAGGAAAATAACAGTGTTGTAGAGTTATATATATATTATATAATAATAATATAATTCAGTTTCAGCTGTAAAGCCGCTCTACAGAAAACAACTGTGTCATTATTCAGCTCAGTTCAGGTCAATATTAGATTCGATCTCTGATGAAGTTCATCAGTTATTAAATGAATTTTACTCAGCTATATGTTGATTATTTTTGAAGCTATGTAGTTTTTATAATTTAGTCTCTATATAGTATTTCAGCTTCGAGTTAAACTAAATGAAAATTAGAAATGTATAGTTGAAATGAAATGTATAATTTCAGTTAAAAATGTATTTAGTTTCAAGTAATAAGTAGTTTTGTTGACTATAATAACTCTAATTCATATATATATATATTAATGGAGTGGTGATAGTCAATGGATGCTATAATAGTGCTGAAAGATTCTGCTTGAAAGATTAATTTTAGACTGATTTAATTTAATTTAATAAAAATGGTATGGAGGGATTCAAACATTTAGATTTTTGATATGCAATCTGAACAAACTGAAATAAATGGACCTCGAGGTCATAATCTCGGAGTAACGGAGCTGCTACAGGATCAGCAGCAGTGCGTAGGCCTTTTCTCAGACTGCTGTGATTGTGTTTACAGACGAGAAACACCTCCAGCAGCTACTCCAGCTCACTGAAGGACCTCCTGCAGAGGAAGATCGGCGCTCTGGAGCAACAGATGCAGCATCATCACTCCGCCTCGCTAACCAGTGACCACGAGGATGAGGATGACGGTCACCATGATGACCACGGTGATCCTCACGACGAGAGTCACCACAGTGATCACCACGATGACGGTCATCATGATAACAAGGCCTCCGAGCATGGCTTCGAGAGCTTGTCGCAGGGTCACAGAGAAGCACAGGGTGCTGGAGAGCACAGCAAACTGGACGCGGTTCTCAGTCAGCTGCAGAACAGGATCACTGACCCGGGTGAGACAGCTGATCAGATTAACCCTGCTTAACAGCACTTCAGCTGGACCAGTCCGGCCGCTTTCGGCCCTTAGATAGATCCTGGTCAAGTCTAGTCACCCAGTGTCAATAATGCAAAACGATAACAGTAAACACACAGTTAAAGGCATTGAATTCAGTGATTATCATTGTCCAGCTCAGTTCAAATAGCATCTGTGCAGTCGATGATATCGCTGATTAAGTGTCCAGAGATATCGTTAAGATGATTCAAGATCCTGGTCAAGATGATTAGGACTGGTAAGCCATCTTTGACCAGTAAAACACCATTTACCAAGTCGCTATGACCTGTTTTTACAACTAATCAGAGTGCGATTTGAAAAAAAAACTATCAAAAACTGATGGTTTGTTTATGTGAGAATTTGAATGCATAAATTTAGGTAGATACTGTTACCGACAGTATCGTTAACTATCAGATTACTTAACTAAGAGTAGTTTTTGACTTCTTTTAGATCATTTCTGATCTAACTCTTTTATCACATAGTTTTAATTATTTTGTACCATTTTGATACAAAATGACACAAAGAGAAACTAAATTAATTCCATTATTTGTTATCAACTACATGGACTGCAATTATACATGACATTATGCTGTTTTCACAAACATGGAGAAAATTAATTATTATCAATAATTTACTGTGTGAAAGATAGGTAATAAGGTAATCAATAAAAAGCATATGTAATATGATTATGATAATTTTTAGAATCTAATGACATAATCCAGATAATAATGATGCTGGCATTAAATCAGTTACTGATAATTTTTAGAATCTAATGACATAATCCAGATAATAATGATGCTGGCATTAAATCAGTTACTACATTTAGACAATGTAGAAGAGTGATTCATATAAAATCAACAGTAAAACAAAACTTTATCAATTAACTTAATGATTAAAAATGTATTTATACAATTTACAGACACCATAAAATATTAAAATACGCATTAAAAAACATTCATCTATATATCCTGACAAATTTGCTTCTTCGAGTCCGGTTTAGACTAGGTCTTAAAATGTAGTCATATAATTTTTCTGGTCATATTTTTTTTAAATCATTACCACAAATGGGTAGATTGGTCTAATCTGAAAAGGTTATACATTCCACTGTTCTGCCTGTAATGCTGAAGCTGACGCTGATTATCATCTCCACAGGTTCTAGAAAGAAGAGCAAACCCTCAGAAGCGTTCCAGATCGGCTTCCCCATGAGGACCAACTACATGTACGGCCGGCTGAAGCACACGCTGCTGCACGAGATCTTCTCCTTCACGTTGTGTCTGTGGATGAAGGCTGGCATCGGGCCGGGGCTCGGGACGCCCTTCTCCTACTCTGTGCCTGGACAGGCCAACGAGCTGGTGCTCATCGAGTGGGGAAACAACCCCATGGAGCTGCTGGTCGAGGACAGAGTGAGTGAAAGAGATGAAGGAATGTGCACATGTGTGACCCTGGACCACAAAACCAGCCGTAAGAGTCATTTTTTAGAAATTCAGATTAATGCATCATCTGAAAGCTGAATAAATAATATTTACATTGATGTATGGTTTGTTATGATAGGACAATATTTGTAAATCTGGAATCTGAGGGTGCAAAAAAATCTAAATATTGAGAAAATCATCTTTAAAGTTGTTCAAATGAAGTTCTTAGCAATGCATATTAATAATCAAAAATGAAGTTTTGATATATTTATGGTAGGAAATTTACAAAATATCTTCATGGAACATGATTTTAATATCTAATGATTTATGGCATAAAAGAAAAATCTATAATTTTGACCCATACAATGTATTTTTGGCTATTTCTACAAATATACCCCAGTGACTTAAAACTGCTTTTGTGCTCCAGGGACACATATATGATCATTTGGAACCAGAAATACAGGGGCTTATTGAGGATTATTGAGGATTTAATTATTTTTTTGCATTCCTACTACAGATTAAAGGTTTGGTGTTGGTAAGATTTGTAATGTTTTTAAATAAAACGATTTGTAATGTCTCTTGAGCTCAGCAAAGCTGCATTTATTTGTTCAAAAATACAGTAAAATAGTGAAGTATTATTGTAATGTAAAACAGCTGTTTTCTATGTAAATGTATTGTAGAATGTAATTTATTTCTGTATTTTCAGCATCATTAATCCAGTCTTCGGTGTCACATGATCGTCAGGAATCATAATAATATACTGATTTGCTGCTCATGAAATATTTCTAATTATTATCAATGTAGAAAACAGTCGTGCTGCACAATATTTTTGTGGAAACTGTGATGCAATTTATTTTTCAGGATCCTTTGATGAATAGAAAGTTCAACAGAACAGCATTTATTTGAAATGGAAATCTTTTGTGACATTATAAATGTTATTACAGTCACGTTTGAACAATTTAATGCAACTACGTTAATTCAAATAAATAAATACTGACCCCAGACTTTAGGATGTATAATAGTTTCCAATAAGACTAGTTTGATGACCAAAATATTAGACCCCTTTAAGACTTCACTAAGAATTCAAAATATTTTGTGGTTTTAAAATTCCTTCAGCTCTCCTGAGATTTCCTTTATCTGTCTAGTTAGACGTCTTCGTTAAATAATATTCAATATTTAATAAATGTCTAGGTATCAAAAATAATTTCAATTCATCCAGCAGGATCTTATTTGAATTCTAGATGATTCTATTTGTTACCATTTGGATCTCGGAGGATTAGATATTAAACATTCCAAAACCAGCCCACGAGTTCACATTCCTTAAGAAATTTCTGTGTGATCTTGTTCTTTGTTCTGATCTCTCTCTCTCTCTCTCTCTCTGTGTGTGTGTATGTGTGTGTGTGTGTGTGTGTGTCTGTGTCTCTGTGTGTGTTTGTGTGTCTGTATGTGTGTGTTTGTGTGTGTGTGTGTGTGTGTGTGTGTGTGTGTGTGTGTGTGTGTGTGTGTGTGTGTGTGTGTGTGTGTGTGTGTGTGTGTGTGTGTGTGTATGTGTGTATGTGTGTGTGTCTGCGTGTGTGTGGACAGGCCGTCTCGTTACCGCTCTCGGTCAGTGATGGTAAATGGCACCATGTGTGTGTGACGTGGTCGACTCGGGACGGTCTGTGGGAGGCCTATCAGGACGGAGTGAAGAGGGGCTCAGGAGAAAACCTCTCGCCCTGGCATCCCATCAAACCTGGAGGTGTCTTCATACTGGGACAGGAACAGGTAACATACAGACAAAGCATACAACCAAACCAGATACTGCTCATATTCCTCATTTTACTTGCGCCATTAATCAAAAAACACGAACACATTAGCAACTGCATAGCAACACCCTGGCAACCATCCACAACCCCCTAACACTACAGGAAAAGCACTGATAGATATTTAAACCCTTGTGAAAAAGAAGTGCACTTAATAGCATTAAAAAGAAAAATCTTAACAATATTAATGAAATGTATTTAAAGAGAGACACTTCGTGGCTTTTGTTTTAACACACTTAAGTACATTTTAAAAATGTGCTCTTTGATATAATGTCAAATTATGTTTTCTTTAAAGTGCTTTTTAAATCAGTATGTTTTAATAATGTTTTGTCAAGTTTTAAAGCACACTTATTTTAATGCGTTGACTAACATACACATGGAAAGTACTCGATTATAATATATAGTGTGTTACATACATTTAAAGTTAATCTATTTTAAATGTACTAAATTGCAACTTCATTTTTACAAATGTGTAATTATAAATATATTTATATACATGACATATAAGTTTGACCATACAGGTTAGAAATGCCATTAAAGTAGTTTATCATGCACTTCAACACTTTAACCTCATTTCAAAGACAATAGAAGTCATTACAGATAAAGATGTACTTAAGTCTTACTTAAGCGGGTCAAAAACACTCTAAAGCTCAGCTAATTGCATTTAATATAAATTGAAACTATAATAAATGATTGTAAATAACTTGCAATTGTCTGAAAACATTAACACTTAAGTATATCATTTCCATAATAAATACTCATTTGTTTACAACTATGTTAAAGAATACTTATTTTTCACAAGTAAAGTCCAATACTACACTGTAAAAAGTGATTAGTTGACTTAATTATTTTTTTTTTTTAGAAACTCATTGTAGTAAAATTATTAAGGAAATAATAATTTTCAAAATAAATTTGTATGAATAAGTCAGTAAAGTTGTATTCATAGTTGTCTATGTATAAAGTCACAAGATGTTGAAGTGGTTGCCTATATTACATTAGAGCCCAAGTCTAAACGGGGCAATTTTATTTGATTTGTTTTAAAGAATAGAATTATAATAGAGAGTGCAAGAGTTAGAGGCTAAAAAACAACAACATATACATACATACATACACACGAAGTATATAACACACTAAACTCATTCTCTGTTGGTGTTCCCCGTTTCTCCCAGGACACACTGGGTGGCCGTTTCGACGCGACGCAGGCCTTCGTTGGTGAAATCTCAGACGTTCAGATGTGGTCTCATGTTCTCACACCGCATGACATCTACAGCCTGGCATCGTGCGGAGGTCACATGACCGGTGACATCATCGCGTGGGCGGAGCCAGTGGTGGAGCTGCACGGCGGGGTCACCAAATACCCCTTTGACCCCTGCCATTAAAGAGAAGGGTAATCCACTCACAAGTGATTTAAAGCATTCTGACGATGACTCGTGACCTGATCATAATGCATAATTCATTCAATATTGCCTTCTGTTTACATGAACGACGACCTCCAGGGTTTCAGCAGGGCCCCGTTTTATCGCTTCAGTGTTTTCTTACTGAACTTTTTATTCTACAAATGGCTCTTCAGTGCCATTCAATGTTTGATGCAAGCACTTGGGATAGAAAAGCATCATAAATAGGGTGCAAAGACAGAAGTGCTATAAATGTAGAAACATAGAAATAGAAAAGCTCGAGGCTCTATTTGAGCTGAAGTTAAAAGATCGATTGAATCTTACGATACAGCGACACCAAAGAGAAGAGTAACACATCGTTTTGTGTTTTATATTTCATCTTTCTAACTGAAATAAGTGTGTCTTAGGTTTGACTGTAACGTTTAGCCCTTTCTCAAAGCTGAGCTTAATAAGCAGCTATTCTGTGATACGTGATTTAGTTTAATCTACTGTACATGTTTCAAAAGAATATCATTTTACACTAATGTTTGTGCATTGAAATGTACTATGCATTTATTGTTTTTAATCAACTTGTTTTATTTGTTAGCAGAAATGCATTAAAGGGACTGACTTTTGAAAACAACTTTCATGGTTTCTGACTAATTCTAAAACTTGTTGCATAATATTGTTAATTATTTTCATAGTTTTTGCCAAGTGAATAGTTAATGCTCGCCTGCAGGATTGACCTCTCCCGGGTCTTATGCTGGTCTTCACTGCTATTATTAGAAACTAAGCTATTTAAGCACGCGGAGCGTTCGATAACGACCTGCAGAAAATATACAGACGCTCTTTTATTTTAACCGGTTTACACATGACCCTGGAGCACAAAACCAGTCTTAATAGACAAAAATACATTGTATGGCTCAAAATTATTGCTTTTTATTTAATGTCAAAAATCATTAGGACATTAAGATCATGTTCCATGAAGATATTTTGTTAATTTCTTACCGAAAATATATAAAAACTTAATTTTGATTAGTAATATGCATTGCTAGCTTCATCTGAACAACTTTAAAGATGATTTTCTCAATATTTAGATTTTTTTGCACCCTCAGATTCCAGATTTTCAAATATTGTCCTATCATAACAAACCATACATCAATGGAAAGATTATTTATTCAGCCCTTATGACTGGTTTTGTGGTTCAGGGTCAGATATGACAATAGGGTTCCAGAAGTAAAGTAAAAAATATGCTCACTTTAATATGCATAACAATATATTGACTTAACATGAGATGTTGGCAATAGATTTCATAACCTTTCTGAGCTGAAACGCATGTGTTTGCGTTTACTGTGGCATTATGGGATGCCTCTGTGTGTGTGTGCTCTGCTGAGGCACAGAATAACCAGATTAGTGCTAATCGTTCTGGTTATCAGTCAGGAAATGAGCTAACGAGCTAAAGCCAAGCAGAATGACAGCACAGCAACACATATACTTGATATTTAGACCGCACATTACTTTAACATTATCCACAGCACACATACGCATCTACACGATCCTTATCACATGTATCAGCTTTATATCCAACTGTCCACAAGCGACATCCACACAAAGATTTAGGCACTTTTAAAGTAACAATAATGTTATTTACAAAACGTATGCAAATACTTTGGGCAGTCAACGGCCCTAATATTGCAACAGACGCATGACAAAATAGATGAGGCGACATATTTAAGTATACATTTGTATGACCTGCTCTATAAAACTAAAACTGCATTTTAAATAAATGTTAACTGAAAAAAAAAACGAACCAACATACATGTATTACAGCTATTTGTCATGGAAAGATTTGCATATTAGTCTAGTTTAACTCAAAGTAATAAAACTAAACCTTAAACAAATAGAATAAATAATAACCATGTCGACATATACAATTACATTTTAATTGCAATTTAAGTGAAAACATAAAATAAAATAAAAATCTCAATATTAACTACACACATACAGTGGGGCAAAAAATATTTAGTCAGCCACCAATTGTGCAAGTTCTCCCACTTAAAAAGATGAGAGAGGCCTGTAATTTTCATCATAGGTATACATCAACTATGAGAGACAAAATAGGAAAATCACATTGTAGGATTTTTAAAGAATTTATTTGCAAATTATGGTGGAAAATAAGTATTTGGTCACCTACAAACAAGCAAGATTGCTGGCTCTCACAGACCTGTAACTTCTTCTTTAAGAGTCTCCTCTGTCCTCCACTCGTTACCTGTATTAATGGCATCCGTTTGAACTCGAACTCGTAAAAACTCAACTTGTCGTGTTTGGAGGAGAAAGAATGCTGAGTTGCATCCAAAGAACACCATACCTACTGTGAAGCATGGGGGTGGAAACATCATGCTTTGGGGCTGTTTTTCTGCAAAGGGACCAGGACGACTGATGTGTGTAAATGAAAGAATGAATGGGGCCATGTATCGTGAGATTTTGAGTGAAAACCTCCATCAGCAAGGGCATTGAAGATGAAACGTGGCTGGGTCTTTCAGCATGACAATGATCCCAAACACACCGCCCGAACAGCGAAGGAGTGGCTTCGTGAAGCATTTCAAGGTCCTGGAGTGGCCTAGCCAGTCTCCAGATCTCAACCCCATAGAAAATCTTTGGAGGGAGTTGAAAGTCTGTGTTGCCCAGCGACAGCCCCAATACATCACTGCTCTAGAGGAGATCTGCATGGAGGAATGGGCCAAAATACCAGCAACAGTGTGTGAAAACCTTGTGAAGACTTACAGAAAACGTTTGACCTCTGTCATTGCCAACAAAGGGTATATAACAAAGTATTGAGATGAAATTTTGTTATTGACCAAATACTTATTTTCCACCATAATTTGCAAATAAATTCTTTAAAAATCCTACAATGTGATTTTCTGGATTTTATTTTCTTATTTTGTCTCTAATAGTTGAGGTATACCTATGATGAAAATTACAGGCCTCTCTCATCTTTTTAAGTGGAAGAACTTGCACAATTGGTGGCTGACTAAATACTTTTTTGCCCCACTGTATATACAGTATGGGAAAATCATTATTTGATCCGCTGTTGATTTTGTAAGTTTGCCCACTTAAAAAAAAGAAGGGTTTAAAATGTTTATGGTATGTTTATTTTAACTGATAGAGACAGAAGTATTTAACATCTTCTCAAACATGACTTGGTGGCAAACCCCTTGTTGGCGGTCACAGAGGTCAGACGTTTCTTGTAGTTGGTCACAGGTTTGCACAAATCTCAGGAGGGATTTTGTTCCACTGCTCTGCAGATCCTCTCCAAGTCATTAAGGTTTCGAAGCTGACGTTTGGCAACTCGAACCTTCAGCCCCTCCACAGATTTTCTGTGAGACTGGCTCGGCCCCTCCAGGACCTTAATGTGTTTCTTCTTGAGACACTCCTTTGTTGCCTTGGCCGTGTGTTTTGGGTCACTGTCATGCTGGAAGACCCATCCACGACCCATTTTCAATGCCCCCTTAGTAGAAAAACACCCCCGAAGCATAATGCTTCCACCTCCATGTTTGACGGTGGGGGTGGTGTTCTTGGGGTCACAGGCAGCATTCCTCCTCCTCCTCAGAGTTGAGTTGATGCCAAAGAGCTGGACTTTGGTATCATCTGACCACAACACTTTCCCCCAGTTCTCCTCTGAATCATTGGCAGACTTCAGACATGTGCTTTCTTGAGCAGGGGACCTCGCAGGCATAGTGTGTACCAATTGTTTTCTTGGTGGCTTTGGTCCCAGCTGCCTTGAGATCATTGACGAGATCCTCCCGTGTAGTTCTAGGCTGATTCCTCACCGTTCTCATGATCATTGAGACTCCACGAGGTGAGATCTTGGCGGAGCCCCAGTCCGAGGGAGAATCACATCTACTGTTGTCACCTTCTCACCGAGCTGCTTGGTGATGGTTTTGTAGCCCATTCCAGCCTCGTGTAGGTCTACAATCTTGTCCCTGACATCCTTGGACAGCTCTTTGGTCTTGGCCATGGTGGAGAGTTTGGAATTGAAGATACAGATTCAGGAGGATAGACAGGAGTCTTTTATACACACAACGAGCTGATCTTCTTAAAGTGACAGGACTAATCTGTGTTCAACATGTGCACATAACCAATCTGTGGGAGCCAATTATTTCCCCTCACTGTACACTGTGCACACACAGAAGGGAATTAAGGGAACATTTCACATCTTGGTCTAGTTTAACTTTAAGTACTAAAACTAAACCTCAAACAAAGGCAAATAAAATAGATGAATAGAACATTAAAAAAAAAGACAAAAACTAACAACAAAAACTTAAGACATAATTTTTTCTTTTTACTGAAATTTAAGAGAAAACTAAAAATCCAATTCTAAATATTAACAAAAATATATATATTTAAAAAGTCCTGCATTTTCCTCCTATGCACTGTCCAAATGAGCAACTTCATAAGAATAGTTTCTCATGAAATACACCTTTTCTATTTTGTATGTTTAACAAATATTTCTAAGCACCCCCGTCTGGGAATAATACGATTCACCAGCAGCCATCAATAAAGTACACGCAGCCTGAATGTTTCTATCCATTTCGTTTATTAGAGTTGATTGGCACCAGTGTACCATAACTGAGTTTTCATTTTGCTACATGAATCTGTACCATTCTGTGGCCAATCAGAAGCCGGAGAGAGAAAACAAAGAGGACGACGAGGAAATGCTTTCGTATTCACAGACTCGCCGAAAGGCTTTGGCACCTTTGCACTACTCATCAAAAATGCCTCCGAAGACATCTTCGAGACCACGTCATGCCCGAAATATGAGTTTAAACGCATAGCTTATATCAAGGAATGTACTGATGCAGTCAGCAGCGGATGCCATTTAACACTCGGAGTCTCTCAGTCACATGGACGCGCTGTGGCTCTCATACAACACAACGTGAAGCAGATTCACGTCAATCGATTCGGCACGGATGCTGGATACTGGCATCCTTTACATGTGCAGCAAAGCTTAAACCAGTGAAGAACTGCAGTACTAGTTAAATACTCGTAGAGAGCAAAACAAGCTGTGGTTTAATCGAAACTGTGCTGAACTCTAGTAAAGTGCCATATAAACATGGATCTCCAAACTATTAAATAGGTCTCAATTACTACAGCCAAGCTTTATAATCATCGGGTAAAATCACTAAAGTCAAGCAAAATGCACTGCTAAACAACTCAGTATTGACCGTTTCATAATTAGTATATTTAAATAGAGCGGTTATTATGTTACGACTACAGACGCTATTAATGTTCTGTATGATCAGTCATTTCAGATCAAGATCTTTATGGATTATTTAATTTCCAATTTTGTTACTGCTTTGTAATATCTAGCCAATTCTTTGCCCAGCATGTATAATACAGAACGCTAATAGTCGCCCGAAACACCGGCGAAAGATGCTTCAGTACAACATGCAACCCCCCCCATCCTTATTTCTCACATGGACAGAAAGAACTGAAAAACAATAAATAAAAATGCATTCAATGTGTGTTGTAAACAAACATAACAACATGTATTTACAAACAGAAAAGGCTAAATATAAGTCATGTACATTGGAAAAAGCTGCCCCGGACTCCTTCAAACTGAACAGCATGGAGTAAGAGGAGTGAGTAGTGTTTCACACAAGCAACAATACAGCTCATCGCATCGTCTGGCACATATCTTAGGATCGGGGATAAAGCAGACACTATCTGCCATAGCAAACACATTCTGAAAGATGGGACAAAAATTACATTTGCTGAAACTGTACTTTACTCTCAGGCTTGATGGGAACATGTTTGTAGCAATGGATGCTCTGCAGTGAATGGGTGCCGTCAGAATGATAAAACATCACAATAATCCACACCACTTCAGTCCATCAGTTATCATCTGGAGAAGACAAAAGCTGAAAGAAATCTAGCACTTTTAATTAATTTACAGGTCCATAATCCATAATAACACTTCCTCCAGTGAAGAAGTCCACATCAAAAACTAGCCACATAGTTTGTGCTAGTAAACGCTGCAGATTTCTCTCCTGATTCACGGACACTTTCGACTGGAGGAAGCCTTATAATGCATTATGGACTTTTGAAGTAAAACAAATCCAGCTATAAGGCATTTCTAATTACTGTGATGTTTTTATCAGACTCTCATTCTGACGGCACCCATTGCTGAGACTCTTTTCTACAAACCTGATGAAGAAACATCTTGAATGGACGGTGGGTGAGTACATTTCCAGCAAATTACCATAATCAGTCCTTTAATAACATCTTTCTAAATGTCTTCGCTTATAGGAGGAAAGGGTACGAGAGTGAATCTCACCAAATATGTCAAGATAATAAGTCAAATATCAGAGAAATAAGAAATTTGATTTAACTCCACCAAATGCATCTATGAGGAAATGTGCTTAGTTATGTAAATAATGCCCAATAATATTAATAATAAATACAGAAAAATATTGAAAAAAATTCACACTAAATATGATTATATTGTGTGGTATAATCTGGACATGTTTTCATGTGGTTGAGTTTAACCCTAGTTAGTTTAGTTGAGACACTAGTGTGAGGACATTCAGAAACACGGCAGTGGGACGTTTAAGGCTCGTTTCTTAAGGTGAATTATTCACAAATAATGATGTGCATTTATACAGGTGTTCTGATGGGTCAGGGAAGTTTAACACAGATGTCATCAACTGTGCACAGGAAATGACATCACCGGAATACCAACATTAGTGTAAAACACACACTCGGTTTCATAGATATGCTGAAGTGATATGTAACTAATAGGTAAACTGAAGTGATACGCTCAGCTCAGTAACGCTCGATATGTGGCGTGAACAGCAATGACCTTCATTTATAACATGTAAATAAACTCAAACGAGTCAGAGATAAATAGTGTCAGTTCAGATTAAATAATGCAGGATAGACTCAGTAACTCAACTAACAAAAGCCTTCAGCGTGAACAAAACCACCCATTTTAGATCCGTCCCTGATGATGATGAAGAATACATCAGGCTGTTCGGTTTGTGGAAGAGCTTCACAGTAAATAGAAGGAACGGTTGAACACCAATGAATGTGAGGATGGAGATTTATGAATGTTAGCGTAATATAGCGAGTGTCTGACTAGTGTGATAGTGAATAACACCGTGTAGTGTGCAAGTGCATGGAAATAAATGATGCAGTCCAGACCACCCAAATCCAAACTGAAGATGACGACGCTCTGGTTTCCATTTCTCCATAAAACCAGGTCTGACGAGAGCTACCTTAATGAAGGATCGTTGGTTTCCCAGAGAAGGGAGGGAGCGCATGTATGGATTGAGGAGGAACGGAGGACTTTCACGGCTGCTCTTCTTTCTTCTTTAGGGAAATGCGCTTCTTCCTGGCTGCAAGCATCTCGTAGAAGGGGTCCACGCTCACAGCAGATCTGAAACAAAACAAGATCATCTCATGTGCCATGCTTAAACCGGTTATGTCTACTGTCATAATTAAGTTTTGATATATTTACAGTAAGAAATGTACAAAATATCTTCATGGAACATGATCTTAATATCCTAATAATTTATGGCATAAAAGGAAAATCTATAATTTTGACCCATACAATGTATTTTTGGCTATTGCTCCAAATATACCCCAGCGACTTAACACTGCTTTTGTGCTCCAGGGTCACACTTTGCTGTTATAGCATCAGAATTTGAATTTCATTTCATCCAGCATTTGCACCATATTTCTAACTTTTAATGTTCTGTTGGTGAGGGACATATTGCAAGGCGTGCAAATTTGCTAAAGTGTATATCTGCTAAACTCATTTTTGCCCCCTGAGAAGTACACTAGCTCATCAGGAAATGCAAATATACTTCAGTTATGCAAACATTTGTCCGAGGCTGATAAAAGTTTGGACTGAAGTCAGGTTAACTCACTTGATGCTGTGGATCCATTCGTCCTTCTCCTCCGGGGTGGGAGCTGAGATCCGGTACACCATGTGGTTTCCCTCCACCACTCGACCGTCGGCCTCGGTCTTACATGCTTTAATCGGTTGCCCGCGGTTATTAGGGATGTAGAGCTCAAAACAGTTCTGCACAGAAAACACATCACCATCAACAAGCAGAGCCCACAGTTTGTCTCTGATGGTCAATAAAGAAGCCTGCAGTTTGTTTATGAAAAGTGTCATGGAAATTGTTCATATAATGAGCTCTATTTGACTGTGTAGGGAGAATGTCAACAGACGTACCGGCTTTCTGGGATCTTCGACCTCTCGAATGCTCAGGTTCTCCAATGGTATAATGCCTCTGGGCTCCTTATCCTACACGCACACACACACACATTTTTCAGCGATCTGCATATTAAGATGAAGCATGGCGCTATGGCTCTGGACTTACTGTTGTGTACTCAAAGTAATAGAGGCAGTTATCGGTTAGAATGAACCACCGTCTCTTCCATGTTTTCACACGACCTCCTGAGAAAGAAGAGTACACGGATTAGTGTAAAACACACAATGAATCATTTCCTCTGTGTCAGCCTGCTAGACTACACAGATAGAGCAAGACTACACGCGTAACACTATTAGTAGAGTATACAGCTTTAAAAACCAAACTACATTTCTTCTAAATTATCCAGACGATTAGGCTCCAAAACTCTTCACCACGATGTTAATGAGGACTGGTTGGTAGCTGTTGTTTACAGAACAGTGTAAATGTAACAAAACTGCCAAAACGTGCATTAAAACATCTTTTATAAACCAATAGCCGATGATATATGTGACCCTGGAGCACAAAACCAGTCATAAGGGTCAATTTTTCGAAATTGATATTTAATGAATAAATAATATTTCCATTGATGTATGGCTTGTTATGATCGGACAATATTTGTAAATCTGGAATCTGAGGGTGCAAAAAATCTAAATATTGAGAAAATCATCTTTAAAGTTGTTCAAATGAAGTTCACAGCAATGCATATTACTTATCGAAAATTAAGTTTTAATATATTTATGGTAGGAAATTTACAAAATATCTTCATGGATCTTCATGATCTTAATATCCTAATGATTTTTGGCATAATAGAAAATCTATAATTTTGACCCATATAGTGTATTTTTGGTTATTGCTACAAATATACCCCAGTGACTTAACACTGCTTTTGTGCTCCAGGGTCACATATTATTGAAAACATACCATACTAAATGCAGTTAACAAGTGAAGTGTCTGTTTAATATGTTTTATCTTATTAATTTGAGGCACTTATGTTGTTTTACGGAGAGCTTCATTGGACTACAAAAATAACAACAAATTGTGCTTTTTATTATACAGATGTGTCATAAAATATCCATAAATGTATAAAACCATGTCTGTGGTAAAAACTTCATGGACACGGGTTCATGTGTTCACAGAGATTGTGAAACGTGTGAAATATCCAAACGATGTAACAAAGCCTCGAATGCAATTAATGTTAACACTTAGTAAAGTATCTCTTCAATAAGCTACATTATGGAGCATAAATGCTATAACATTGATGCTTTCCAAACATCACTAGTTAGAGATGCACCGATTGCAATTTTTTTGTGAGTTGTGACCTGCCGATACCGATTTTGCGAATCCATTTTTTTTCTTATAAACTTTAATTGACAGCAAATAAAAACAAAAATCTAAAAATTTTTGGGATAAATTATTAAACATTACAATTCCCCCAATCTGGACAAAGTTACAGATGTTACCTCACTTAAACAACTCAAAAAGTGCTCTGTGACTAGAAAAGAGGTAGAAACCGAAAATGAGTTAATGTATAATAATACAATGTCATTTAATTCACACTATGTTTCTTAAATTGACATTTTTTTTCCACTAAACTTATTAAATGTGTCATCTTTCACATCAAATTCTTACATTATTTCAATGAATTCAGTTAGAATAATAAGAAACTGTAGAGCTGTTACCACTCAAATGAAATTAGTTTCAACAAACCTGCAGCAAACACAGAAGCTGCATTAGATGCATTTACACAGATGAAGCTGAGGTGCCAGAAATGCATTTATACCGCAACATTTTGAATGCATAACGAATTTGATAAGATAAATATTTTAAACATACAAATAAGAAATGTTGTGGAAAATGCAATGATAGTTTTAAACATGAAACCGATTCATTTAGAAACGAGTCAAGTGACTACTGTCTTTATGAATGGGTTACTGAATCATTGATGAATCGAATCGTAAAATCAAAATCGTGAGTTGAGTATTGTTATATCCCTTGTCGGCTTAAGTGTGACGTCAAAACAGACCCGGCTCAGAATCGTCAGTTGAGCTCTATCACTAATAACATCATTCAGCACCAATCCCAGACGTCCTTCTCTATAAGATGTGAGGGAGAAGAGGCTGTACGTACCTCCTGAAGGGTGGACAGCACCAGCATCAGCAGAGAAATCACAGGTCAAGCAGAGCAGGAGCCAGAAGAGATGGGAAAAGGCATCACAGCAAACAGAAACACAGAGACACGGAAGAAGATTTAAAAGCGTTTAGTGCTCGAGAGATCACAGAGCTCGCCATGCAGAAAGAAAGTAAATCTCTGAAAGCGCCAAACACATTAGAAGTGATGGTTTTATTCTTCTTTTAGGAAAACAGAGCAAAGCGCAGCAATGAAATAACAGAAAATCATGCGACGGCAATGATAGAGCCGCTTGGGTTCAGCAGAAACGCTCCGGCAACTTCAGGACAGACTCACCCAGCTTGAGGAGCCAGCCTTCTCGGTCCGGGTTGAAGAAAGTGCGTCAGGTCATTCCCATCATCCTCTGGGATCTTGAAGGGCTCGTTCTTGATGCTGTCATACAGATTCTGGAGAAAACAAGAACAGTGATTATTTAAAAAAATTAAATGCGAAGCTTTATTATTAAAAAAACAAAACAGTCTTTCACACTGACTGTGATTTGGGGCGACACAGAGACCTGAATGAGGCCATTTTATTTCATTTTTCTCCAATTCAACTCTTTTTTTTTGGGGATTATATTTTAATAATTATTAGTGATCAAAAAGCACGTAAAATTCATTGAAATCATGAAACGTATACAACTGAACAACAATTTATTAAGTTTAACTCTTTTTTTGGTTCTGTTTTAAAGGTTTTATTAAACTGCAACAATTGTAACAAACAAATAAACTGAATTCATAAAACTTTAACAATGCAATAATTTACTAACATTTTTCATGGAACGTTTTATTTTTCTGAAACTTTGTGCTGTGTGTTTTCATTTTTCTGGATTTATGATTTAATACAAATGTATTACCAAAAATGGTGATAATCAAATTAAGGCAAAAAAAATTATAATTCATTAATATTTGAAAATGTATAAACAAAGAATGTTTTGGTTTTTGCAAAGAAAGTGCTTCACAGTTTACTGTTCATTTTTTTTTCTTAAAAATAGTTACTAATTAAATTGTATTAATATTATTATTATGACTTGAGAAGTGTCACAGCAGTCTTTTTGCACTTTAACATTCACAGACACAAGTCCATAATATAATGATTTGATTAAACGTATAGACTTATTTTGGATTTATTCATGCAGAAAAAGGCAAATTCAGTGACATTCTGTTCTACAGTAAATTCTATTTTTTGCACATCACAGAAATCACAGGGCACGACAGAAGTCATTCGTTTTCATTATTTTCACATTGAAAGACAGATTTCTTCTGCGAGCGCACACTCACTCGGAGCAGATCCTCTGGTAAATCTCCTCCATCGTTGATGCCTCTGTTCATGCTGATGAAGCGCTCCACCGCGGGCTTGTCCCGCACGTTGGGGTTGTGCAGACTGGTGTTCAACATGATGATGGCAAACGACAGCACGTAACAGGTATCTGCGAGGAGAACACCGAGTTTAAGGACTGAGAGACATGGTGTGTCTACTCTAGACTAATAAAATACTCCTGAACTGAATTCTGAATTACACAAGCAGTCGAATCCAGACACACATACTCAATTCTGACTATGCTGTGCAGTAAGCATTTCTGACCAGCAGTGAAGTAACACCGATGGTATTATGTATGCTTGTAAGACCTGTGCTCTGGAAGACTCCAGGATTGCAGTGACAGTATCTCTGTGCAAAAGCCTCCATCATCCTGTCGATCTTCTGAGCCTCGCCGGGCAAGCGGAAGCTCCACAGAAACTGCCTGTAGTAAACATAAACGTACGGACACATCAGGAACACAAGCACTGCACAACAACTGTGTGAATACTACTCAACGACCGTATGTGACCCTGGAGAGCAAAACTTAAGGCTTAAGTGTCAATATTTAGAAATTGAGATTTATGCATCATCTGAAAGCTGAATAAATAATCTTTCCATTGATGTATGGTTTGTTATGATAGGACAATATTTGAAAATCTGGAATATGAGCGTGCAAAAAAAGTCAAAATATTGAGAAAATAATCTGTCAAGTTGTTCACATTAATCCTTAGCAATGCATATTACGAATCAAAAATGAAGTTTTGATATATATAAGGTAAGAAATTTAATAAATATATTCATGGAACATGATCTTAACGTCCTAATGATTTTTGGCATAAAATAAAAAATTGTAATTTTGACCCATACAATGTATTTTCGTCTATTTCTACAAATTTACCCCCGCGACTTAACACTGCTTTTGTGCTCCAGGGTCACATATACATTTTTATCAAGAAACATCCAGAAAATGTGCAAATCTATAAATCTGCTGTCTTACCGAAGAGCTTGTACCAAGTTCAGATCTGTGAATTCGTGAAGATCAACAAAAGCTTGCAATACTTTAAGGTTAAAGTCATCTCTGAAAGAGAGGGAAAGTCATATTTGAACAACATCTCTGTTTTAATATGTTTGGATCGGACTAAACAGGTGGATCACAATGATTACCTACAATCAAGTCAAATCTAATTCATTATGTATATCGTTTCAAAGAAGCTTTACATAAAATCATGAGGTTATTGTTTATAATATCTTCATGCATTATAGTTGCATTTAGCAGATTAGAGATGAGCGATTACATTTTGCAATGATACAAGCAAGGCTGGTTTTAAATTATTATTAAATAAATACTGTAATTAGCATGTTGTTCTTGAGCTGTTAGACAGTTTGCAGGCTAAAGCCCTCACAGAAGACAGTCTTTACGCCATACACACACCATCAGAAGCAATGCTTATTATTTATTTGAGCATCTGAAATATAGTTTTTACAGTTTTTACCTGCTTAGCATATTTGTATCACACAACAAAAATATCAAACTGCTTCTTTTTTTTTACACTACCATAAAAAAAAATCATACAAATTCTTGATAATTGTAGCATGCAAGTGTACCTTTCACCCAGATAGTCTCCTATTGCAGTTTTATTGAGTCCTTCTCCTTTGTACAGAAACTGAGCGACGTCCTCTGACGTGTGTCTAAGAAGCTCGTTCTCCACCAGGAACACGATGCCCTGTGAAACATAGAAATATTACAAGATTTAACATAAAACAACTAAATAGTGTATGCTCCTGCAACATACTTATATGATAGTAACATACGTGTTATGAATGTCAGGGAAACCTATATGGGTTTTTGATTAAATATTTAAAATTATAATTAATTAATTCTTTATTTAGAAAGGACACATGACATTAACAGTGCAAACATTTACAATGTTGTGTTAATTGTGTAAATATATATATCATTTCTGTTTTTTTTAACTTTCTAGTCATCAGAAGATTCTGAAAACATTTATCACTGTTTCCACAAAAATATTGTGCAGCACGACTGTTTTCAACATTGATAATAATCAGAAATGTTTGTTGAGAAGCATATTATTATGATTTCTGAAGATCATGTGACACTGAAGACTGGAGTAATGATGCTGAAAATACAGAAATAAATTACAGTTTAACACATTCACATAGAAAACAGATATTTTAAATTGTAATAATATTTCACCATTTTGTTTTTACTGTATTTTTATCAAATAAATGCAGGCTTATTGAGCAAAAGAGACTTTCAAAAACAGCAAAACATTAACCAAATTTCTGAACGGTAGTGTATATACACATTAACTTGTGCTCATAAATGTACATGCCCCTTGCAGAATATGCAAAATTTTAATAAAATAAGAGGGATCATAAAAATGGCATGTTATTGTTTATTTAATACTGTCCTGAATAAGCTGTTTCACCTAACAGATATTTATATATTCTCCACAAGACAAAATAACAACTGAGTTTATAAATATGACACGGCTCAAAAGTTTGCACACCCTTGAATCTTAATACTGTACGTCGTTTCCACGGCTGTTTTTCTGTTTTGTGATAGTTGTTCCTCATTGGTCCCGAGTCAGTTCAACTGCCTGCCGTTCTTCAGAAAAAGCCCTGCTCCTGCACGTTCTTTGGTTTTCCAGCATCTTCTGCATACCTGAACCCTTTCCAACAGTGACTGTATGATTTTGAAATCCATTGTTTCACATGGAAGACAATTGGGGTACTCATACACCGCTATTACAAAAGGTGGAAACATTTACGGATGCTCAAGAAGGCAACACAATGCATTAAGAGCCAGAGGGGGGAAACTTTTTGAATTGGATGATCAGGGTAAAATTGTACTTATTTTGTCTTCTGGGAAGCAGTTAAGTATTTATGTAGCTTCTTAAGTGAAGTACCCCAAAAAAATATATATATATCTTTAAACACAATAAGAAAATAAATGTACACATCATCATCCTGTTCAAAAGTTTTCACCCTCGCTCTTAATGCATTGCTTGAGTATCTGTAAATGTTCTACTCAGCCATCATTGAGTCTGTCCTGTGTTGATCTAGAATGGTTTGGTTCAGCTATCTAAATAGGCATTAGGAGACTACAACGGACAGTCAGGACTGCTGAGAGGATAATCGGTGCCCCTCTGCCCAGCCTCCATGATCTTTACATCTCCAGAGTGAGCAAAATGACTGAGAAAACTCTCTCTATGAACTGTTGCCCTCTGGCCGGCGCTACAGAGCACTGACACAGCCAGACACAAGAACAGGCCATATCCCACCTGAACAACACATAACACACCCTGGTACTGTACATCTGTAAATAACTCATCAAACCTTCATCTGCACATAGGACACATGCACATTCACAGTTCTGTCTGTGGTCATTTTTCTTTTCTGTATATTTATAAATTTGCATTACTGTTGTTATTTATAATTTATTGTCTATTCTCTTCATTAATAGTGTTTGTATTACTTGAATTATATGTTGTCTGCACTATGTTTGTACTTCTGTACTGGACGCTCCTAACACTAAGACAAATAACACTACTTGTGTGTGTAACACACTTGGCAATAAAGCTCTTTCTGATTCTGATCTGTAAATATTTCCATATTTTGTAATAGCGGTGTATGAGTCCCTCAGTGTGAAAAGATGGATTTCAAAATCACACAGTCACTGTTGGAAAGGGTTCAAATATGCAGAAAATGCTGGAAAACCAAAGTACGTGCAGGAGCTGGGTTTTTTTTCTGAAGAACAGCAGACAGTTGAACTGTTTAGGATTATTGAGTGACTCATGAACAACCATCACAAAACAGAACGGAAACAACGCAGATTAAAATTCTACTTTTGAACGTGGTCTTTTTTTTTATGAATTCTGTTATTATTTTGTCTTGTGTGGTGTATATATAAACACATGTTATGTTGAAATGTCTTACTCAGGAGAGTACTAAACAAAAATAACATGCAATGTTATTATCATCAATCATTTTGGCTAATGCTACAAATATACCCCAAGCGACTCAAGACTGGTTTTGTGCTCCGGGGTCACATATGTGAATGTTCTGCAAGGGGTATGTAATCTTATGAGCACAACTGTATATTAAAATGTAAACCTGTGATATTATTTGCTGGTAAACAATAGCTTTTAAAAAAAAAAACAGGACGGCTTACCTTTTTCGGGTCCATGTTGAATTTCTTCCTGCCCATGGCCACATGCCGATTCTTCTGTAATGTTTTACTACAAAAAACAGGAGGTCAATACTGTTTTCACGTTTAAGGGGTGAAGTACAAGGACTCACTATGAGCATGGATAGTTCAAGTTCATGTAACGACTGCACTGTACACACACAGCTACTGACCCTGCTGAAAAAACTATAGGAAATATAATGGATTCAATGGGAATTGTATTGGTTTTAATGGAAACTATAATGATGTCAACTGATATGTGATGGATTCTATTGGTGGGTTGTTAAATCTTATTGGGAAAATTAATTTTGTACTGGTTATACTGGAAAAAGCTAATGGTATTTTAATGGAAACCATTGGAATTTCTGTGATGGTTTCTATCGGGCTACTATTGCTTTTATCAGGGAAGAGATAACGTCTGTGTGCTTTTATTTGAGTGTTATCTATCAGAGAAGGCAAATTGGAGAACAAACACTGGTGCAGCAACCAGAAGCACAAACCGGTTCCCGTCAACAAAACAGGTAGATGCGAGACTAACCTGCCTCTGTGCTGCTCTCCAGCCCCTCCACCTCTATAATGGCTTCTCTCAGCTCCTCTTTCAGTCTCTGGATCTCCAGAAGCAGCGCTCCTTTCCTGCGGCGGATCTCCTCCAGCTCGGAGCGCTCCTCTGGACTCAGGTCCACTGGGACTGTGGAGAGACAGAGAGGGGGCGACATTAGGGCACAGGGTCTGAATAGGCTTTTCACTTCCGTTCCGCTCACTATACATCCATGCCAGTGTTGCCAACTGCTTTCAATTGAAAGTAGCTAAAAGTGACTAGATGACACCATAAAGGCAAATTCACTGATCTATATAAAGATAAATGTAGATCAGTGGGCAAGATAAGAACTTAGATAAGGTTTGTCCAAGTTGCTGCTATATTTGTCCCTAAACTTTTGAAATAAAAGTCTCAAAAGGGGCGGGGAAGACACTAAATCTAGACCTCTTTCCCAAGTTTTCGGTCTCTCATTTTTCCGCTGCCCTTGAAACTCAGTACTTGCATGCTTATGTCTAATATCATTTACTTTATGATGTGAGCTGGACATGCACACATGCTCCGTTTACATACTGGAGACGTTTATATTCAGGTTATTTATCTGAGGACTAACAGACGACTCTTACGACACCAGCTGGTGTTTGAAGGGAGCAAGCCGGGACAGAACAGCAGCGCTTGCAGGCAGAGACACATACTCTGACGCTCCTCCTTGCAAAACACAATCTTCCGCTCGAATGCTCAAAAACATGACACTAGCAGCTTTCTGAACCGAGTCAGGCATATACAGTACAAAGCGGTGTAAAGTCTGACATTAGGTCTACTTTGCATTTTTCTGCTTCATACAATTTGTTTCCATTGCAATTCAACATATCAGATTTGGACAACAGAACCAAAAGTACCAGCCCACATCAACCCCTTTCCTCCAAACTCCACCTTCTTTCGAGTATTTGAATTTAAAAAGGTACAAAATAAGCCATATTTTATTCTAAAACACCAGTTGCAAAAATGTTTAAAGGCAATGTTTAAAGCACAAAATGTGTTAATTCAAATGCCGCCAGTTTTGTCATTTCATTTCAACCTATTTTTGTTTCATCTGCAAATGCTAATTTTGCACAAATACTTAAAAAAATTCTTAATTTTTTCTCATTTAAATTAAAATAACCATATCAAAATACCATAAATCCCTTATTACAAACTCCCTCAAAAGGTTCAAAATAGGGAACATTTTATAGGATGTGACATTTGGAGTCAAAATCTCCATCAGAAAAATATCAGTCTAATACCCTATTTTTATGTTAAATGGGGGAAAACACGTGTTACGGACGTGACTAAAAACAGTTTCTGGGAGATTTAGTAGAATTAGTAGATTGTCTGTGAATTACAATGCCCAGCCCAGAAGAACAACATCTGTCGAACGGAGAAGGGTTAGCTATTTACAAAGCATTAAATATCTATTTTTGTGTGTGTGTTTCAGAGGGAAAAATCAATGTTACAGATGTGACATCTCTAGGTTATGGACGTGGCATATTCTAAAACAGCAGTTACAAAAATTAACACATATGTTACTAATTATAAAAAAGTATTTTGTTTCATCTGCAAATTCTACATTTGTACACAGATACTTAAAAAAAAATTAATAATAATTTAATAGCATTACTAATATGACTCTGATAATCTTTTCTCTCGCTCACTCGGAGACTGGAAACTATATGAGAACTAAACCTGATGATCTTGTTCACCAGCATCATCTGATATGATCCGAAGAGCATATTGAGCTTCAACAGAAGAAACCCTCACAAGCAGAAACTCACAGATCAATTACACATATCTGATTAGTCACATAGAAATAATACACAATGTTTCGTTGTTATCTGGTCTCTGTGTAGGCCTCCAGCCTATCTTCAAGATCTTCCAGTAAGGTATGAAGTGCATGCTGATGATGATGACAAGCACAATTCAGTATATAATTTACTAAAAAACTATATAATATTATAAATAATAAAAAAAGATGAAATGTCCAAGAATGCCACCCTACATATATACGTTGAACCGCTGAGAAATATTACACAAGGCCTCTGAGAAGCACACAATGTTGACACAATGTTATTCAGCCTCTGATAAGACACGTTACAGATGTAAACAACTGAAGGAGGCCAAACATGAATGAATCCAGATCACTGACTGCTGATGAGAGGCTGAATTATGTACTGTAGCTGCAGAAACCATAGCCGTGACAACAAACAGCTGACATTAGAGTTTAAACCTTTCAAATAACCAAAGCATCCTTCTACATAGAGCTCGTGTGAATCAGGAAACACAGTCGTGATGCGGCACCGAACAGCTTTACTTACTGTAGTCCAGATCATCCATTTTGGGGGCTTTGCTTTTAGGCATATATGTGTCGGAATCGAATGTCATTCAATAACCGAGAGATAAGGATATATAAAAATATACCCCACAAACGAAAAGGAAATAAATAAATAACTAGGCGGAGGACCGAAAGGACTCAGACAAAGGAGGAGTCGAGAGCGGGCACCGGCTGAGCGACCTGCAGGGGGCGCTGCAGAGGATCCTGGGAGAAGAGAAGGATTGTGGGAAGGATCAGGGGCAGGACTCCAGCAGAGACATGGACAAACTCATCGTGCAGCAGATCTTCCAGGAGTTTCCTCAGATCTCCAGAAGTGACCACAACTGACCCCTGCTCTCCGCTTTGTGCTAAACTATCTAACGTTATTGTTCCTCTTATGGCTTTGTTCAAGGGAAACGATAACGAAATATTTTCTTAAACACTAATCAAATGCTACCATCATAATGCACCTGAAATATGACTGTTAATAGCCATAGCATTAAAAATAGAAAGTGAAGAGGAATTACATGCTTAACCCATAGAGAAGCTTTTCACTTATAACATATAAAACCTGACTGACTGATGCTTTAATGCACTTCCGGCAAACATGGAAACAATATGTAAATGGTCACATGACCAGAGCAGAATCTTGAGAAGATGAAAAAACTGTTTAATGTGTCTAGTATTGATATATGAATTCACAATTATTCACTTTTGTCGAGTTGAGTAAATATCTGTGACCGCTGGGATTACAGTTTGCACTTAAATAATGCAATCACAAATTAAAATGTTACAAATAAGTTGCAATATTGATGTTGTAACACTGGTAGCACTAATATAAAAATTATGATAAAGTAACATTTAAAATATGTTAATGATTGTGTTTTTTGTCTTGTATTGGAGTGTTGTATAAGGGTTTTTATGCGTGATAGTAACCATAGAATGTGATCAAATATATTTTTTAATAACTGGGCTGAGAAATGTAACAATTTTAATGATTGCAGAAATATGTAAATTTAGTAAACAATATTGTGACCGACCGAATAATTATTTCAAAGGGTTTCTAATAACACATCAGAAAAACAAAAAAGGGATTTAACGGGTTAATATATATGATTTAAGCCCCGCCCATGTCCTGCGACACCTGCTCTGCAGGTGTGCCGGTGATATAGTTGAAATAGGGTGTGTTTGTGGGGGAGAGGTCGCGAGTGTTTCTGACTGACGCTAAATCTGCCGGAGTTCTGTGAGACTGGACCGAGCTGAACATGTCGAAGCAGCAGCAGATCAGTCCAGTGAAGAACTTCTTCGCCGGAGGATTCGGAGGAGTGTGTTTAGTGTTCGCCGGACACCCGCTGGACACCATCAAAGTACCTCATACACACTCTTATTACTCTAAATATACTCTATCAGATCATAACCTGCTTCATAATCACTGTTATTACACTCAATATACTCTTATCAGATCATAACCTGCTTCATATTCACTGTTATTACCCTCAATATACTCTTATCAGATCATAACCTGCATCATATTCACTGTTATTACTCTCAATATACTCTATCGGATCATAACCTGCTTCATATTCACTGTTATTACTCTTAATATACTCTCTCATCATAACTGGCTTCATATTCACTGTTATTACTCTCAATATACTCTATCGGATCATAACCTGCTTCATATTCACTGTTATTACTCTTAATATACTCTCTCATCATAACTGGCTTCATATTCACTGTTATTACTCTCAATATACTCTATCGGATCATAACCTGCTTCATATTCACTGTTATTACTTTCAATATACTCTTATCGGATCATAACCTGCTTCATATTCACTGTTATTACTCTCAATATACTCTATCAGATCATAACCTGCATCATATTCACTGTTATTACTCTCAATATACTCTATCGGATCATAACCTGCTTCATATTCACTGTTATTACTCTCAATATACTCTATCGGATCATAACCTGCATCATATTCACTGTTATTACTCTCAATATACTCTATCAGATCACAACCTGCATCATATTCACTGTTATTACTCTCAATATACTCTATCTGATCACAACCTGCTTCATATTCACTGTTCATTTTCATATTCATTATTATATTCATATTCTTCATGTGATTAGTTTGAGCGACGCCCTCTACTGTACAGACCTGAATTTACATTTCTTTCAGCCTGATCACTAAATTTTGTGTAAATGTTAATGTAATTTCCATTGTAATAAATGGCCTTTACATTTGCAAAATAAGAACTTTTTTATATTAGAAAACGAATAAGTAAGCCCTGCCCAGATTTAAAAAGTTACTTTAAAAGTAACGTATTGCATTACTTTCCATAATAAGTAACATAACTAGTTAGTTTTTTAGGCAATATTGTAACGCACTCCTTGTGAAAACAGCTCTCTCTGTTTTGGCGCTTTTCCACTGCATGGTACGGCACGGTACGGTTCGGTACGGTTCACTTTTGGGGGGTTTTCCACTGGGTGCTGTACCTGGTACCTGATACTTTTTTAGTACCACTTCGGCCGAGGTTCCAAGCGATCCGTACCATTACCAAAACGTGACGTGTAAACTCTCCTGATCACTGATTGGCCGGAGAAAATTGTCATTACTGCGTCACTGAACTTGCGACACGAGACCCTCCTCTACAGCCCTACCCACTAGATTTAAATCAGCACAGCCAGCGAAGGATCGGACGCAATTTCTGTTTAAACAAATGCACATTTTTGCATCAACCACAAAATAGCAGTGTCGTCTGTTGAGGAAGTACAGACGTTCCTCTCGTTGATAGCCGAGGAGCGGATCCAGCGAGAGCTTGATGGCACGACGCCGAAGGAAAAAGCCTTATGTATAACGTTACTTTTGAACTTGCTATATTTTCAGAGTATGTTTTCTGTTTATATTTTTACCTCTGTATCTGTGTTTTGCTTCAATTAAAAACAATCTGATCGAATAAGTGTACCTCCAGACTATATTAAAAATGTATTATTGTATGAGCACGTAATGAACCTCTTGAAAAAGACAAATGATTAATGCCACGATTATAAAAACCATCATATAAATAAAAAAAACAAGGGATACATTGTACATTTTGAAATATTCAAAAGTTTATTGATAATTCACTTTACAGAACACGCTACATGAGTAGTTAACTAACTTAATCAAGTAACGCAGCACACCTGCACGAACATCTCTGCCCTCCTCTACAGCCCATGGCACTGTCACCACAGTCTCTGCAGCTGGGGGTAAATCACAAGCATTCTCATAGACCTCTCCATTGCTGTTAAAAACATCCACATGCCGAGAATGAAGAACACTGTTCCGTCTCCTTCTTTTGTTGTGTTTGTTTGTGAAGCGTTTACGATGATGTCACGGCAGTAGAGGCGGCGCAATTATAACGACGCGTGAATAATCCCACCCACTCTATAGCGGTACTTAACTGCGGTGGAAACGCAAACCACCCCGAACTAAGCCGTACCGTACCGTACCATGCAGTGGAAAAGCGCCATTTGACACTGTTGTCATGTGATGTCTGCACAGGTGCGACTGCAGACGCAGCCCAGGCCCGGTCCAGGAGAGTCTGTGCAGTACCACGGGACGCTAGACTGCTTCAAGAAGACGCTGGCCAAAGAGGTGCGAGCGACTCGGAGCTGTGTGTGTGCTGAGCGCAGACGGGCAGACTGACTCGTGTGTGTGTGTGTGTGTGTGTGTGTGGCAGGGGTCCGGGGCTGTATAAGGGCATGTTGGCGCCCATCATCGGAGTCATGCCCATGTTCGCCTTCTGCTTCTTTGGCTTTGGACTTGGCAAGAAACTGCAGCAGAAAACACCGGACGATGTTCTGACGTGAGCCGCTGGAGACGTTTACATTTGTTGAGTGTAACTAGTGTGTTTCCTCACCGTGTGTGTGTGTCAGGTATCCGCAGCTGTTCGCTGCAGGGATGCTTTCAGGTGTCTTCACTACGGCCATCATGGCTCCAGGTGGGAGGATCAAATGTCTGCTGCAGGTGAGACTCATCTCTCGTGTGTGTGTGTGTGTGTGTGTGTGTGTGTGTGTGTGTGTGTGTGTGTGTGTGTGTGTGTGTGTGTGTGTGTGTGTGTGTGTGTGTGTGTGTGTGTGTGTGTGTGTGTGTGTGTGTGTGTGTGTGTGTGTGTGTGTAACGTGGATGTGTGTGTGTTCAGATCCAGGCGGCGTCGGGGCATGTGAAGTACGCGGGGCCGATGGACTGCGTCAAGCAACTGTACCGAGAGAACGGCATCCGCGGCATCTATAAAGGAACAGCTCTGACGCTCATGAGAGGTGCAGACACACACCACAGTAACACTCAGACAGAGTTACACACACCACAGTAACACTCAGACAGAGTTACACACACCACAGTAACACTCAGACAGAGTTACACACCACAGTAACACTCAGACAGAGTTACACACACCACAGTAACACTCAGACAGAGTTACACACACACAGCACAGTAGCACTCAGACAGAGTTACACGCACCACAGTAACACTCAGAGTTACACGCACCACAGTAACACTCAGAGTTACACGCACCACAGTAACACTCAGAGTTACACGCACCACAGTAACACTCAGGCACCACAGTAACACTCAGAGTTACACGCACCACAGTAACACTCAGACAGAGTTACACGCACCACAGTAACACTCAGACAGAGTTACACACACACAGCACAGTAGCACTCAGACAGTAGCACTCAGACAGAGTTACACACACACAGCACAGTAGCACTCAGACAGAGTTACACACACACAGCACAGTAGCACTCAGACAGAGTTACACAATCTCTTCTCAGGTGTTCGGTCATCTTAGATTATTTAAGGGTTGGATCCAGACTGAAGCTTGTGTAATTTCTAGCTACCACGGGATGTTAATCCTGCAGAAACAGAAACAATAAGACAATTAGCGTAGCAGTTGTTCCATCCAGGAATAACCCTGGATGAAATTATCAGTATAACCCAAGCTAAAGCATAATAATAATGTGCATTTGTTCAGATAGACTGGCAGTACAAGATTTTGAGATGCATTATATGAATGCTTGGCTAAAGAGATGTGTCTTTAATCTAGATTTAAACAGAGAGAGTGTGTCTGAACCACGACGTTATCAGGAAAACTATTCCAGAGTTTAGGAGCCAGATATGAAAAGTTCTACCTCCTTTAGTGGACTTTGCTATCCTAGGTACTACCAAGAGTCCAGAGTTTTGCGACCTTAGGGAGCGGGTTGGATTGTAGCATGATATAAGATTAGTTAGGTACGCAGGAGCTAAATCATTTAGGGCCTTATAGGCAAGTAATAATATTTTGTAACTAATACTAAACTTAATAGGTAGCCAGTGCAGAGACTGTAAAATTGGAGTAAAATTATCATATTTTCTTGACCTGGTAAGGACTCTAGCCGCAGCATTTTTTACTATCTGTAGCTTGTTTATTGAAGATGCAGGACAACCACCTAGTAGTGCATTACAATAGTCCAGTCTAGAGGTCATGAATGCATGAACTAACTTTTCAGCATCAGAAACACTTAACATGTTCCGTAGCTTGGCAATGTTTCTAAGATGGAAGAATGCTGTTTTTGTAACATTGGAAATATGATTTTCAAAAGATAGGTTGCTGTCTAATATAACACCCAGATTTTTAACTGTAAAGGAAGTAACATTACATCCGTCTAGTTGCAAATTGTAATCCAAGATATTCTGTGTACTGTTTTTAGGTCCAATAAGTAATATCTCTGTCTTATCTGAATTGAATAGGAGAAAATTACTGGTCATCCAATCTTTTATATTTTAACACACTCCGTTAGCTTAGATAGTTTAGAGATTTCATCTGGTTTTGTTGAGATATATAGTTGAGTGTCATCAGCATAACAACGGAAACTAATCCCGTATTTTCTAATAATATTACCAAGGGGCAACATATATAATGAAAATAACACAGGACCTAAGACAGATCCTACCACCATACTTTACTGGTGATAATTGAGATGACTCCCCGTTTAAATAAACAAAGTGGTAGCGATCGGACAGGTAGGATCTAAACCATCTTAGAGCCTGCCCTTGAATACCTGTATAGTTTTGTAATCGATCTATCACTATGTCATGATCTATAGAGTCGAACGCAGCACTAAGATCAAGTAAAACTAGCAACGAGATGCTGCCTTTGTCTGACGCAAGAAGCAAGTCATTTGTTATTTTAACAAGTGCAGTTTATGTGCTATGGCGGGGCCTGAAACCTGACGGAAATTCTTCATAGATATAATTTTTTTGCAAAAAGGAGCACAGTTGAGCAGACACTACTTTTTCTAATATTTTCGACATAAACGGAAGATTTGAGATGGGCCTGTAATTTGCCAGTTCACAAGGATCTCATTTTGGTTTCTTAATAAGAGGCTTAATAACTGCCAGCTTAAATGGTTTTGGGAGGTGACCTAAAGATAACGAGGAGTTAATAATATTGAGAAGCGGTTCTTCTGCTACAGGTAACAACTCTTTCAATAGTTTAGTGGGTACAGGATCTAATAAACATGTTGTGGGTTTAGATGCAGTGATAAGTTTATTTAGCTCATCCTGTCCTATAGTTGTAAAGCAATTAAGTTTTTCTTTGGGTGCGATGAATGAAGCTGAAGTACTAGACGCTGTAGAATCTACATTTGTTATTGTATTTCTGATATCTATTTTATCAGTAAAGAAATTCATAAAGTCATTACTATTAAACTGTGAGGGAATATTTAGATCGGGTGACATCTGTTTATTTGTTAATCTAGCCGCTGTGCTAAATAAAAACCTTGGATTGTTTTGGTGATTATCTATGAGTTTGCGGATATACTCGGTTCTTGCAGATTTTAGAGCCTGTCTATAGCTGGACATACTGTTTTTCAATGCAATTCTAAAGACTTCCAAGTTAGTTTTTCTCCATTCGTGCTCAAGATTACGAGTTTCTTTCTTGAGAGAATGGGTATAACTGCTGTACCATGGTGCAGCACTTTTTTTCTCTTACCTTTTTTAATTTGATGGGGGCAACAGTTTCTAACGTATTAGAGAAGATAGTTCCCATGTTGCTAGTAATTGTGTCTAGTTCATCTGTATTTATGGATACACAGAGCAGTTGAGAGAAATCAGGCAGGTTATTTGTGAATCTGTCTTTAGTGGCTGGAACAATAATTCTGCCTGGACGATAACGCGGAGCCATATAGTTAATATCAGTAATATGCAGCATGCACGATACAAGGAAATGGTCCGTAACATCACTTTGAAGTACGATATCTATATCAGTAAGATCAATTCCATGCGATATTATTAAATCTAGCGTATGATTAAAATGATGTGTTGGCCCGGTGACATTTTGCTTGACACCAAAAGAGTTTATTAGGTCCTGTAACGCAAGTCCTAACGCATCATTTGTATTATCAACGTGAATGTTAAAATCTCCAACAATTAGTGCTTTATCAACATTAACCAATAGGTCTGAGAGGAAATCTTCAAATTCTTTTAAAAAGTCTGTATATGGCCCTGGAGGTCTATACACAGTAGCCAGAGCAAGATATAGGACAGATTTATTTTGCTTATCTGACAGTTTAACATTGAGCATAAGTATTTCGAATGAGTCAAACCTGTATCCTGTTTTCTGAGTCACATTGAGAATATCACTATATATTGTTGCGACACCGCCGCCACGACCAGTATGACGAGGCTCATGCTTATAACAGTAGCTTGGTGGAGTAGATTCATTTAGACCAAAATAATCATTTGTTTTAAGCCAGGTTTCAGTCAGACAGAGTACATCAAAACGTCTCGGGTTACTCGCGTAACCCTTGTTCTCTGAATAGGGAACGAGACGCTGCGTGAGCTTTTCACGCTTCGGGAACGCCTCCTGCGTGACCGATGTCTGAAGCCCCTATAGAATCACCCCAATTCATTGGCTGATGGCGCGACGCCATCCCTGATGCAATCACATCGTCAGCTTATACTGGCGAACGCGCCATCCACTCCTCAGATTTCTCTGCCGAAAAGAACCCTGTCGGCAGCGTGAGGAGCTTGGCAGCAAACGCAGCGTCTCGTTCCCTATTCAGAGAACAAGGGTTACGCGAGTGAGCTTTTCACACTTCGGGAACGATATACCAAACACGGCAAGCTGAAAACGCTGCCTATCTGGTCCAATAATGAACCAAAAACATACGGTCGGTTCAAACCGATAAGATCTAAGAACCTGGAGCCGTATCAACGTCAAGGTTGTAAAACTTGACAAAGGTGTGCGGAGAGGACCATCCTGCCGCAACACAAATATCTTCCAGGGGTACCCCTCTAAAAAGAGCTTGAGAGGAGGCTACGCCCCTAGTAGAATGCACCTGAAAACTAAGAGGTGAAGGGAGGTTCTGCGCCTCATCAGCCAGCGAAATGGCGTCTCTCACCCAGTGAGAAATCCTCTGCTTCGACGTGGCAAGCCCGCGGCGGCCAGCACCAAAACAGACCAATAACTGGGAGGATTTTCTCCAAACCTTGGAGCGATCCACATACAGCTTCAATGCCCTGACCGGGCAGAGCATGTGGAGTCTCTCATCCTCACTTGAAGCAAAGGGAGGAGGATGGAAAGAGTGAAGTGTGACCACCTGAGATCGAAATGATGTGGACAAGACCTTGGGAATGTAACCCGGCCTAGGCAGCACGGTAACTTTGACTAGACCCGGGGCAAAGTCCATACACGTCTCACTAACAGATAAGGCCTGCAAATCTCCAACTCTTTTTAGTGACGTAAGCGCCAGCAAAAGAGTAACCTTAAGAGTCAGTATCCGCTCCGAAGCTGATTCTAAGGGCTCGAAAGGGGCCGTCACTAGACCTTCAAAGACGACTGACAAGCCCCAAGAAGGAACTGCCATGGGGCGAACCGGCCTAAGCTGTCTGACTCCACGCATAAAGGCGGAGACCATCCGATGTCTCCCCAAGGGGATCTCATCCAGCTCTCTCCGAGCTGCAATGGCCGCTACGTAAACCCTAAGGGTGGTAGCAGCCTCCCCCGCTGTCAGCCTTTCTTGCAAAAACTCCAGCACTGGACCAACAAGGCAGTTAACTGGGTCAATTGCACAAGCCAAACACCAGGATTCAAAGACGCCCCACTTGGAAGAGTACAGCCTCCTAGTTGCGGGGGCTCTGGCACTGGCTATGGTTCCCTGAACCTCGACAGGCAAAACATTCATCACAGCCCTTGGCCCTGTATGGGCCATACCCACAACTTCCAGAGCTCTGGTTGAGGATGCCAGATCTTGCCCTGAAGCTGGGACAGTAAGTCCCGCCTGATCGGTATCTCCCAACTAGACCGATAGGAGAGGGAAGTTAGCTCCGAGAACCAAGTCTGGGAGGGCCAGAATGGGGCTATGAGAAGGAGACGGGCACCGCTCACCTTTACTCTGCATAGTACTGCCGGAATCAGCTTTATTGGCGGAAACGCGTACAGACTGACATTCGGCCATGGATGGGCAAATGCATCTATGCCCAGAGTCGTCGGGAAACTCAGGGAGAACCAGAGCGGGCACTGGGATGACTCTTGAGAAGCAAAGAGGTCCACCCCCGCTTTGCCAAACAGATCCCAGATCCGGGATACCGTCTGACGGTTCAACATCCATTCCCCCGGCCTGAGCTTCTGTCTCGACAGAAAATCAGCCGCAAGGTTCAGTATTCCCGGAACGTGAACCTCCCTCAAAGAGAGGAACTTGTCTTGGGAGCAAAGGAGAAGACGGCGCGCAAGCCTGTCCAGGGTGCGCGACCGTGAACCTCCCTGACGGTTTATGTGGGACACAACCGCCATATTGTCCGTTCTGACTATGATATGATACCCCTCCCGAGAACGGGGAGAAAATACATCAAAGCCAGGATGACAGCCCTGAGTTCCAGGCAGTTTATATGCCCAGAGAGGAATTTTTCCTTCCACTCCCCGCTCGCCGGTCTGCCTTCGAAGACCGCGCCCCAGCCTGTCATTGATGCGTCCGTCGTGATCATATGGCAACGGTGGATCGCACCCATTCCCACACCGCTCCGGAGAAAAGCGGGGTCTCGCCATAGTAAAAGGGGTCGACAGCAACTGCGCGACACCCTGATAAGGCGAGTGGCTGGTACAGTGGGGTGTAACCTCAGCTCCTTCATCCACCAAAGGAACGGCCTCATGTGAAGCAACCCTAGGGGCAACACAGGGGAGGCCGCTACCATGAGGCCTAACAGCCTGCGGCAGGTACCTACAGAGACATAATGGCCTAGCTTGAAGCGGGCCAGACATGCTGTAAAATCGGGTATCCGGGCAGGAGCCAAACGGGCCTGCATCTGAACGGAATCCAAATGAACCCCCAGAAACACGGTTCGCTGTGATGGGAGGAGCACACTCTTCGGCCACTCGCCAGGCCGAAGGGCAGGACCTTGTATTAGTAAGCCTTCCCTCCAAAGGCAAACCGAAGGAACCTCCTGTGCCTCCGAACGACCTGGATGTGAAAATACGCATCCTTTAGGTCGATGGTGACAAACCAGTCCCCCCCCTTGGACCTGAGACATGATGGTTTTCATCGTCAGCATCTTGAACTTCCCTTTGTAGAGGGAAAAAACCCGTCGAAGCGGGGGGGATTTTTCCCAAACTGAAGTGTGTAGCAGACCGAATTGTGCGGAGAACCCACAGCGACACCCCCGGTAGACGCTCCCATTCGTGAAAGAAGTGCGATAGATGAAGCAGAGTGTCGTGCAAGGGAAGACATACCTGAGATGGGGTGTCGAGAAGACCTGGAAGCAGCGGCACCCTCCACCATGAAGAAGAGCCCTCGGCGTACTTATTCAGGATGATGGAGAGAGAAGTTCTGGACTGACGGGTGGCCAGCACGGGGTCCGTACACTGCAGGAGAGAAACGGCTGTGTCTCCTAACACGCGGCCCGCTGGCGGCGAACGGACGAGCTGTAGAGGGGGGAAGACGGACGCGTCCCCCAACTGCCAGCCCGAATAAAAATGAGGGTGAACTAGATCTGCACACCAAGCCTCAATGGGTGGCTGTGACAGATTTGAGTGAGGAGAGCGTGTTCGTGGCGGGCAGAAACGCTTCAGCGGTCTGACCTCGCCCCATAACGGTGAAACGGCTCTCCTCATTCCGTCAGGAACGACCCGGATTAGCCGAAGCAGCAGGCCTGTTGGGCCGCTTCAGGTTAACCCGCTTGCGTGGTTGCTGGCGGGGAAAAGACCGGCCACGGGCTCCCCAAACCATAGTAGGGGAAGGGTGCGTGGCCTGGGCTCCACCGCCAGAGGGCTCCTTTAGGGAGTGCTCCCTAGACACAGAGGAGGAGGGAGTGGAATAGTCCCTTGATCTCCTCGGCATGAATTGTTTGAGAGCAACCGACTGCGTCTTGGCTGAGCGGAACTTGTCCACTACAGCGCTAACCGCCTCCCCAAATAACCCAGATTGTGAGATGGGTGCGTCCAGCAAAAACACCTTCTCCTTCTCACGGATCTCGGTTAAATTGAGCCACAGATGGCATTCTGTGGCCACTGAAGCCACCATAGAGCGCCCCACGGCGCGTGCGGTGTGCTTGGTGGCTCTCAGAGCCAAGTCGGTGGCTCTGCGCAGTTCCTTCACGGCTTCTGGAGTCAAGCCGGTTCCTTCATCCATCTCCTTCAGGACGTCCGCCTGGATGGCCATCGTGTGGAGGGCCATACCTGCCTGACCGGCCGCGATGTAGGACTTCCCGATAAGAGCGGAAGTGGTCCTACACGGCTTGGAAGGAAGGAGGGGGCGGGACTTCCAGGAAGGTGCCAAAGAGGGTGAAAGATGGGAGGCCAAAGTATCCTCGACCACCAGCATGGCGGTGTAACCCTGCTCCACAGAACCCACGAGGTTGGTGAAGTCAGCGGCTGCCGCATTAGTAAGGTGGGAGGAAAATGGCTGCTTCCAGGATCTGGAGATCTCTTGATGCAGATCACTGAAAAATAGCAGCTTCCTCCTTTCAGCCTTGGAATGTGCACTGCTGAGGAACCGCTCATCGAGTTTCGAAGCTCGGGACCCGCGGGGCTCATCGGGCCAATCCAGCGCGAGCTTCTCGGTGGCGCGCGAAAGCACGTCCACAAGCTCAGAGTAGGCCGCGCCTCCTTGCCGCTAGGCGGGAGCGCATCTGCTAAAGCAGGCCCTAAATCCTCGGAGTCGGAGGCTGCTGTGTGCAGAATATCATCTAGCCCAAAGGAAACGAGCCTCTCGGGCTAGAAAATAGAAAATCATGCGCGAATTCAGCTGGTGAATTCGTGCGCATGCGTTCGGGAGAAAAAAGGCGAGGCCTGTCTGCTCACTCTCCATCTCATCGAGCTCGACATCCGAACTCCAGGTCGTGGCTTCACGAGAGGCCGCGGAGGTCCCTGGGGCACGATGGGGAAAAGTGGAAGATTCCTTCTCTCAAGCCGAGAGCGGAGGGTTATGAGATGGATATCCTCGCAAATCTTGCATTTTGAGGTCCCGTAAACCGTGTCACGTGCATGCGAAAACCCCAAGCACTTACTGTGTGGGTCTTCGCGAGCGATGAAACGTACACACGGTGGTTGACAGCGGCGATACTCCATGGCACTTCACCGCGAGGAGAACAAAGTTCCACTGAGGCAGTCGCCGAAGTGCAAATGGATGATCGCAGAAAGTAAGTTGGGCCAGAAAATCGCAACAACGAAGGGCAATGTGACCGCTTCGTGAAGGCAGAGAAATTTGAGGAGTGGATGGCGCATTCGCCAGTATAAGCTGACGACGTCATTGCGTCAGGGATGGCGTCGCGCCATCAGCCAATGAATTGGCGTGATTCTATAGGGGCTTCAGACATCGGTCAAGGAGGAGGCGTTCCCGAAGCGTGAAAAGATTGATTTTGTTCATTTATTTTGCATTTTTCTGGTTTAATTACGATCAGATTTGTTCTAGATCCTGCATTAAATGTATATTTTGATCTCACTATTCGGGGAACAGACACAGTCTGTATAGATTGGACACTGCAAGTACCTTTTATCATTTAAGTGGGTAGAACAAAAGTCATCATAGCTGTTATTGGAGAATTGGCTTACTAGTCAGATGGAGCGTAGTGTCCTGGTGATGTTGTCCGACAGGAGTTCCGCACCGACTCTGCTGGGGTGCAGGCCATCAGCACGAAATCGCCTAGGATGCTCCCAGAAAAGATTCAAATTATTAACAAAGATAATTTACTGCTCTTTACACCATGAAAACAACCATTCATTTAAAGCAAACAGTCTACTGAACCTTTCGAGTCCTCGTCGATACGTGGGAAGAGGTCCTGACACGATGATCGTCGCCGCGGGCGAGATGTGCTGCGTACCGTCTTGATCAGGCTCCTGAAGTCCCTCGTCAGTGTCTCCGTCTGCCGCAGCTTGGTGTCGTTAGCCCCCGTGTGAATCACAACAGCTGCAGCGCTCTCGTCATCCTTCAGGATCACGGGTATCTGCACAGAAACATCAAGAACACAAGCACCAGGGAGACAATGAGTGTGCACTTTACCTTCAGCTAACGTAGCATGTACATGCCGGACGATTGAGTCTCCGATGACCACAGCGTCACGTTCAGTCTCGCAGAGAGTGGCGACGCGGTTCCGGGATGAGATGTCGAAGACCGGAGGGGGAGAAGTCGTCGACCAGGGCCTGGATCGCGTCTTCCGCTGCTGCACCCAGGGTTCGTGGTTTCCCGGCGCCGGAGTGAAGCCCATCTGTGACGATCACGTCCCGGGTGCACGGGGCCTGTGCAGAGAAACACACGGAGTAGAGGTGGTGGGAGTTTTAGCAGCGCGCTACCTACTTACCCCGGACTTATGAGCGTCAGCCCGGGATGTTTCCAGCGTTGCTTTCTGTTTCCTCAGCTGGGCCTGTTTCCCAAGCAGCTTGTGGATCCATCTCTCCATGGCCTCCAGCTCCAGCTGCACCGAATGCAGCTCGAACGTGTCCTCACCTGCACACAAAGGTAGACACAAATCCGCCATTAAAGCAAGTAACAGTGAAACAATGTTAAATGTGTGTGTGTGTGAAAAGGGGTATTGGCTGTGTTAGCGGTACCCGCGCTGGCTTTTCTAACGGGCTATAAGCTAATAGCGGACTCGGGAAATCAAAATAAAACTTGCGATAACAAGCCACTCTGATTATTCTCGTTGCAGAATGCGATCGGGGATATATTCACACGTTATAGAAACTAAAATTATTGTGTATAAAATCGGAATTTAAGATAGAAAATAGATGATAAATAATTGGCTTGACGGAGATTCAATTCAGAACATGCGTCAGCGACAAACCAGTAGCACTCAGACAGAGTTACACACAGCACAGTATCACTCAGACAAGGTTACACACACCACAGTGACACTCAGACAGAGTTAGACACAGCGCAGTGACCCTCAGACAGAGTTAGACACAGCGCAGTGACCCTCAGACAGAGTTAGACACAGCGCAGTGACCCTCAGACAGAGTTAGACACAGCGCAGTGACCCTCAGACAGAGTTAGACAGCGCAGTGACCCTCAGACAGAGTTAGACACAGCGCAGTGACCCTCAGACAGAGTTAGACACAGCGCAGTGACCCTCAGACAGAGTTAGACACAGCGCAGTGACACTCAGACAGAGTTAGACACAGCGCAGTGACACTCAGACAGAGTTAGACACAGCGCAGTGACACTCAGACAGAGTTAGACACAGCGCAGTGACACTCAGACAGAGTTAGACACAGCGCAGTGACACTCAGACAGAGTTAGACAGCACAGTGACACTCAGACAGAGTTAGACACAGCGCAGTGACACTCAGACAGAGTTACACACACCCACACCACAGTAACACTCAGTTACACACAGCACAGTAACACTCAGACAGAGTTGCACACACCACAGTAACACTCAGACAGAGTTGCACACACCACAGTAACACTCAGACAGAGTTACACGCAGCACAGTCACACTCAGAGAGAGTTACACGCAGCACAGTCACACTCAGAGAGAGTTACACACACCACAGTAACATAGGAAAAACGTAACTGATATACATCACCATAACTCACCAGCTGATTTGTTGTACACATTTTCTGAAATATGTAAATGAGGCATTCTCAGGCTCATATGAATACGTGAATATTCAGATGATTGACAGCTGTCACTCTGTGTCAGACTAGTATGAACGCATGAATATTAATGAGTTGTGATGTCAGATGATTGACAGCTGTCACTCTGTGTGTCAGACTCGTATGAACGCATGAATATTAATGAGTTGTGATGTCAGATGATTGACAGCTGTCACTCTGTGTCAGATGTGCCGGCCAGTGGGATGTTCTTCATGACGTACGAGTGGATAAAGAGCGCGCTCACGCCGGAGGGCAGGAGGTCAGCCGGTCACATGACCACTCTGCTGCATAATTACACATGCAGACATGCCCTACATTGATATTGTGTGTATGTGTGTGTATCTCTTTCTCTGTGTGTGTGTGTGTGTATCTTTCTCTCTTTCTCTGTGTGTGTGTGTATCTCTCTCTCTCTCTCTCTCTCTCTCTGTGTGTGTGTGTCTCTCTCTGTGTGTGTATCTCTTTCTCTCTGTGTGTGTGTGTATCTCTCTCTCTTTCTCTCTGTGTGTGTGTATCTCTCTCTCTGTGTGTGTGTGTATCTCTCTCTCTCTCTCTCTCTCTCTCTCTGTGTGTATCTCTCTCTGTGTGTGTATCTCTCTCTGTGTGTGTGTCTCTCTCTCTATGTGTGTGTGCATCTCGCTCTCTGTGTGTGCATCTCACTCTCTGTGTGTGCATCTCACTCTCTGTGTGTGTGCATCTCCCTCTCTCTGTGTGTGTGTGTGTGTGTGTGTGCATCTCTCTCTTTGTGTGTGTGTGCATCTCTCTCTTTGTGTGAGTGTGTGTGTGTATCTCTCTCTTTGTGTGTGTGTGTGTGTGTGTGTGTGTGTGTGTGTGTGTGTGTGTGTCCAGCCCGTCGGAGCTCAGTGTTCCCAGTGTGCTGTTTGCTGGTGGGATGGCGGGGATCTTTAACTGGGCCGTGGCGATTCCTCCAGACGTGTTGAAGTCTCGCTTCCAGACAGGTGTGTGTGTGTGTGACGCAGTGCTGCTCTGATCCGGGCGTCTGCAGCCAGTCTGACTGTGTGTGTGTGTGTGTGTGTGTGTGTGTGTGTGTGTGTGTGTGTGTGTGTGTTCTGTCCGCAGCTCCAGAGGGCAAATATCCCAGCGGTTTCCGGGACGTTCTGAGAGAGCTGATCCGGGAGGAGGGCATCGGCTCGCTCTATAAAGGCTTTAATGCTGTGATGCTGCGAGCGTTTCCAGCGAATGCGGTACGACACGCTCTCATAAACACACGGGTCACTAGGGGTGTAACAGAATCGAACCGCACGGGGCAAGTATAGAAGTGATCATCCCCTTGGTGTGGGTACTTTGGAGCAGTGTTCATTTTGGCAGACATTTTTGATTTAGTCTTTATCTTGAGACCAAAATGCTTAATAGTCTTAGTCACATTTGAGTCTTTCATCGCTTTAGTCGACGAAACTTTTTGTCAAACTGCAGTTACCAACATTTATTTTAAATAGTGAATCCGCCACGGCGCGAGCACAACGCGCTCTTAAAGGGAATGGGTTGGTTTATTGCACACTACGCTCAAAACACACCCATTACTCAAGAGAATAGGGACGACCCGTTTAGACCACGCCCATTTTCCCGCCGTGTATTCGGACACGCCGTGCGCAGTGCGCTTACATCGTTAAAATAGGGCCTTATATAGCCAAAAAAAAAAAAAATTTAAATATAAAATGTGTTAGTTTGCAACAGTTGTGCTAACAACAATACAAATAATTTTTGATATTAAAACAGTTGTCATGGAAACATCCCATCTGCAGTTAATAAGGAAAGTCCTCCACTATATAACGACTCTGTTCACTACAAAGTGCCCACTCCAAGGGGTCATAGGGATGATCACTTATATTGGGAACTTGACTACGGCTCACGCGTCACTACATCATCACAGGTTTTTATTCTTATAGATTTCTTAAACTAACTTAAAATACTACGACATAACGCAGTTTGACTGCAGAAATCGTCATGAATGTCCCGATACAGAAAATCCACATGGTCTCAAAAATATACTTTTTTTATTCAATTATTTTGGTTTTTGGGGTCAAATATACAGAAGGCCATCTCCACCACATAAGAAACAAATATTATGATGATTATGAGATAAAGAGTCAAAATTGTGACATACTAAGTCATAATTATTGGATAAAAGTTTAAATTATTAGATAAAAAAAATCCATAATTGTGCCCTTTTATGCTGTAGTAGTAATTATTTAGTGTGTTGTTATTTTTGCCTTTTTATCTCATAATTATGATTTAATGTTATTTTAATCTCACGATTTTGACTTCTCTTATAATCGACTTTGTCATAATTTTGAACATTTATCTCATAATTATGTCTAACTGTTATATTTTTTTATTTTATCTCATAATTGACTATTATAATTGTAACTTAAATTCGCATTATTTTGACTCATTATTATGACTTTTTATCTGTCATAATTTTAACTTAAATTGCATTATTACTTCATAATTGACTGTGTCATAAATATGACTTTAAATCCCATTATTTTGACCTTTTTCTCATAATTATGACTTGTTAAAATCTTTACATTTAATCTCATAATTTATTGTTTGTCATAATTATGAATTTCTAATAGTTCTAACTCAAATATGACTTTTATATAAAAAAATATTCTGAAAACTGGCTTTATCTCATAATTCTGACTGAATTTTGTAACCCGTAATTGACTGTTTGTCATAATGACATTTTTATCTCATGATTTTAACTTTACAGTAAATCATAAATTAGTTTTCATTTTTTCTCATAATTGGCTGTTCATCTCATAATCATGTTATTTCATATATAATCTCATGATTTTGACCTTTGATCTCATAATCATAAGTTACTATGTCATAATATTTTCCTCTTATAATGATTAGCGAAAGCATGATTGTTTTGTCCTCGTGTGTCAGCTGATAAACGCTGAATAAAGGATGTTTTCGTATGAAGTCCGAAAGGCCGGAGGTCAGCAGGTCAACAGCGCTGACCGCTCTCTCTCTCTCTCTTCAGGCCTGTTTCCTGGGCTTTGAGATGGCCATTAAGTTTCTGAACTGGCTCGCTCCAGATCTGTGATCCAGAGGAACCGGAGCAAATGTGAACGCGAGAAGAATTGCGCTGCTGTATGGATCGATACGGACATGTCTCGCTGCTTTATGATTTATTCCAGAGGATTTTAATCTGTAATACTCAGTGCCTTATAACAGACTGTGAACCCATTTCTGCCTTCAGGGAAACTGAATGTTTATAATGTAAATCAAACTCTTTAACAGCTAGCAAACCTCTTATTAGCATCATCTGCCTTCGTCCCTCACGACAGGAATCCAGTACACAGTCAAGGCCTGTTTTAATTGTTTTGTTCATTATGTTTAATTAACAGTTAATATCACCCACATCATGTACATAAATAAATGTATATTGATCATTTTCGTATGATCTGTGAGTATTGATTTGTCTGATTTGTGACCCTGGAGCACAAATACAGTCTTATGGTATATTTATAGCAATCACAAATTATCAATTTAAATTTTACACCACAAAATCATTAAGATATTAAGTAAAGATCGCGTTCCATAAAGATATTTTTAATGTGATTTTCACATACTTTGAATGTGATTTTCTCAATATTTTGATTTTCAAATAGTTGTATTTCAGCCAAATATTGTAAACATACATCAATAGAAAGATTGTTTATTAAAAATCTGACCCTGACTGGTTTTGTGATCACATAAAAGTCGTTGAGTTTTTCCCGCCACTTTCCTCGTTTGAATTGACCTCAGGTTAACTGAAGCTTTAACGGTTTTATGTACACATTCAGCACACGATCTTTTGAGAAGAATGTTGATTATATGTATTAAATGTACAGAGAAGTACATCGCCGCCCTGCAGTCGTGGTGTTTTTGAGGACAGTTGATAGATATTTTCCACGGGTCGATGGTTCAGTCCGCGGGGGAGCAGAGCTGCTTTATCTCGGGTGGTGTGTGTCAAGTGAACGTGTTCGGGATGAGTTCCAGCTAACAATTTTACGTTATAAAAACGTTCCCATTAACATTCTCTATCATAGGTAACTCAACGCTGCGTGAGCTTTTCACGCTTCGGGAACGCCTACTGCGTGACCGATGTCTGAAACCCCTATAGAATCACGCCAATTAATTGGCTGATGGCGCGACGCCGTCTCTGACACAATCACGTCGTCAGCTTATACTGGCGAACGCGCCATCCACTCAGATTTCTCTGCCTTCACGAAGCGGTCACATTGCCCTTCGTTGTTGCGATTTTCTGGCCCAAACTGACTTTCTGCGAACATCCACTTGCACTTCGGCGACTGCCTCAGTGGAACTTTGTTCTCCTCGCGGTAAGTGCCATGGAGTATCGCCGCTGTCAACCGCCGTGTGCGCGTTTCATCGCTCGCGAAGACCCACACTGTAAGTGCATTAAGTGCTTGGGATTTTCGCATGCACGTGACGCGGTTTACGGGACCTCGAAATGCAAGATTTGCGAGGATTTCCATCTCATAACCCTCCGCTCTCGGCTTGTGAGAAGGAATCTTCAATCTTTCCCCGTCGCGCCCCAGGCACCTCCACAGCCTCTCGTGAGGCCGCAGCCTCTTGTGAAGCCACGACCAGGGGGTTTGGATGTCGAGCTCGAGGAGATGGAGAGTGAGCAGACAGGCCTCGCCTTTTCTCTCCCTCCCTCTCCCGAGTGTGCGCGCGCGAATTCACCAGTTGAATTCGTGCATGATTTTCTATTTCCTAGCCCGAGGGCATGTGATACCGTTTCCTTCGGGCTGGATGATATTCTGCACACAGCAGCCTCCGACTCCGAGGATTTCGGGCCTGCTTTAGCAGATGCGCTCCCGCCTAGCGGCCAGGAGGCGCGGCCTTCAGCGGTCTACTCTGAGCTTGTGGACGTGCTTTCGCGCGCCACCGAGAAACTCGCGCTGGATTGGCCCGATGAGCCCCGAGCTTCGAAACGGTTCCTCAGCGGTGCACATTCCAAGCCTGAAAGGAGGAAGCTGCCATTTTTCAGCGATCTGCATCAAGAGATCTCCAGATCCTGGAAGCAGCCATTTTCCTCCCGCCTTACTACCAGGCGGACATCCTGAAGGAGATGGATGAAGGGACCGGCTTGACTCCTGAAGCCGTGAAGGAACTGCGCAGAGCCACTGACTTGGCTCTGAGAGCCACCGACTTGGCTCTGAGAGCCACCAAGCACACAGCACGCGCCGTGGGGCGCTCTATGGCGGCTTCGGTGGCCGCAGAACGCCATCTGTGGCTCAATTTGACCGAGATCCGTGAGAGGGAGACGGTGTTTTTGCTGAACGCACCCATCTCACAATCTGGGTTATTTGGGGAAGCGGTTAGCGCTGTAGTGGATAAGTTCAGCTCAGCCAAAACGCAGTCGGCTGCTCTCAAGCAATTCATGCCGAGGAGATCAAGGGACTATTCCACTCCCTCCTTCTCTGTGTCTAGGGAGCAGTCGCTCCCCAGAAAGGAGCCCTCTGGTGGTGGAGTCCAGGCCACGCGTCCTTCCCCTACTACGGTTTGGGGAGCCCGTGGCCGGTCTTTTCCCCGCCAACAACCACGCAAGCGGGTTAACCTGAAGCGGCCCAACAGGCCTGCCGCTTCAGCTAATACGGGTCGTTCCTGACCTTCGGGTCGGAATGAGGAGAGCCGTTTCACCGTTACGGGGCGAGGTCAGACCGCTGAAGCGTTTCTGCCCGCCCCGAACGCGCTCTCCTCACAAATCTGTTACAGCCACCCTTCGAGGTTTGGTGTGCAGATCTAGTTCACCCTCATTTTTACTTGGGCTGGCAGTGGGGGACGCGTCCTTTCCCCATCTACAGCCTGTCCGTTCGCCGCCAGCGGGCGGCTTGTTAGGAGACACAGCTCTCCTGCAATGTACGGAACCCAAGCCGGCCACCCGTCAGTCCAGCACTTCTCTTGCCATCATCCTGAACAAGGACGCCGAGGGCTCTCCTTCACGGTGGAGGGAGCCGCTGCATCCAGGCCTTCTCGACACCCCACCTCAGGTATGTCTTCCCTTGCACGACACTCTGCTTCCTCTATCGCACTTCTTTCACGAATGGGAGCGTCTACCGGGGGTATCGCTTTGGTTTCTCCCACACACTTCAGTTTCTCCTTCTCCTACACACTTCAGTTTGGGAAAAATCCCCCCCGCTTCGACGGGGTTCACCTGACAGTAGTAAACAGCGCCTCCAAGGACTCTTTTCTACGACAGGAACTTTCCTCCCTCCTACAGAAAGGAGCAATAGAGGAAGTACCACAGTCGGACGTCGAACGAGGGTTTTTCAGCCATTAATTCCTCGTTCCAAAGAGGGACGGCGGCTTGAGGCCTATTCTGGATCTACAGTGTTTTAATTTTTCCCTCTACAAAGGAAAGTTCAAGATGCTGATGCTGAAAACCATCAGGTCCAAGGGGGGGGGGGACTGGTTTGTCACCATCGACCTAAAGGATGAGTATTTTCACATCCAGGTCGTTCAAAGACACAGGAGGTTCCTTCGGTTTGCCTTTGGAGGGAAGGCTTACCAATACAAGGTCCTGCCCTTCGGCCTGGCGAGTGGCCGAAGAGTGTGCTCCTCCCATCTCAGCGAACCGTGTTTCTGGGGGTTCGTTTGGATTCCGTTCAGATGCAGGCCCGTTTGGCTACTGCCCGGATACCCGATTTAACAGCATGTCTGGCCCGCTTCAAGCTAGGCCATCATGTCTCTGTAGGTACCTGCCGCAGGCTGTTGGGCCTCATGGCAGCGGCCTCCCCTGTGTTGCCCCTAGGGTTGCTTCACATGAGGCCGTTCCTTTGGTGGATGAAGGAGCTGAGGTTACACCCCACTGTACCAGCCACTCGCCTTATCAGGGTGTCGCGCAGTTGCTGTGGACCCCTTATACTATGGCGAGACCCTGCTTTTCTCCGGAGCGGGGTGAGAATGGGTGTGATCCACCGTCGCCATATGATCACGACGGACGCATCAATGACAGGCTGGGGCGCGGTCTTCGAAGGCAGACCGGCGAGCGGGGAGTCGACGGAAGAGTTCCTCTCTTGGCATATAAACTGCCTGGAACTCAGGGCTGTCTTCCTGGCTTTGATGTATTTTCTCCCCGTTCTCGGGGGGTATCATATCATAGTCAGAACGGACAATATGGCGGTTGTGTCCCACATAAACCGTCAAGGAGGTTCACGGTCGCGCACCCTGGACAGGCTTGCGCGCCGCCATCTCCTTTGGTCCCAAGACAAGTTCCTCTCTTGAGGGCGGTTCACGTTCCGGGAATACTGAACCTTGCGGTCGATTTTCTGTCGAGACAGAAGCTCAGGCCGGGGGAATGGATGTTGAACCGTCAGACGGTATCCCAGATCTGGGATCTGTTTGGCAAAGCGGAGGCTCTTTGCTTCTCAAGAGTCATCCCAGTGCCCGCTCTGGTTCTCCCTGAGTTTCCCGACGACTCTGGGCATAGATGCGTTCGCCCATCCGTGGCCGAATGTCAGTCTGTACGCGTTTCCGCCAATAAAGCTGATTCCGGCAGTACTATGCAGAGTGAATGTGAGCGGTGCCCGTCTCCTTCTCATAGCCCCAATCTGGCCCTCCCAGACCTGGTTCTCGGAGCTAACTCCCCTCTTGTATCGGTCTCCTTGGGAGATTCCGATCAGGCAGGACTTACTGTCCCAGCTTCAGGGCAAGATCTGGCATCCTCAACCAGAGCTCTGGAAGTTGTGGGTATGGCCCATACAGGGCCAAGGGCTGTAATGAATGTTTTGCCTGTCGAGGTTCAGGAAACCATAGCCAGTGCCAGAGCTCCCGCTACTAGGAAGCTGTACTCTTCCAAGTGGGGCGTCTTTGAATCCTGGTGTTTGGCTCGTGCAATTGACCCAGTTAACTGCCCTTTTGGTCCAGTGCTGGAGTTTTTGCAAGAAAGGCTGACAGAAGGGGTGGCTGCTACCACCCTTAGGGTTTACATAGTGGCCATTGCAGCTCGGAGAGAGCTGGATGAGGTCCCCTTGGGGAGACATCGGATGGTCTCCTCCTTTATGCGTGGAGTCAGACACCTTAGGCCGGTTCGCCCCATGGCAGTTCCTTCTTGGGACTTGTCAGTCATCCTCAAAGGTCTAGTGATGGCCCCTTTCGAGCCCTTAGAATCAGCTTCGGAGCGGATACTGACTCTTAATATTGCTCTTTTGCTGGCGCTTACGTCACTAAAAAGAGTTGGAGATTTGCCCCGGGTCTAGTCAAAGTTACCCTGCGGCTTAGGCCGGGTTACATTCCCAAGGTCTTGTCCACATTGTTTCGATCTCAGGTGGTCACGCTTCACTCTTTCCATCCTCCTCCCTTTGCTTTAAGTGAGGATGAGAGACTCCACATGCTCTGCCCGGTCAGGGCATTGAAGCTGTATGTGGATCGCTCCAAGGTTTGGAGAAAATCCTCCCAGTTATTCGTGTTTTGGTGCTGGCCGCCGCGGGCTTGCCACATCGAAACAGAGGATTTCTCACTGGGTGAGAGACGCCATTTCGCTGGCTTATGAGGCACGGAACCTCCCTTCACCTCTTAGTCTTCGGGAGCATTCTACTAGGGGCGTAGCCTCCTCAAGCTCTTTTTAGAGGGGTACCCCTGGAGGATATTTGTGTTGCGGCAGGATGGTCCTCTCCGCACACTTTTGTCAAGTTTTACAACCTTGACGTTGATACGGCTCCAGGTTCTCAGATCTTGTCTGTTTGAACTGACCGTATGTTGTTGGTTCATTATTGGACCAGATAGGCAGCGTTCTTTTTGGCAGAGAAATCAGAGTGGATGGCGCGTTCGCCAGTATAAGCTGACGACGTGATTGTGTCAGAGACAGCGTTGCGCCATCAGCCAATGAATTGGCGTGATTCTATAGGGGTTTCAGACATTGGCGTGATTCTATAGGGGTTTCAAAACGTCCAGTTTTTTTAGACGTTGTTTTAACGTTCTTGTTTGGTTATAATAACGTTATTTAAAACGTTTTTAGAACGTTTCAGTTTTTTGTTATATTAATGTTATAAGAACGTTATTTAAAACGTTCTATTCCCCGTTATATTCATGTTCTAAGAATGTTTTCCCAATGTTCCCATTAAGTTATAAAAAACATTGTTTGAATGTTCTTAGAACGTTTAAGAAGTCCAGTGATTAGACATTGTATTAACGTTCTTGTTTGGTTACAAGAACGTTATTTAAAACATTATTAGAACGTCCCATCCCTATTATATTAATGTTGTAAGAACATTTCCCTAACTTTCCCATTTAAATTATAAAACATTGTTGAAGGTTCTTATTTTAGACGTATGAATGTTATTTTTTGGTTATAAGAACACTATTCAAAACATTATTAGAACATTAAATTAACTCATTATATAAACACCCTCAATGTTTTTCTAAGATTATAAAAGCATTTTTTAAAACAACGTTCCTAAAAGCTAGACTAGAAAAGTTGAGTCAAGACTGGAACATTGAAATGATCAATTAAATCAAAATAAAATGTGACCCTGGATCACAAAACCAATCATAAGCAGCACAGGTATATTTGTAGCAATGGCCAATACATTGTATGGGTCAAAATCATTAGAATATTAAGTAAAGATCATTCCATTAAGTTATTTTGTAAATGTCCTACTGTAAATATCAAAACTTAATATTTGATGAGTAATATGCATTTTTAAGGACATCACTTAAACGATTAAAGCGATTTTCTCAATATTAGGATATTTTTGCAGCCTCAGATTCTGGATCTTCAAACAGTTGTATCTCGGCCAAATATTGATCAATATAAAGCTTATTTATTAAGCTTTCAGATTATGCATAAATCTCAATTTTGAAAAAAGAAATGACCATTATGACTGGTTTTGTGGTCCAGGGTCATTAATGTGCAACAAGTATGGATACCACATCATTGTGAACAAAATCAATGACATGTACAAAGAATCAATTAAATGTATACTTTATATTCTATTGTAGTTATATTCAGTTCATATTATAATTCACTAGCAGTTCATAAATATTTTCAGTTCAGATCAATAACCTGAAAAACAAAACAATCAGAAACAATTAAGAACTTTCAGACTTTTAAATTGACTTTTTTGAATTTATACAAAATATTTAGAACTAGAAAGAACATTCATGAACAAACAGACGGCAAAATGTACATATGAAAGCAGCTTAAACACTACAAACTAAAACATAAACAAAAAATTAAGAAGAAAGATTTAGAGATATATTATAAATGACAACTGTTTTTAATGATGTCACTGTGACATCTCCATGTCAGCTTCAATCACTGGGACATCAGAGTGGACTGAAGCATCAGAGGAAGTCGGGAGATACTGGAAGAACAAAAAGACAACAGTGTTATATTTAAGTGTAGTGAGATTTTATATAAAAACACTGGAATGCTGTACTTGCTCATGCATAAGATCTTATAAAAATATTGTATATAAAAGTATTTTTTAATGCTTATGCATGATCAATTAATGATTAGTCTGAGTTATGCATAGGTGTTTTATTTTAATTTTTTTAGTTAATATTTGTATTTAATTAGTAACACTAATTACGTATTACTGAATCAAAATAATTAGGAAAAGAAAATTATTTTAAAGTGCACTGCACAAAAGACAGTTAATGCAAAAATGCACCGTGAAGTTCTAGGAACTAGCCAGCAGGGTCATTCCTGGAGAACCAATTTCCCCCTGCGGTGAGAACAAGCCAAAAAGTGGGAACTTCCGGCAATAGTTCTATGAACTATGAAAAGGTTCCTCCGGTGCAAAATCGCCTTTTGAAAAACATGTGGATTTCTTGATTGTAATAATATTGTCCTATAAAATAAAAAGCAACATTTCATATTTATGATAATAACAATTATGAATATAAAGTACAGTATAATTATTAATATAAATGTTATTATTGAAGTACCTGCCAAAGGTTTGGAAACATTACATTTAGGGCTGTAGCTATCGAATATTCTACCGAAAATTCCATCGATTAATCGAGTAATTGGATAAGAACTACTTTTTCTTTTTAAAGAGCAATCCTAAATATACAAGATAAAATAAGACAAGTCTCTTAAAATAAACAAGTAATTTGTTTCCTTTTTAGAAAAAAAATAAATGTTATTGCTGAAATAGCTGAACTATTTTAATAACTGAAAACTAACCCATTTAGAGCATTTAATTCCCATATTACATAAAAAATGCGAATACAAATAAGGTAAATATAGTACAACCTAAAACTAAGACATAGATCAAAATAATAATAAAACCTAAACATTGTGCAAGTTAACTTCCACCTTTGTTCCTAACTAAAGCTCAAGCATGACACAAGCCTTTACTGTCTTCTTAGAAGAATTGTGGATTTTGTGAGAGGAAAAAATTAGTGGACAGGAAGCTAATGTGGAACAAAAACAAGAGCCCATACACATAACATTAACACATTTCTCAGCAACATGAATTTAAAGTTATTTGGAGAATAAACCCTATTAAATGTCTCTCTGCATACTGGTGTGTGTGTGTGTGTGTGTGTGTGTGTGTAATCATTTAAAGGAGCATGTGGTTGCAAACAGTGCTCTGGATGTAGTTACAGTAAATGGTAGAGATGCACTAAAATGTAAATTCTGGGCCGAAACAGAATTCTGGATGTGCTTGGTCAAAAACCAAAACCGAAAATGCTTTGTAATAATTATTTATTATTTCTAACGTGTTCTAACGAAAAACATTTTTGATAAATGAAGAGTTAACTAAATTGTACGTAAAAAAATCCCGTCTTAGTTAAAATTTCTATCAACGTAATTTCGACTGTAACTTTATTCATTTTATTACACGTACAAAATCCTGCTAACAGCTCTGTAAATGGCGGTATAGTTTTCGAGAAAATTCAATCACACTGTTAAACTACTCATAACCTCATTAAAACAATAGTAACTGCTGCAAAACTAAGCTAATCAACATTGTGATTTAAGTATTTTTCATACAATCAACAAAATTCACTAAGCTCACCTGAAAGCAGCGGTCGCTCTGAATGAGTCAGCGGAAGTTGCGCCTCGGTCAGTAAAATTCACGACCAGGAAAAGCGGCCATATTGGTAAGGTCTATTTTGTGTAGTTCGGGGCAATTTTTTTATATTATGCTGGGGGTAGTTTTGGAACACGTTTGCCGTTAACGTTTGTAACTCAGCGACGACGATGATGTTACTACCAACTGAAGTAACAGTATAGGTGATGATAACATGAGCATTTATTTCAATTTGAAGATGACTTTAGTTTGTAAATAAAAAAAAATACCAACCCCCTGTCGTGTTATCTCTACGATAACGTGTATATGAAGGCACTGAATGCACGCATAATCAGCTTTAACATAGCTTTTATTAACACTGTTCAGCTACGCAACATGAGTGCTAACTAACTCCTCAGTAGCGATAAACACAACCCACAGGCCACAACTGACTAATTTGCATTACCTAGACTGACAGTGAATACAGCCAATAGGAACAGAGACTATGTTGCTTCTGACATATGATTGGTTGAGCCAAACGTAAGAATACTACACCCCCATAAGGGTTCTCAAGGTTCTCAAGGTTCTTTATTATTTGTCACATACACAATCATACAGGGTATAATAGGTAGTGAAATGTTAGGTGAAATGCCATAAACCCTTCCCCAAGTCCACCACATTTCAAGGTCTTTGATTCAAAAAGTTACAAAATAGTAAACATTTGTCTGGCCTCCTCTAATAGGCCTGCATATTTAGTTTGTAGTACTAATTATTCCATATGTACAGGCCTGTAATAAGAAAAAAGTATTAAACCAAATGTTCTCATTATATATAACAACTTGCGTGTGCTGAAATAGGAGTATGAAAGAAAACAAACTGTCCTAAAATAAATTGATTATACAAGGTATAATTATAGCTGCTTGTATAATTGTAATATGTGGGTGGGTTATATTTAGCCAGTTGATTTGTGTTTTTGTCCAAACTTACTTAATGAACATGAACCAGAGGAAGAAAAACAAGATTCAGGCTTTCTTCCTCGTTTGAACATCTTATAAGGGAGCTTTTGGGCCACAATCACCATTGGCTCGCTCACTTGGGGTTTTAGCCTTTTAAAGCTAATTTCTGAAAATGTGTAGAATAAAAGAGCTATATCAAGTGTGGAAATGTGAATTCTGTCACATTTGCTGATAAGCTGTTTAAAGTGTTATGCAATATAAATATTTATACAGCACTTTAAATAATTGCATGCCCATCATAATTTCCAAAACTGACCATCTGTATGATGGTCTTCCAAGAGTTCATGTGATAGACTTATATTAGTCAACTAGATGTTCAAAGAAATCAACACAACACAACTTTATTCTTAGAGAACAAATATTGATTTATTTATTACCAAACTTAATAAAGTCTTGAAAAAAAGAAGAACAGGAATAGGATTGGCAAGGCCTTATATAAAATCATAAATATTTTCCAATTCTTTTAAAAAACACGACCTCAGGCTGTAGCAACAGTTCAATATGATAACAAAATACAACATAGCAAGTATGATAACATTGAAATATAACAAAAATGTCATATTTGACATGTTACACTGTAACTATAAGGCAGTGCCAGATATTGCAGAAGATTATGAAGCTTGTTTTGTCATGATGTAACAGTACTATGACCTATATGACAATATAGCAACCAAATGGAAAAATAGTTGTTGGAACAAAACAGTAGCTGAGATTTGGGTTTTATGTAAATGTGAAAAAAGGTATAATGGAAGCAATGTGTGTGGTCTTACATCTGTGTATTATTCAGCTTTGTTCACTAACATATTAGTGTATTACTCTGAATAATGATTGTGTTTATTTAGGGCACTTGGTATTACAGGGATCCCCTGACTGGAAAAGTCTATAAACACTGACCAAAGGGAACATAGACAGGGCACCTAGCATAGAGCCTAGCTGCACCACAGCTCCACACCACACGAGGGCGCTGTGGCCTTCATCTCGCAGGATCACTCCAATAATCACCTTCACATAGGACAAAGTCAGGACAAATATGACCCAGGTTATGACCTAAAGATTAAAGGAGAAAGAGAAAACGGAGATTATGTGAGTTTTCTTGCCCTCACATTACATGTTTGCTTAAGTATGTAGTATACATATACTGAATATCTCATTAATGTAGTAAGAGTAGTAGCCTACACTTTTAAAATTAAAGGGATCTTTTGGAATGATGCCACAGAATAACTTTTTTAGAAGAACCTTTCAGTAAAATTTTTAAAAGAACCTTTCTGAACAGCATTTAAAGATCTAAAGGACCTTTTGTGCAATGTAAACATTCCATTTCATGGAACCACTTACGCCAAAAAAGAACCTTAATTTTTAAGATCGTAAATTCCACTGCCAGTAAATTTACTTTACAGTCACATTTACTGGTCTAACTTATGCTTGTAAAATATGGAACAACTAAGACCAATGAAAAGCATGTGTGTGAGTCTTACGATGAGTGCTGCTCCTAGGTTATGATTGATCAGCAGAGGGCAAGGGCTTAGTGTTGCCATGGCCATTATATATGCTCCAAACCCTGTGCCGGTCACTGTCAGAACCCCCATCAGCACCAGAGACCTTTGACATTATTAAAGAAAGCATGTCAGCCAATCAAATTCAATTCAGACATGGAATTTGCCTAGTTGCATGAATTTAGTGCATCATTGTTCTCACCTGATTGGCACAAACATGGCAATGAAGCAAGCCACTGGATTGGCTACCGAAGACAAAGTGGCTGCAAGATGATAGGCCTGATTTCCATACGGCAAACAGGAGTAAGACTGGACCGAGGGCAGGACTGCATTGGTCAGTGCGTTTACCCAGGCCAGAACCACAAATATGAAGACCAGCTCCATTGTGCTGTGGGTTCCTTTTCCAAATGAACTGTGTTGCTTTATCACTGGGCCTTCTGGGAAATCCAACATGGGCCTTTGTTCTGGAGTTTCATTATTTGGGGACTGGCTCATATCAATCTTCTCAACCCGCTGAGAATCATTGATATAACTTTTGCTCTTGTGTTCTCGCGCCACAGCTGGGTGGAAGTTGAGTAACAAGAAAGCGCCCAGGCACACCAACATCATCGCACTGAGGAACAGGAAGAAACCCTGAGCGGAGAAGTTGGCCGGCTGGTAGTGTGCCTGCAGTTCTCCATCGAAGCCCCATGATGAGTTCCCCATGCTAAAGTTCGCATTAGCACTGGCATTTTTGCAGTGGACCACCCCTACGCCTTGGATCAGAGCCACCAGTGCTGGGACCAGGCCGCTTAGACCCTCTCCAATGAAGTAGGTGGTGAGGTACCGAGGCTGTAGACGCATCATGAAGGGTAGAAAGGTGACAGACGAGGTGCAGTCCACCACAGACAGCAGAAAGCTGAGGGACAGTAGGGCAGCGCTGTGTTTGCCTCCTCCAAAAGTAAGTGTGCGGTTCCAGAGGAACGCCAGGAGGAAGGTGGCCAACACACCGACTGTCACGATGGTGTAGATAACAGGCCGCTCGTCCAGAACACCCGGTCTAAAGCGATGCATGAGCGTGATGAAGAGAGGCCCGATGTTGGCCATCTGGATAATGATTGTGAGGTAGGAGGGCAGGTACCAACCCTCAGGAATGGAGGGGACAATCAGAGGCAGCTCCACCCACATCCCGTTAATGGCAACCCATGATCCAATGCCAAAGAGGCAGGCCAACACGTGTGTGAACAGCGACATGATGAAGGCACTGAGGTCCACACGTCAAAAAGGCAAATGGTTTTTAAAGGTTATCTGAAACATGAAAGCACAGGAAACTAATTAGTTGTGTAATAGCCTTTCCATTTCTTTGACTTTTAAAGTGCTGTCAGATAAACTGAAGCAGTACCAGTCCTACTTTAACATTGTACTGTGCATAACAGAAAAGAGAATATTTGAGAACAGAAGCTGAGAAGCTCAGGTTTCATGATGCTGTCTCGGCCTCAGACGTCACGCCTACAGACCATTGGCTGAACGTCTGATGCATATCGCACAACATTGGAAACACTTGAGGAGTTTCGAAGTTGTCAATTGGATTGGTAGAATTATACAGCATTTCTGTGAGACATGCATGTCGCGTTCTTTAACCTTCCGCCTGAAATACAAAGATGCCGTGACGCCAAGCGAAAGAAGAGAGCTGTTATGTATACAACTGTATTGATCAGGATCAACTAAACGCTGGATTTTCAAATGTATGTGAAATATTTATATCTTGCGGCATAGAATCTTTAAAATGCGTCCAAGAGTTTTACACACTGGTTTGTTATTGTGGGAACATTTCCACACCCCGGACATGACGTGGCACAAAATGTAACATGATTGGTTGCTTTACCTGTCAGTCATAAGGTATTTTGGGTGGGTCTTGGCCATTTAAAGCAACCAAGGTTCCCAGACCTTCTGCGTCGGTCTGAAGGTCTAGTTACACGAGACTACCACAATGCTATATGGTGGTTTCAAGGTGTTTCTAAGTGATTGCTAGGTTGTTTTGAGCGGTTGTTAGTGTATTGTTATGATTTTTGGAGTGGTTGTAGGTGGTTAATTACTGGGCCAAGTCTCTTATCTTCTGGTCCTTCCTTCAGTGTACATCTGTGGGATTGTTTTGGTGCGTCTATCGAATAATTATATAATTTGCTGCTTGACCCCAATAGCATTGTTGGATAAACTAACTAGTTATTTAGAAACCGTTGTAACAAAGTCACACTTTTGTAGTTTGAACCATGTTGGTTCAACAATAGGACGGTCTGTTATAACATGCGTAGGTGGTGGAGAATTATATTTCATTTACACAAACAACAAAAAGCCTTTTTTTTTTGCACTAAACATAATTTCTTCAAGATACTGGTGTAACGAACACGGCATCTGACGACTACTTCAATAATTTTGTTCCCCATAGTTTCCCTTTATTTGGTTTGATTTATGAGGAAGACACCTCCTTGCATCATTCTTCCCCTTTCGCTTTTATGCACATGCGCACTTTTATAAAGGGTAATTTACATGCTAAAATGTATTGACTGAAATTTATTTAAATTGAATGAAGGATATCGAATGAACTGTTAGCTTGCTCATTGTGGCCAATAGCGTGATCTATTTAGGTCAACATGTCATGCTCACAAAGAAACTATGCTTCTAAGTTTGCCATGTGGTTTGTGAAGGTTTGTTGGAACTGTGGCTTTGGGAAATGCAGAACTATGTTGGTAATTACATAAGTAAAGACCATAGTTGGCTAATAATGCTTTGGCAAACCAATCCAAAAATGACCAAACCATCGTCCTGCAAGGTTTAGCTCCAACAAACCTGCCTCTAGATGTTTCTAGTGATCCTGAAGACCTTGATTAGCTGGTTCAGATGTGTTTAATCAGGCCTGGAGCTAAACTCTGCTGGAAAGTGGCCCGCTGGGAGCAAGATTGGACATCCCTAGGCATAGTGAAATTTGCCTTTGCACGCATAACTAATTAGCCTAAAAATATCATATAAAAAAGAAAACATGCATTTTCGTTTGTATTTACTTCCCTTTAGCAAGTCCCATTTTTACTGCTATTGAATTTTTGCAGTTCTCTATTATATTTCTGTTTTGGTAATGTTTGAAATCCTCTGAATCAGAAATGTCACATGACATTTTCAAACTTACAGTACTAAAGCCGAACAGATTACACATAATAAACTCACCAGACTTAATACTACACCAAAAGTTCCAGTAATTACCATTGTATTCACTCCTGATCACCTTCCTTGTTCTGTGACATAACCGTTTCCTCTACCTGATTATGTTTTCAATTGAGCCCATTCATAATAACCAGTTTGTGCTCATACCAGTGGCTATGGACTCTCCAGTGCCCTTGAATCTTCTTTTGGCTCTTTGCTTTATAAACCATCATTTTTAGTGTACTAAACTAGATAATCTCTAAAACACACACATAAACATCCCACCTGATTGTCCTGTGGTCTCAGTACATTCTGACAGCAGTTTCATCAGCCCTTAGCGTGAGCGTTTGAGCTCTGTTTTTCTCTCTCGGTATGTTCCTGTAGACTTTGAAATTCACCTGATGGTAATAGGAGCACGCAGGCGCGAGCTGTGAGAAGCAGGGGTCCTTTATCCCAGTGGGCTAGCATTCAAAACCATGTGCTCAGCTGCCCGGCGAAGGGTGAACACAGAAGGGGACGAGTGTAAGCATGAGGCAATAACTCCTCTCTCCGTCACTCTTGCCCTCTCTCTCTCTCTCTCTCTCTCTCTCTCTCTCTCTCTCTCTCTCTCTCTCTCTCTCTCTCTCTCTCCCTCCCTCCCTCCCTCTCCTCCTCTTGCACGCTCTCTCTCTCTCTCTCGCTCTCTCCCTCTCTCTCTCTTGCTCTCTCTCTCTCTCTCTCTCTCTCTCTTGCTCTCTCTCTCTCTCCCTCCCTTTCTCTCTCTCTCTCGTCCTCTCTCTCTCTCGCTCTCTCTCTCCTTTCTCTCTCTCTCCTCTCTCTCTCTCTCTCGCTCTCTCTCTCTCTCGCTCTCTCTCTCTCTCTTGCTCTCTCTCTCTCTCTCTCCCCCCTCTCTCTCTCCGTCTCTCTCTGCCTCCCTCCCCCTCTCTCTCTGTGGAGCTTATTACATGACAGAGGCGGAAGCAGCTGACATTCAAATGATCCTTTAAACCTCACTCTAAACTCTGGCAACAATTGTTACAAATTTAATTTATTTATATATAATATGAGTTAAACACTATACAATGCAGCTCACTGTCTTATATTGATCATAACAGTTTTAGGAGGGACACCTTTAATGGGGAGTTGGGAGATTTTTAACATTGTGATGACTGGGAAAATAGTCCTCCTGAATTAACCCTATAACAGTCTCTCAGTGTGACAGTCACACAACCTTTGTGTAAAAGAAGTGGGCTTAACTGTGTCGAATGTGCACTTTTAGTGTACTTCAAATCTTACAAATATATTAAAAAAACTGTGTTTGCAGATAAAATAATATTAATGAAATAAAAGGCTACTTAAGTGAACTGAAAGAGAAAGACACTTTCATGACTGTTTCTTAACACATCTGAGTAGACTTTTAAAACGTCAAAACATTTTAAATAATTATGTTTTATTATATTGTCGTGTTTTAAAGATTTTGATGTGTTGACTAATGCACATGTAAAGTACTCAATTATAATTTTAACTGTTTGTCATTTGATTTATTTAAAATTAAAATACTTTAAAAGTATTAAAATAACATCTTTACAAATGTGTGATTACAAATATACTTCAATACATGACACAAGTTTCAATAGAAATGGCGTTAAAGTATAGTTGTGTTTATTACAAATGTTTGTCAGTACATTTGGTAGTACATTGTAACCATATTTCAAAGACGTAATTATGAAAATACATATAAATTAGGACCTTTGTCTTACTGGGTCAGGAAGCAGTTTACTAAAACTCACTAAGCAATTAACTACAATTCAGCTAATTGTATTTAATATCAATTTAAACTATAACATATTTTTAATTAATTGTAATTAATTAATGGCTGAACATCTGTGAGAGGTAAAAAAAAGAAATGCATTACATTTTCACAGAATCCGTTTCAAAATCTTCTCAATAAACCTGCGTAATTAGCAGGTCTCATCTGATATCTTTTGTTGCTTTCATTACAAAAATAAACAACTACCTGTTCACATAAGTGCTCTTTAAATGGCGTTTACATAGATATGTAATTATTTATTGTAGTTACAATATGTTGATGACAGTGGCTCTGTCATTCACCACCTGTTACTCGTGTAATATGTAACATGAGGCTTTTAAAACGTTCATGTCCTTTAAGCTGCCTGTCACTCTGTTATTACAAAAGACAAAAATCACTAGATTATAAAAAGCTTAATGAGATCCTGAACGCCTTTACTGTCACACAATGGGACACACAAGCGAAGCACAGTCATATATTATGTAGAAACTCTGGGAAACAACTGGCATTTGAAAAAGAAAATTACAAGTGAAAAGAAAAGGGTTGTTTGTCCATTCTGACTCAGTGGAGGACTTCTAATAAATGTAATCATTCATTTAGAGGATTTCATTCGTATATTGCAACCCTTTTTCTGCACTATTCCTAGTCACAATAACTGGCCTTTTGCACTTTATTCTGCTCTGGTACCATTTTCACTTATTTAATTTATTGTCCTTATTCTCAGTTGCTTGATAAAAGTGATTGTTCATACAAAAGGTCATATAAATGACTTATTTTCTTAGCAACACCTACATTTTCAGACACGTAATGTTGTATAAAGTAATCAAAGGTGATAAATATGCATCTGAACAGAGTAATTTTGCATGATGTCCGTCAAAGTCCAATTTTATTTTGTTTTTTCGTCAGCAAAGTATAAATGAAAAATGATTTAATGCACCAAGGTCTGTGGTTGCCATTTGTAATTATCTACTGTTGATAGATGCTGTAAATATTTACATTTATGCATCTGGCAAATTATATTATTCGAAGAGTACACGTGATATTAATATATAAATCACCAAATCTGAGTGTATATGAAAGATGGCAGCATTCGGGTCATGTAGTTGCATGCGCCAGCAGAGCAGCTGCCATTTAAATAAACAGCAATTCTAACTTAAAAGTGCATCTTTAACACATTAGTGATCTAAAAGCAGTGCTTTCATATCTGGATATTGTTAGTGCACACATTCTGATGTAATATTGAAGATTCGCATTCAGTGCATTTTCACACACGATTGCTGACCTGAACATCTAAGGTATTTATTTGAAACATTTGTCTAAATAACTATAAGTAACTGAATAAACATAATTATGTAACTTATCACATTGTTTGCTGTACACAATATGTGCCAGAAATGTTCTCAGAACTTGCATAAGGAAGCTTGTTTACTCACCTGGTATGTTAACCGCTCTGTTCTTCAGGGTATAAGATGTTGATGTGTCAGACAGACTTTGAGGAAGAGGAGGAGTACAGCAGCTCACACTGGAGGAAGCGTCGATCTTCTCCATGAGGAGAGAGAGGCGTGTGGTTTCAAGAGGTAGGGTTGAGCCCTTTGTGTTCAACAACCCAGTCCACAATAACCAAGAAAAGCTTCGCTTAGGATTATGAAACTCGTCATTTACTCCCCTCATCTCGTCCCAAACACACACGACGTTCTGTCAACTCTTAAAGCCAATATTTTAATACAACAGATCATAGTAACCATGTTATCAAGCTCCAAAGAGGAAAAACAATGCTTTTATAAAGAGCACAGAAATAATACGCCTAATGTGAACTGAATGTGTTTTAGACACTTAATTAATTGCATGTTATTTACAATTAAATGAAAATGAAATATAGCTTATATTAATATTACAATAGCTGAACTTAAGAGTGATTCTTGACCTACTTAAATATGACTTAAGTACATCTTTGTGTGTAATTTCGTTATTAATTCTATTGTTTATTGATATGGTTAAAAGTGCTACCGCTGACAGGCATTTATGATAAACTAAAATATACTTTAATTTTCTTTCTATTGAAACTTGTATGTATTTAAATATATTTATAATGATACTTGTAAAGATAAAGTTGCAATTTAGTGCATTTAATATATATTAACATTAAATATAAAATTGTTAGTTAAATTATAATAAAGTACTTTACATGTGCTTTAGTATGTTAGTCAACACGTCAAAATAAGTTTATTCTTTAAAACATGACAAAAGATTAATAACAATTTACTTTATATTAATTTGACATTTTAACAATTTTTGAAAAGGTGTTATTCAGTGTGTTTAGAAACAGTCATGAAAATGTCTATTCTTCACACAAAGCTATGACATAGGAAGACATGGACTAGTTATATGATATTTTAATGGTGTTTTTGGAGCCTGGTATAAGTGGTCGCTCTGAACTGTCATTGTATGGACTGGCTGTTAGATTAAAATGTATGATTTTTAAAATATGTTTCTCTTTTCAAGGTTTTATGCACTGCATGTCGTCAAGTAAATTTCTGTGAATGATTTATTTGAAAATTTCTCTGACACTTATGTGTTCTGGCTGTGAACTCTTTCTTAAAAACTTCTCTGGCAAGAGTCCAGCTCCATGGCCACTTGTTAAGATGGGCTCCTCCAAGGCCTCGCCGTGAGAGCTGTCAGCATTTATAATGTCCTTGAACCCCATGGAGTGTAAATCAGTCGTAGCCTTTGTAAGCACACAAAGAATGTTGAGGCTAGAGAAGATACAATTCCCAAAAACCTCAAACAGGCCGGTGTGAGACACAGCAGAGTTAGCACATATTATGAGAAACTTTGTAGTTTAAGTTTTGCAATACCATACTGTAAAAATATCCTGTCATATCAGGAAACTGTACACAAACTGTTTAAAATGGTAAATTACAAAAAAGCTACATTTTCTGCTGAATTATCATGGCTACACTGTTTTTAAAATCTGTTTTTACCTTTATAATATACTGACAATCACCTTTAAAAAACACAGGTTGCAAAGAAATAAAACACAATTAATCAAAAGTCATCACGTGTAGCTTTCCCAAAAGCTGAGGTAAAACTAATATATAGAAGGTGCAAACAAACAAAACACTAGTCACACAGTCCTCATTCCTGTATCTCCAGGAACCGAGGCTACGTAAGTAACCGTGTATGCTTTCTTTGTTGTATTTAAAATGAACAAAAAGTATTCCTGTACTTAATCAAATTGCTCCTCGTCAAATGATTTGTCATATTATCTGGTGTCCCTCATGGTAAGAAAATTAATTTTTTGCAAAGACATTATCTGTTAAGTTTAAGCACATTTCTTTTAACGCCGAAACACAAGATAAAATACGTAATCCTAAATATGGCAAAAACAGCTGTGAAAAATCAATATGGAAAATTCTTACCACAGTACACCAGCCTGGGACTTTTCTTAGCGTTGGATTTAGCACAAAGCAGTTTATAAGCCAATTTATACACAACTCTCTATGAAACATTTTATTTGAAAAGATTTATAATTACAATAAATGTTATGATTAGTGTCATTCCACAACTAGGTCTTAAAAGTACTTTAGCACAGATCACAAATTCTATGTAACCTTATTTTACAAGATCAGAAATGTACAGTAAATAAGCAATAATGATACTGAACATACCATTATTTACAGCATCAAAGATTTACAGTACAATAATAGCAGGTGCATAGCAGAAGAGGATCTCTTTCCAGAAGTGGATTATATAAACCAGCATTTCAAAAGCGATGAATAATCACAGAAGTCAAATGGATTTTATATAATCAATTACTAACAGGCATTATTATTTCTTGCCGGGCAATAAGACAAGCATCACAGTCCATTCAACCACATTCAGTAGCACTGCTCAATGACTAAACACTGACCACCTCAATATGCAAATATATGAGCCATATTTATGGCCAAATATTTTATCAATGCCTTAATTTGTTGATTCTCAGATGGAACAGAGTAAAGCAAAGCAAAGCTAAAGCAAAGTAGGCCTGCTAAGAAAACAAAAAACTCAAATGCTGAAATCCTGAACCCTCAAAACCCATTTCAGCTCTACAAACTTAAGAGAACCGAACCGCATACTGTATGCACAAAATTAAAACACACATATTTGATATGTAATTCGAATCAAATGCTACATCCATAACACTTGGTACAATGGTATAAGAATGCAACCCACGACATTCACAAATAGGTTTAAGGCAAAAACAATGAATATAGCAGACTTTGCCCTGAGCAGGACACTGTAAAAAGCAGGTCATATCAATGTTGATTTGTTTGGCTCAAATAAAAGTCAAAAATCACAGCTGGTGCTGATAAAGGAGCATTTGTGATGAGTATTAATTCAGCTAATCTCATTGAGACCTACACTTTCATATCCTCAAAGGAAGTTATTACAACCGGTGGCATGATTGTTCAAAATCAAAGAAGAAACTAAGCACATATTCTATATATACACGTCTATATACTGGAAATTACACTAATACATATATATATTACAGACACTGAGGTGTATAATCAGTAAACGCAATGCTAAAGAACATCCCTAAACAGACTCAAAGTATTGAAAGACCTCATGAAATAACAGTTTACTTTTCTATGTTGACTTCTTCGTCCATGTCAAGTTGTAATGATTGTATTTACACCACCATGAAAGTATAATCCTTTTCACACAAATTATGTTTATGGGGCAGATTATTAATTAATAAATGCTTATTTTTGCATGTTGTCTTGCACAGTACCCTGTTATGAATACAGAATACCTTTACAACTGTGCATTATTTGTAAACTAATACATTTAGTCATTTGCATCACATAATTTGGCTCCAAATGTGTGGCATTTCTGACGCAGTAAACTTGCTCGGTAGCCCACCTGGTAAAGCACTGCACTTGAGGGTTAGCAAGCTGTTTTTATCTCATATTTGCTTTTGTAAACAATATAGGTTGGTTTTCATTGATGAAAAACCACAATATGTACAACAACCAATGTAAAGAAACATTGCCACAGTAACATTTAACTGTTTTGGAGACATTTGAGCATGCTATTTAACATCAAACACCAGACCTTTCGATTTAAAACTGCCATGAAATGTGATTTAACCAGCACAATATAATTTTTGAAATCATTTTGTATCCGTTTCCTTTTCTTTTTTTCTTCATGACACTGTGCGGTTTAATAAATCTGCATCTGCAATGGGGAAAAATTATATTGCGTATAGCACCTCTTGTAGACATGTCATGTGAAAAGTGCACTAAAATGTACCTAGAAAATGTATTTCTGGTTTTGCTATTCACTATTTACACATTTCGGGAAATGCAGGCGTAGTCATGTAATTATTGGGCTCATTTACCACCGTTAACCAGTATTTGCTAATGGTGGCAGGTGGTATATTTCATGTGGTCTTTAAATTCATAATCTAGACCCTGAAATATTCTAACACTTCAGACCTGAGGATATAATAGCCACACTTACACAAAACAATAACATGGACCCCAAAAGCTCAGTTTATCATAAAGCCTAAACCATAAAACAGCAGTATTTTGGTTTGTATTTTGCATCACTAACTGATACAAAGGCAGTGGCTTTACTCTTGAGGATGCAGGATCAGATTGAACATTTGTCCCTACATCAGGCAACAACAGAAAATAAAGAGATCTGTGCATATAAGCATAAGCTATTGCTCTTTGATACTACAGGCGTCGTGCTGCTCAAAGCCATGCAAAACATTCCAGCGGTCTCTCATTACACACAAAGCAGGAGTCCGTTTGGTGAAAACAAAGTCAATGTTATGCTATGAAATGGATGGTGTAACACACCTCAGTCATGAGAGTAAACTGTCTGAGCATGGCCACTGATCTGAGGCCTGCTGGGGTGGTTTCTGTCCATCCTGCCGATCAGGAGCGCCTGCCGTGTTAAGGTCACGTATGGGATCATGTTTGCGGTCTTTCTGCCTCTTCTAAAGAAAACAAATCACAAAATCACTCAATGTGCTAATAATCTACTGTCACAAAATGTATCTTAAATATCATTCAGACAGTGAAAATAGGACTTTTCAGTACACTAATATTTGTTCGGAGCACCACACATGACATGCAGGACAAAAAATCATTTACTAAACCGTTCACTCGATGTACTAATTACTTCCTCGTTTTAAGTAAACTGTGTGCATGCAATAATTAATTCTCACTAGATTCCATGCAATGCAGCAAGGTGTGTATAACTCATTCCCAACTCAAAATAAAACCCGTCAATAACATAACATAACAGCAGCAACAGGTTTATGAGAATGCCAACAGAAAGTGCAAAGAATTATTATTTGCTTAAATAGAGGGAGTTAATTAGTCAATTATGACCCCCGCATGTCATGTACAAAAGTATAAAATCCGTAAGACAAAGAAAAATATATATTTAAAGATGACATTTATAATCTTACTAAATATTTAAAATAAGTGCAGTTATTTTTGTGCAGTATACTTTCTGTTCATCAAAGATTCATGAAGAAATCACGGTTTCCACAAAAATATGAAGCAGCACAACTATGTTTTTAACATTGATAGTGATAATAAATGTTTGTTATCAGCATATTATAATGATTTCTGAAGATCATGTGACACTGGAGACTGGAGTAATGATGCTGAAAATACAGATTTGATCACAGAAATAAATTACATTTTGAAGTATATTCACATAGAAAACAGCAGTATTTCACAACATTACTGTATTCTTAATTCAGTACAGTGCAGCACCGTACAATACAATACAGTACTAAACATGTTTTTTTAACCACAACATTTTTATGTGAAAACAAGACACAATCAGGTAAACGCAGCCTGCAGCTGAGCGGTGGGTTTAACCTGTAGGTGAAGGCGAGTCGATGTCGGCAGAGAAATGGTCGCTCCCTAACGCTGCAATAGAGCTCCTGGGTCGAATGCACCTCTCACCAGAGAAACTTCTGCGTAGTAATGCCTATATCAGCACAAAAACAGAGTTACCTCATACAAAACAATCTGAGCAGTGACACACGGGCACAAGACACATTTGGAGCATCTCAGTATTGTATGTATGAATGCGGTTTGTTAGTTAGCGGTTGGCTGGTGTACCTTGCGTGTCAGCGGGCTGCTGGGAGCCGAAGCGCTGCTGTATAAACTCAGGCTGGTTGGATCTGCTGATGGTCAGGCCTTTAGCACTGCCTCTGCGGCCCGATGTCTCGTACGCGTCCGGAGAGAGATACTTCTCCTTTATCTTCAGGTTTGTGCGTCCCTTTACTGTGTGTGCAGAAGGAACAATGCATAAAAGTCTTCACTGATACTACAAATGACATGCAGCCTTCCTGAATAAGTATTATTAATAAGCAAGAATGAGTAGTTAGAGGCAAAAATAGTTGTTAATAGTGAGAATTGGTCCTTATACTAAAGTGTGAACCATTAGATAATATTACACAGAAAATAGCAAGATCTTGCAAGCTGTCAGCATATTGTTTCATCCACAATAAGCAGATTGTGAATAAGTGTGAGATATTCACCTCTACAGGGGTCATTCTTCACTAGAAACTCATCTAATGCCGTCCATCCACCACCAACTCGAACCATCAGAGTGCTTCTGAGAATACGAACCATTCGCAGCTGCTGAGAGTCTCCAAACTGGTGAAAATCACAGAAATATCATCAGGCATGCAGTCATGAATATATAAGCTGTGCTGTCTCATTTACACCTGGTGTTAACTGATTTGAGCATTCGGATGACACTACGGCTGTGTATACACTCGTTGGTTCTGGTTTTAGTCCATTTGATCCTGGGCTGCGTTTCTCAAAAGCATTGTGAGATAAGTTGAACTTGGAGGCAGTAGTAGTTTGCTTTTGGGAAACGTAGCCCTGGTTTGTTTACCCTTCACACCGATCAACATCTCTTATGATGAGAAGAACCAGATATGCTTGTATACTGTCCTTTTTACAGTTTAATCCTGTGACATTGTCCTGTTTTGGTCCTTTTAGATATCTTTTTGGTCCGTTTTGCGACCACATATCAGTTGAACCATACCAAAATTGTGATCCGCTCACCCAAGACCCAAGGTGTATAAACAGCATTATTTGGCCTGAGAATATACTTTCACTTACCCTGTAGCGATTTGCGCTTATTTGCAGTACTTGATATCTCTTTGGACAGTTGCATTGAGACACCTGACGACTCACCTGCAGAATTGAGGTTCTTGTCATTCATCTTACAGAAATACTCAATGCAGGTACGACTGTAAAACCAGGGCTACACATACCTCCTCATTGATATGGTCTGCATCTATCGTCTTTCTGTAAGGGTCTCGGCTTGGATGGAGGGCACTCACAAATTCATAGTAGTCAATGAATCCATCACCGTTACCATCAAATATGTTAGCAACCGCAGTCATTTCCAGGGAGTTGGTGGGAAATTCTGTACATATGCAAAGTCAAATATTGCAAACAGTGATATACAGTATACACATACGACAAGGCAATATGACATTTTCACATACGTATATTATCTGGGTGGATAAAAATATGCTTATAACATGTATATATATTAATGATATGTATATGATAATATTTATGTAGTATTATAGGATGCAACGATCTATGTCAGCAATATATGTTTTGCAATATATACATATAATGTAAATATGTGTCTTTTTATATTTACTCATAATATCAACATGTATTGATTGGTTTTAGGATGGACATAATTTTTTATATATTTCATATAAACACATGAAATTGCTCCAATTTCTAATATTTTTCATATATTATTTTAATCCATATGACAGTTTCATATATTGAAATTGAATACATGTACACATATTTTTGCATATGGGTATTCACCCAAACAAATGTTATGCAAATAAATGTTAATGTAATGCTCACTAGAGGCCAGAACGCTGTCGATGAACTCCTTGTGAGTGATTCGTCCATCCTGGTCTCGATCGATGCTACGAAAAACATCCAGTATCCGGGATTTGAGGTGACTTATCCACTGCATGTATCGTTTCCGCCAGAAGTTGAAGTCAAAATTAGCAAACTCCTCCAGCTGCATGTGCCAAAGAGACGGTTCTTAGACAGCCATATGGATTCAAACACAAACGGGTTGTTTTATCAAAGCTACAGCGCAGTCATGATCACCTCTTTCAGCCTCTGCAGATGCTCCTCTAGTCTGCTCTGTCTGCCGTGGGCCAGGAGCCAGAGTTTCCTCCACTGATTCACCAGCTGACACATCATGGGTGTCTGAGGGTCCAGCATCTCCAGGGGAAGAGGAACTGACGGCGGGGCCTTCGCTGTGCCTCTCCTCTCTATGCATCAATACAATCCACAGAGATTACAGCCGAATGCATGCACACAATAATCACAGCAACCGATTCTTTACTCACTTGCTGGTGCTTTGCGACTGGGGGAAACCTGCAGCTTGGGACCAGCTTGTGTTTACAGGATTTAGTGGCGTTTTCAATTTCTGGTACCTTCCCTTTCATCTCATTCATGAAATCCTTAAAAAGGAAACAGTAATATTTCTTGACCTTGAACTTTCATCATGGTTTTGTTTTTTTTAGAGGCGGATCTGCTCTTATTTATTAATTGTGGGTTTGTGCGTGTCTATGTTCTCATAATTTACTTTTCATTTTAATATACACCTATACAGTTTTTATATATTGTCAGTTTTAGTTTTTTATTTTATCAAGTTAAGCTATATGAAAATGAGAAATCACTCTTAGGCAACTAGCTGAAATAAAAAAAAGTTAACTTTTTATTTTATTTTAGTTAACATACGTTTTTTTATGCTTTTAGTTAACTAATAACAATAAATAAATAAAAATTGTTAAATATTATGAATCAATTTTCACTAATTTTTATTTGTGACAAAGAACAAAACAGGAAACAGTGTTTAAAATACTAAAACTTGACATGACCTTCAGGATGAAAACTGATGTTTGACTTAGATACACAGGTGTCAAACCTTATGAAAACTATATTTTTAAAATGAACCTCTTCTTTTCTGTCAGAATAAAGTAGTGATTGTTGTAAATACTCATATTGTATTTATATGTTTGCTTTTCTTAAAGGGACAGTTCACTCTAAAATGAAAATTCTGTAATCACTTACTCAGCTTTTTGTTGTTGCAAAATTGCATGACTTTTTTCTCAGCAGAAGAAATTAAAGGTCATTGCTAATTGAGACCAAAATTTTCTCATGCGTTTTTCAGTTTTTTTGTATTACCCATCCTTTCCTATCAAAATGCATGCTACGGATGCAAAAAGCAGAAAATCGAACCTGATCCGAATATTTTTGACGGACGAAATGTTCAGAGGCAGTGTGCAAACGTGATAGACACAACGTGAGCTCGTATTTTTTTTACATGCAAAAATGTCAATGCAATGACCTTATGTCATACAGGTTTGAAATGACATAAGAGAGTGAATGAGGACAGAATTGTAATTTTTTTAAGTTCAATGTTATGAATAGATTGTTATTGGCTATTATTACCATGTGCTGAGTGATGAGATCTGCAGTGAGCTCTAGGTCTTCAGGCAGCGGCTCCTGCTCCTTCAGATTGAGAGACTCTTCAGCGGAGGAGATCCAGTCCAGTAATCGTTGTGTCTCCTCTCGCTCTGCCTCGAGAGCAGACAGTGTGCTCTGGATCCTCTCGGCCTGCTGCTTCGCCCACGTCTGGACCTGAGCCATGAAATCACACATATAACATGCACACACACAGTATACAGTACATAACCATTTTTATCCATTTTCCCTCCATTTTCAGGGGCTCAAATGTAATTGGACAAGTAAATATAATCATAGATAAACTAATATTTTTTTGCGAATCCTTTGCAGGCGGTGACTGCCTTAAGTCTGAACTCATGGACATCAGCAGAGACTGGTTTCTTCTTTGTGATGTTTGCCAGGTCTTTGTTGCATCTGACTTCAGTTGTTATGTGTTTGTGGCTCTTTCTGTCTTTAGTTTTGTCTTCAGCGAGTGAAATGCTGATCAATCGTATTGAGTTTAGGAAATTGACTCGGTCACTGCAGAATAATCCACTTTTTAACTTCAAAAACTCCTGCGTTGCTTTTGCTGTATGTTTTGGGTCATTGTTCATTTATACTATGAAGCACCGCTCAATCAGCTTTTTTGCTGAGTATATCTCTATACTCTTCAGAATTCATCCAGCTGCTTCTGTCTTCTGTCTCATCATCACTAAATACAGTAATCCAGAGCCACTGGAACCATGCCATGAACTGCTCAAGCCTTCTCCAGACAGCTGGATCTTGTGAAAGGGAGAGGATTCTCTGATCATCCTCACTGTTGTCCCCCATGGACGTCCAGGTCTTTCTATGTTTCTGGGCTCATAAGTGCGGTCTTGTTCTCTTTCATCATCTCGTGTTTGAGATCCACCTATGGGAAGGGCATCTGCCCCTGACCTCTGCAGAAGCATCCAATTGCACCAAGTCTGGCTTGACAGACAGGAGTGCGTGCCCAATGCCAGGTAAGGAACCACCCCCTTACCCAATGCATAAAGGGACCTGCACGCGCTACCCCTCCTCAGTTGATATTCACTTCTCGCGACCTCTCGTTATACAGCCTTACTGTTTTGCCTGACTTCACTAAACAGTCTACAGGAGGATATATCCGATCAGCCTCCACAAGGCGTGATTTTCAGGCTATTACGGTTAGTCGCTGTTTGTTTCTTGGTTTGCAAGCCACCCACGCTCGTGACCTCTAATTCTCTCAGCCTACCCGCCTGCTTCTACGCTTTTCACCCATGAATAAGGCTTAAACCCTTCGCTCCTGCTAACCCTATAGACTCACAGTCGCGTGCATGCCCTGCCGCTTGTGGTTCCCTCATCGCCACTAAGGATTCTCATCCTTTCTACATGGTGTGCATGAGGTTTAAGCATGCGGAAGAAGCTCTTTCACTCCCTGAAAACTGCAGCCATTGCCTCGCTCTTTCGAAGAAGCTTCTTCATCGCCGGCTTAAGATTGCTTCTACCCAAAGCACAGATATCAGAGCGGGTGAAAGCACTGCATCCCTGGGGGCCTCCCAGGGCATGCCTGCTCTCAGTTGGGCTGACCAGTCTGACGGGGGTTTACTCGAGGAAATCCTGCCTGGTATTTCCTTGCTGGAATATGAGCCATGACTCAGTTGAGGACGAGGATGCCGCTTTACTTGAGGGCTCGGACAACGAGGATATCATTCCGTCTGCCCAAGATCCCCCGCTTAGCGGCGCTGCTGCGTTGCAGCATGCTATCCTTCTCTAAGTGTGTGAGCGATCTCGTCTCATCTCAACGTCGAATGGTCGGCTCTACAGAACGCAGCCGATCAAGGGAGGGATGTGTATGACAGTAAGCTCCTAGGCCCCCCACCCGGCCCTAGGAAACAGCTATTTTCTGTACTTCCCGCCTGCGCAAAACACATGCGCCACTACTGAAGGGACCCGCTTGATCTTAAACATGGTTTAACGGGTCTAGAGGTTAAGGACATGGCATCATGTGGTCTGGGCGACAGTGAGAAACGGCCTATAGCAGGAGCACTGGTGGAACCAGGCTAGGCTCTCTTCGGGCCCGCCGTTGCCCTCATGCAACAGCGATGTGATGATAAGAAGAGGATGAGGCCTTTAAACTCTGCCTGCCTAGGAAGGCCACACCACATCAGCCCTCCTTACGCCCCCCTCAGATCCCTGCGGGACGACCGTATCAGAACGTGGCCAGGCCCAAGGCTCGCAACAGGCCACCTAGCCAGCAGTCTAGCCAGCAGCCCAACCAGCCGTCTAAACCTTGGGATAAGATGTCTTTCGGTCACAGCTACACCCCTCCCAACTCTACCCCTTCGGAGATGAGAGGATTTCCTCGCTACCTGAGGTTCATTCTCAGGGGTCTCTCGGTCCAGGTTCTCAGGCTGCCAGCCCATTGAACCCAAGTTTGATTTTTTTTCCCCTACACCCAAGAAGAGGAAGTTCTCAAACCCGAGGGCCCCCTTTCTCTCGTTCTGGTGCCCACCCTCAGTTCACTGTGAACAGGCTACAGGTTCAGATGTGTCCCACAGAAAATTTCCCCCTTCAGTTTACAGTTTCAGGGCTGGCGGGAAATTCACTGATAAAAAGTGCTTATCCACTGTCACCACACAGTTTGCACAAATCACCTCTCACACACACAATAAAGGCTCTGTCTCCTTTGTGTGTTCCAAAAATAAAACAAAAATAAACCCAATATTGAGAGCGACTGCTCCTCAAAGCACAGTTGTTTCTCAGGAAACCTACATGTTGTCCACTAGATGGCACCACTGTACCACAATTTAGCGAACGGTCATGTAAACTGCATGGCAGTCTGTGTCGGCCCCCGAATGGGTGATTTGTAAAATAACGATGGGGTACAGGCTTCAGTTTTCCAGAAACCCCCATGTTTCAGCGGGGTTATCTCTTCTCACACAGAAGAGAAATCCGCTCACATTCTGAAAGACGAAATCTCCTCTCTTCTCGAGAAGAGGGTGGTCTGCGTGGTGCCCCCGCACTTGAGCAGACAGGGGTTTTACTCTCTGTATTTTCTGGTTCCAAAGAAGGATGGTGCTCTCCGTCCTATCTAGGATCTAAGAGTGTTGAACAAACATTTGAGGAAATACAATTTCAGTATGTTAACACACGGCTCTCTTCTACGCTCTATAAAAAAGAACGATTGGTTTACATTGGTCAATCTGAAAGATGTCTTCGTTTCGCCTACCAAGGCGTGCGTTACGAGTTCACAGTCCTGCCATTTGGGCTCTCCCTCAGTCCAAGGACTTCTTGCCTGTGCACGGAGGCGGGTTTGAACCCGATAAGGACAGCGGGTCTCAAGATTCCGACTTACAAAGACGATTGGATGATTATAGCCGATTCAAGAGAGAAAATGATGCAAAACACTGCCCGTGTGCTCGCTCACATCACAGCGCTCGGCTTCAGGGTGAATGTGAGGAAAAGCAATTTCCTGCACTCTTTTCTAGGTCTGGAGCTGAATTCCATCACAATCCGCCTATCAAAAGAGTGCATTCTCTCCTTCGTGAATTGCCTTTCGCAGTTCAGGGAAGGTGCGAGAGTACAGTATCGCACGTGTCTCAGATTACAGGGTCTCATGGCTGTGGCTATCCAGACTTGGTGTAACTGGATGCTTCTGCAGAGGTCAGGGGTGGATGCCCTTCCCATAGGTGAATCTCTCCACTCAATGTTTCAGAGAACCAGGGTTACGACAGTAAACTATTGTTTTCTCCCTAATGTTCCTGCTCTCGCTCTGATGGATTTGTTTTGTGTTTGAAGCCTAACAATCATCTGTTTCTTTTGTTTGGAGAGATCCTTTGACTTTGATATATATATAATCAAGTCAAAGGTCCTTTAGTATAATTCTACAAATGCCGCCTTCAGCTCGTGCTTCATGTGTCTTTTTGCTATAAAATCTTTACTAATTTTATAAAGTAAGTGTAAGAATATCTTTCATATCATAGTAATATTTGAAAATGAACACTTACTGGACTAAAGCAGCTCAGCTTTACTTGATTATCCAGACATTTTTTTTTCTTAAAAATGAGTCTCAAATATGATCATAATTCGTTTGAGAAATGTTTATTTGTTCATTTCTCAATTATCAGCAGGTTGCATTGCATTATATTTGTTGATAATCAAAATCTTACTAAGACTAATTATTGGAGATATAGAGTGACGACTGATATTTATCTGATGTACTGTTATAAACATCTTATTGATTTACGTGACAAGATATTTATTTTTGTTTCAGTTTTACAGAACCATATTTAATCACTTCAGTTATCATGCCTTTATAGAAAAGTGAATGAGACTTGCAGCTCTCGGCTATGCTCAATCACAACATATTTCAACTAATTAACATCTAGTAATCATCGTCTAGCTCGACTCACCTCTTCATGGCGAGTCTTTGTGATGCTGATCCAGGATTTGATGGTGATGACCGAGTCTGGATGGCAGGAGGACAGTATCTCCTCACTCAGTTTGTGAATGCTCTCCAGCGCCATCTGCTGAGCGTTCAGGGAACTCATCGACTCCTGCACATCACAAAGACCATGACGTGAAACTCATATGATACAATCTCTGGATTATTAAAGAGTCCAGGTCCACAGTACCTGATGGCAGGAACGAAATGCCAGAAGAGCCTCCTCTTCCTCAGGCAGCACTCCGTACTTCAGGACCCTCTCAACATCTGAAAGATGCTCCAGGAAAGAGTGAACCATTGCATCGAACTCTTCTGCCTGAGAACCGATATGTTGGGATTATCAGATATGTCTGAATGCAAACATCCATCATCATTAAATAAATACATACAGTGTTATTTTGTATTATTATACTTGATCTATAAATCCATTTTGATTTTGATTTTAGATCAATCTAGTAATATTTGTAGTCGTTTTAATTAGTTTTGCTTTTTGAATGCATTGTATCAATTTTTTTAGTTTTAGTAATTTTAGTAGTTCAACTTAAATTGAAAGAAAAGTAGCAATGTTGTCTTCGCAGCTAGCTGCAGGGTGCAGTACGTTGGGATTATCAAATATGTCTGAATGTACAATGTGCATGTGTATGGTAAAAAATGTACATTTCAGTATAAAACTATTTCATATTTTGTTTAATTTTTTTATTTCGTTTTCATTTAACTTTAGTTAAAGTTTGAGTAATTTGTATGTTTTAGTTTTTTTTAATAGTTTTTGCTTTTTTACATGTCTTATATTAATTTATATTCCAGTTTTAGTCATTTTAGTACTTCAACTAAGAAAATTTGACGTTTTGCCTTCGCAACTAAGTGATATATATATATATATATATATATATACAGGGTAGAGTGGGGAAAAAATAGATTTTTTCCAGTGAAACAGAAGTGAAATGTGTTCAGAAAAGTTATCATTGTTTTAGTGACAATGACATAAATTATAAACCAAGTATAAAAATGTGCAGTTTTCATGTTATTAGATATTTAACAAAAATGTAATTTGTGCCATGGGGGGTAACATGCCCCCCATTCTGACAAAGCAATTTGCTTTAAACATTTACAGCAAAATTAGAGTACAGGCAGTTTTAGCTTAAAATAACAAAATATATATATAATCAATAATTATGAATTACAAAATTATAATAGCCTATTTAAAAAAAATCAATGATAATAATTAGCTGATAACTGGCTAACTAGCTACCTGATGCTAACATGAGGTTATTTTTTAAATATAAAGTCCAACAATTTTTATTCAACCAACCAGTTAGAATTAATTTGATGGAAAAACAAAGGATTTGATGTTCAGAAAAGAATAACTATAGTAATTGCCCATTGCCCCTGAGGGGTGTTTTACCCCACACACACTGTTTGAGAACAAAATGATTTAATTCTGCAAATATAATTGTATTTGTACTTTTTCTTACTGTATATAAATAATATATATATATAATTCACATAATTTTATAATATGTATGGGATTATCAAATTTGTCTAAATATACCTCACAAATGTAATATTTAATTAATAAAAAAAGATGTTTTGCCTTTGCAACTGACTGAATATTCAACTGTCTTTATGTTAACAGTAGCAACACTACAGTACCTTGACTGTTATGTAAGTGCTTGGGATTAAAGTGTTGGCTAAATGCATACATGTAACTATAAGTGTTTGTGAATGAAGGTCCCATGATTATCAGTGGCGTCTGTCTGGACACCCTCCAGCTCCTCCATCTGCTCACAGCACACTATACACTACCTATAACACACGGAGCTCATATGTGACTCGTGCTGGCAAAATGAGTGTGAATGCACACCAGCCAATTTTGAGCTACATTAAAAAATTTGAGGTTTTCTCAAATATGAGTCAATTAAGCCCTCGTCTAGTGATCCCAATGCTCCAAATAGTATTTAAACATCTAAAATGATCTTTATTTGTACGTTTTCTGAGAGGAGTATCTGTTTCTCTGCTCGCATCTTGCACTGCTGCTTATGAATCATGCACATAACCATCCCTATACATACACATGCTGTATACACACAATTGCAGTATTCAAGTAGGTTATTTACACAAACATAATCAGTTATGTCTTTAAGTGAACATTTGGGGAACTGTTGGGGAAAACATCTGATGTGTAACATTATATTAGATCCCTAGGCTACAGTAAGTCTTAGTCTGTCTCATTAATGTTAATCTAACAATAAAAGAAGACATGACTGAACTGCTTTTGTGGTTTTAATAATCAATGTATTTGTAATGAACACACTGAAGTGATTTTAACTTTTGGTTATTTATTTTTCTTACTTGATATGCTGTTGTTTAGCTTTTTGAAAAAAGTAATGCATCAGGTCTATTTGTTTCTTTCTTATATTTTTTATACTGTTGTTGTTGTTGTTTTCTGCATTAAACGATAAAAGAGGGAATAATTTGCTGCTCTTGACTGAACTTCTTTTGTAGTTTTAATAATCAATCTATTTGTAATGAACACACTGAAGTGATTTTTTTGATTAATTGTTTTTCTTACGTGAATGCTTTTGTTTAGATGTAACATGAAAAAAGTAATACACTTCACTTGTTTCTTTCTTACATCTGTTCTTATTTATAACAACAAAGATAAAATAAAGAAAACAGCTATTTTGTGGTTATTAATCTAGTAATGTTATTAAGAAAACAATTGGAGGAAAAGATACAATGTTGCTGGGTGATTTTGCTTTTTATGTGATTTTTATGGAAATGGACTGATTTCATTGACTTCAAACATCTGTAGCTCAGTCATTTTTTGTCAGATTCCAACATTAAACATTTTGAAGGTCTTCTAATGTAGAATATAAATAACTCCGTTTTTAGAATTCGCTCATTGTGACTCATTTTGCCAGCACTGGTCACATATATCCTCAGACGTTGTACCTTGTGCTTGTCAATCAGATTGTTGACCAGGTCTTTTTCACCACAGACAGGCACATCTTCAGCCAGCTGTGGCTCAGCACTGCACATCCAATCATTAAGAGCCAGCAGAGCGTCAGTGAATCTGCCTGAAAACAGCAGAGCCTCTTCCAGCTTGTGTTGCCTTGGGGCAGAAAAGCAGAGTTTAGAGCTCAGAAACAGACTCACAGTGCACTACAGAGCTCCCGTCCGCTCACCTCTCGCTGGATTTGCCGCTGATGGTGTCCCATGAGTCTCTGAGCTCAGACACCATGTTCTCCAGGTGCTGCGTATCTTCAGGACTCTGGGCTTTCCCCTGCAGTGAGCGGCCACTCTTCAGACAGGCCTCGTACATCGGCCGCTTCGAACGGAGCAGTTTCTGGAACTCCTGAAAACATACAAATTCACCTTATAAATGAACTGACTCAATTGACTGCTTCTGTGTTGCAATTTCCAGTTTGGTTTATACTTTAATAAACTTCACCGTCAGGTTTGACTTTACTGAGGGTTTTTACAGGAACTTTTAACGGGTGCCGTCATCAGAAATAACTCCTTAAGAATCTATCCATCATTTATTTTTTATGGAAACTTTTGTCCGCTCACATTTGTCTGACTTTTTCCCTCCAGATTCTGAGCTTCTCATAATTTGGACTATGTTTCTCGTAGGTCAGAGTTTATATTTAACAATTCAGAATTTTTTTCTCTGAATTCTGAGTTTATATCTCGCAATTCAGTTTGTTTTGTTTTCGTTTTTTTTGCCAAAGAATAAGAAATAAAAAGGTTATTGCTAGTTTATGTTTATGTTTCACAATTTAGAATTTATATCTTACAATTATGATTACAATTTGACAGAGTTTATATCTGCAATTTATACTGCTATATAAGGGTAGAGATGTGCCGATACTACATTTCTCAGCCAATACGATAGCTAATAACAGAAACTGAGTTTAGTTTTCTTAAGGGAGGAAAAATTCTCCCAACTAATGCTATAAACTATACTCTTACGTTTATGTTCCTGTTGAGTTTCCTGTTTGCCCTTTTTTGGTCATATTCCTGTGTCCCCTGATTTAGTTTATTAGTTTCCACCTGTGTTAGTTAATATAGGTAAGTTAGTTAAAATAGTGTTTTGCTCCTTTGTTACCTGGTCTTTATAAGCCTTCTGTTTCGTTGTGTTCTTTGTCCTGGATTGATGTTATTTTGAATGGATTATGTGAGTTGATGTGTATTAAAAAATCTTTACATTTACTCTTTCATCATGCAATATTTCTACAACCACATCCCGTGACAGAATTCAGGACCAATGCTGATCAGCATGACGGTGGCAGAGGATAGACTGTGTGCGCTACAGCAGAGTGATCGGACGTTGGAGAGATATGTGGAGGATTCCCTCGCGCTTTCCTACAAGATGAGCTGGCATGACTCTTCACTGGGTGCGTGTTTCTAGCTGGGGCTGGACAAGGATACACTCCGCTGCGATCTCCCCACGTATGATTTTCCCCTGATCGAGCTGATTAAGCTTGTCCTTTATTTAAACGGTTCTGACTTCGAAGTGGAAGTCAAGGAAATTTCCAAATTTCCTCGTCCAGTTCTCTCTGGATCAAGCCATGTCTCGCCACCTCGCTTCATGCCAGGAACCTCCACATACCTCACCAACAGCTGCGACCACCTGTCCAAACCATGGCATCCCCATAAGCTCACTCCAGTGTTGGCTCCAGCATACAACTCGGAGCTCCTGGATATTGCATTATCATCAGAGTTATCTGCGCCTATCCTCAACCCAGAGTCTTCCAAGTCTTCCTCCGTCTTCAGAGTCTTCCAGATCTCCGCTGGTCCCGTCCAGCCTTCCTCAGTCTTCAGAGTCTTCCAGGTCTCCGCTGGTCCCGTCCAGCCTTCCTCCGTCTTCAGAGTCTTCCAGGTCTCTACTGGTCCCAGCCAGCCTTCCTCCATCTCCAGAGCCTTCCAAGTATCCGCTGGTCCCAGCCAGCCTTCTTCCATCTTCAGATTCTTCCAGGTCTCCGCTGGTTCCATCCAGCCTTTCTCCATCTTTAGAGTCTTCCAGGTCTCCGCTGGTCCCGTCCAGCATTCCTCCGACTTCAGAGTCTTCCAGGTCTCTGCTGGTCCCATCTAGCCTTCCTCCGTCTTCAGAGTCTTCCAGGTTTCCACTGGTCCCGTCCAGCTTTCCTCAGTCTTCAGAGTCTTCCAGGTCTCCGCTGGTTCCGTCCAGCCTTCCTCCGTCTTCAGAGCCTTCCAGATCTCCACTGGTCCCAGCCTTCCTCAGTCTTCAGAGTCTTCCAGGTCTCCGCTGGTCCCGTCCAGCCTTCCTGACTTCAGAGTCTTCCAGGTCTCCGCTGGTCCCAGCCAGCCTTCCTCCGCTTCAGAGTCTTCCAGGTTTCCGCTGGTCCCGTCCCAGTCTTCCTCAGTCTTCAGAGTCTTCCAGGTCTCCGCTGGTCCCAGCCAGCCTTCCTCCGTCTTCAGAGCCTTCCAGATCTCCACTGGTCCCGTCCAGCCTTCCTCAGTCTTCAGAGTCTTCCAGGTCTCCGCTGGTCCCGTCCAGCCTTCCTCCGACTTCAGAGTCTTCCAGGTCTCCGCTGGTCCCAGCCAGCCTTCCTCCATCTTCAGAGTCTTCCAGGTCTCCGCTGATCCCGTCCAGCCTTCCTCAGTCTTCAGAGTCTTCCAGGTCTCCGCTGGTCCCGTCCAGCCTTCCTCCGACTTCAGAATCTTCCAGGTCTCCGCTGGTCCCGGACAGCCTTCCTCCGACTTCAGAGTCTTCCAGGTCTCCGCTGGTCCCAGCCAGCTTTCCTCCGTCTTCAGAGTCTTCCAGGTCTCCGCTGGTCCTGTCCAGCCTTCCTCAGTCTTCCAGGTCTCCGCTGGTCCCAGCCAGCCTTCCTCCATCTTCAGAGTCTTCCAGGTCTCCGCTGGTCCCTGCCAGCCTTCCTCCGTCTTCAGAATCTTCCAGGTCTCTGCTGGTCCCGGCCAGCCTTCCTCCGACTTCAGAGTCTTCCAGGTCTCTGCTGGTCCCAGCCAGCCTTCCTCCGTCTTCAGAGTCTTCCAGGTCTCCGCTGGTCCCGTCCAGCCTTCCTCAGTCTTCAGAGTCTTCCAGGTCTCCGCTGGTCCCGTCCAGCCTTCCTCTATCTCTAGAGCCTTCCAAGTATCCGCTGGTCCCAGCCAGCCTTCCTCTATTTTCAGAGTATTCCAGGTCTCCACTGGTCCCGTCTAGCCTTCTTCCGTCTTCAGAGTCTTCCAGGTCTCCACTGGTCCCAGCCAGCCTTCCTTCATCTTCAGAGTCTTCCAAGTATCCGCTGGTCCCAGCCAGCTCCCCTCCTCCAGAGCGCCCCCCAGAATTCCTAATTCACCCCAAGAAAATTGTTCAATCTGATTGACAATTATCCATGGCCATAATGGATGGGCCAAGGCCACAGAGGCGGATCCGCCATGGACTCCCGAGTCCCCTGACCCGCCATGGCTCCCCGAATTCCCTGATCCGCCCTGGAGGCATTCCTTGTCTCCTCCCTCTTCCTGCTCTGCACCAGGCACAGAACGTCATAAGATGTTGATATTTGGTTCAATTTCAGTTGCGAAATCGGGTGACCAAAATTACATGTCAGTTCAACGTCTAATGTTGTTAATTTGATGTCCAATACCAGCTGAAGTCAGCTGGCATTGATATTTGTTGTTTTTAGGTTGTGTAACCGAAATCCAACATTAGGTCAAAGTCAAATTGCCATCAAATACTGACATCAACCCGATTTTCATTCTCAACCAAAATGCATAATCAACCTGTCGTTATATTGACATCCTGTGCCTGCTGAGAAGTGACACTGCTATCAGTTTTTGCTTGTATTTTTCACAAGAGAAGGAAAAAAATCGAATTATTATTTCACATGAATGTGTTTACACATTGCACATCCATCATAAAAAATAATTACTATAACTGCGGCGACCAAGAGCCTCCAGTCTAAGTCTGTATTCACAGCAGCAGTTGCGATAGTCTAGTTCTCAGATTATTAAGGAGAGTTTTACGTTACGTATGCTTGGGCAAATGTGGTGTGGATGAACCGTGTGTGACCGGCCGTTCATGAACTTGGGGAAACAGTTTCCCAAACAGCGAATGGAGGTGGATTTTCTCCAAAGAAAAGAAGGCATCCAGGTAAAGACACTTCCCTTCAGCTCCTGAAACAACACACGCCTCAGTGCTGGTCCTCAGTGCGTGAGTGTGCGCTCAGCTGAAACCGGTGTGACTTCTACTCTAGACCCTCGCAACTTCTTCCTTTGTTTTCCACAAGCCATCTTTTTGATTCTATTCCACTATATGTAGCTACATCACTTCCTTCCCAAATTAGACTCCCGTTTCTATTCGCTGACGGTCATGACAATTGTTTTGGTTTTATTTTCCCAGTTCCACCTTTCCCGTTCCACCACAGTTAATGCATTATTATTGCTTTAAATTGGACAGCACTGAATTTGACACATACAACATTTTCTTCATGCAAGTTGCTGTCTGAAATGTTTTTCGGTTACACTTTATTTTGATAGTCCACTTTAGACATTCTACTAACCATAAGTAACTTTGCAACTAATGTAATCTAATTCTCATTAATTTGCAGCTACACGTCTACTAACTCTCAGAGTAGACTGTTAGGTTAGGTTTAGGGTTAGTATAATAATTTGACATATACTTGCAAAGATTCTCATAGTCAGTATGTTGTATGTTGTGGACCCATCAAAATAAAGTGTTAGAAGATATGAAGCAGACAGTCTACTAATACTCTAATGACTGCTAGTTGACATGTAGTTGCAAAGTTACTTACAGTTAGTAGAATGTCTAAAGTGGACTATCAAAATAAAGTGTTACCCATTTTTCTGCCACCCTTTGATCGACAGGGTATAATCAGCCCTGATCATCGACTGTTTTTAATTGATTGGCTGATAGTACAAGTAATTGCTTTATTGGTCAACACTGATTATTGGCCAATACATTGGTGCATCCCTAATTCAATGTCAATCCTACACCATTTTTTTCAGTGTACTATGACTTTTTTAAATATTTTTAAATACAATGTAAAATCTCAAAGAAAACCAAAGTTTGCCGGAAATGATTTGCAGTGTCAGTGCAGCACTGGCCTAAAGGCCAACTGTCACCTGACCCCAAACTCTCTCACACTGGCCTTAGACCAGCAGACCATCGTCACTGAGTCCTGAGATGTGAAGTACCTTTTGTTCAGTGAGCTGCTGTTTGATCTCCTCCTGTGACACTGCGATCTCTTTGTGTGTATCCAGCGTCTGTTCAACCTCCGTCATCCAGTCCACCAGTAAGTGCCACGATTCACTGAACTGTGGAGGAGAAAAGCACAGAAGTTGATTATTTGCCAGATGATTTCCTGAGAACAGAGGTCTTTCTGTCGGTGTTATAGTTCATGAGAGTCACAAGCAAGTAATGCTTCTCTCAAACCAATTCTCTCTATATATATATAAACTTTGAAAGCACCCACTTTAGATAAGAAATCCATACATTGTATTTAAAAAAAAAATTAAGTTTGGAAAATGTGATTATGTATACAGATCTTTGTCTTATGTATTAATTAAACATAGACAGGCTCGTCCTTTATTAAGCCAGTTTGTAAACATAGCACCAACTGGTTAACAGATTAATGAGAAGTGCAGAAAGAAGTGATGCATGGTCCCTTTAAGAAAAAAGTACTTTTAGTCAAACAGTGTTTTCAGTTAGCGCTGCTCGTGAGTGGAACTCCATCCCAACTTACATTACACATTTTCATATTTATGCCTCTTTTAAGTTTCACTTGTGGTTAATTGAGAGTCAGCATAGTCAACATAAACTAAACTTTACAAACTAAATTCTACTGCCGTCTTGTCTTGTCTGTTTTACTAGATTGTTATGCTACAGTACATACATGAGGTTGTTTGGTTGAGTACTGATTACTGTTACTTGTCTGTATGCTTTCATTATCTCTGCTTGTATATTGATATTATGTATTAGTGATACATTGTTGGTTATTTTGTCTGATGGTTGGATTGTGTACGTGTTGAGCTGGTATTGATCTAGTTATAGTATAATTTTTAAGAGGATGTTTATTTTTTGAGAGATGGTGTAATTTGTATACAGTATGTATTTTAAAGCATTTATTTATTATGTATTGATTAATTGTTTTATATTTTTAGGGTGACAATTTTACCATAAATCCAGGGACTGCAGATGCAAAATAGCCTTCCAGCTAATTCTGGCACATTGTACATTTATGTATTATTTATGTGCATTTTCCTGTCAAATAATCCTGAAAATGAAGTAAATAAAACCTGTTTAGCATGTCTTTTGATGTCCTCGAGTGTTTTCCCCCTGTCTGAGGTGTGTTGGAGGAGTTTCTTGTATCGGTCCTGGACGGTCATGATCAGGTTCTGCACCACATCACAGTCTTCCTTCCTGCTGAGCTCCGACAGACGCATGGCAGCGCTTTCCACGCTCGTCTTCCTCTCTCCATAAGACTGCACCTCACCTACCAGCACCTACAGATGACAGGACTGAATCACACAGACACTCACAGCGCACACACACACACACACACACACACACACACACACTGAGACAGACACACACACGCACACTGAGACACACACACACACACACACACACACACACACACACACAGACACACACACACACACACACACAGGATGACACACACACAGACACAACACACACACACACACATTTTGGTCAGACACACACACACACACACACTGTTACACACACACACACACACACACACACACACACACGGTTAACACACACACACACACACACATCATATATTATAGTTGACTAAACTAAGACTGTACTTTAAATAAACTGTTACTTTATATAAAATGCATTTAACTATAATAAAACTAAACTAAAATATATTAAAAAAAAATGTCTTAGTTGCCAAAGCAAAAATTCTCATTGCCATTTAGTTGTTAAACTTAATGTACTAAAATACATTTAAATAAAAAAATATAAAAATGATGTACTAGTCATATTAAAAAAACTAAACACTAATAATAAAAAAATGTTACAGTACCTCAATGACACTAATACTATATACTAAACACACATTCAATACAATTCAAGCCATTTCCGTGCAATTCCATATCATAACTTATCATACTTATCAACTTAACAGATCTTTCACAACCACACATTTAGAGTACATAACATTTTAGTTACTTTGGTTACATTTTACAATAAGTTTCCATTCGTCAACATTAGATAACTACATTAATTATCACAAACTAACAATGAAAAATACTTCTAAAGCTTTTATTAATATCAGTAAGATAATGTCAATGTTAACAACAATCATATTTTATTAAAATCAAAAGTAATACTTTTTAAAATCATTTATTCGACCTGAGTTGGCATGAACTAACAATAAATATATATATTGTTTTTAATAAAATGAATGGAACTAGTGTTAACAAAGATGAATAAATGCTGTAACAAATGTATTGCTCATTGCAGTTTTTGTTAATTAATGTATTAACTAATGGGACATTACTGTAAAGTCATATCTTAATTTTAAATTTGGTCACACAGTTTGGGGTCCAATTCTATTTAATTCTATTAAAGTGGTGGTTGATTGGGATTTAAATTTTTTATGATAGTAAGTGTGTAATGTCGCTGTTTGAGCATAAACAATATCTGCAAAGTTGCGGCGCTGAAAGTTCAATGCAAATGGAGATATCGTCTTTAAAAATTCTGGCAGTTTAATGCCTACAAAAATGGCTGGTAGGGACTACAACATCTCAATCTCTCAAACTGATAAGTAATATACACACACACATTGACAATATAACAGACACATGCCACTGAGGCACACACTTTCAGATGTGCACTAGAGGCAGTTTAGCTCAATCACAACACACACACACACACACACACACAATCAGTGCCCATTGCTAATTTCTATAAAACCAGGAAATAATTATGGTCTCCTCACACTTGGCCATATGTAGGTCCTGGTTTACTATAAAACTAAAATAAAATATAAAAATTAAAAATGTCTTAGTTCCAAAATAACAATTCTCATTGCCATTTAGTTGTTAAACTTAATGTACTAAAATAAATTAAAATTAATATTAAAAAATATAAAAACTTTGTACTAGTCATATTAAAAAAACAAAAAAATAAATAAAAAAAATGTTAAATTAAATGTTTAATATTATTATATTAATATTATTTACAACTGTATCTCAATGGCACTAATACTAGATACTAAACACACAATCAATACAATTCAAGCCATTTACGTGCAATTCCATATCATAACTTATCATAAAATTATTTGTAAAACATTGAAGAGTAGTCAGTAGAGAAATATTTTATTAATTTTACTTTAAAATGTTAATGTCAACAGATCGTTCACAACCACACGTTTAGAGTACATAACATTTTAGTTACTTTGGTTACATTTTACAATAAGTTTCCATTCGTCATTATTAGATAACTACATTAATTATCACGAACTAACAATGAAAAATACTTCTAAAGCTTTTATTAATATCAGTAAATGAATATTAACAACATTCATATTTTATTAAAATAAAAAGTGATACTTTTTAATATTATTTATTCGACCTGAGTTTGCAATAAATAAATAAATATATTTTTTTTAACTAAAATGAATAGAACTAGTGTTAACAAAGATGAATAAATGCTGTAACACATGTATTGCTTTATTAGTTAATGTATGAACTAATGGGACATTACTGTAAATTCATATCCTCATTTTTTATTTGGCCACACTTTAGTTTGGGGTCCAATTCTATTCCATTCTATTAAACTGGAGGTTGATTACGATTTCAATTTTTTTATAATAGTAAATGTGTAATGTTGCTGTTTGAGCATAAACAATATCTGAAAGTTCAATGCAAATGGAGATATCATCTTTAAAAATTCTGGCAGTTTAATGCCCTTGTAGGGACTACAACGTCTCAGTCGGGCTCAAATTGATAAGCAATATAGACGACGCCATTGTTTACAATACAACCGGAGCACATGGTGAGGGGGCGGGACTTTCAGACGCGGTTTAGCCAATCACAACACACTGGGCCAGCTAACCAATCAGAGCCCATTGCTCATTTCTGAGGGAGGGGCTTCATAAAACCAGGAAATAATCGGCGCTTATCATCACATAGATATGTATATGTCATGTCTATGGTTTATCAGAGAAGACAGAGCAGTGTAGAATAAATGTAAATTATGTACAAAATAATGTGTTTTTTAAAAACGAGCATGAACATATGTTTGAATGCACCCCATAAACACAATCAAGCCTAGAAAAATGTGCTGCATATTAATAGTCATTAAGATATTGTTAGTTTATGTATGGGGTTTAATGATTAAGGGGTCTAAAATATAGTCATGCAGAATAAAGCATTTATAGGAGGTTTATAAGTACTAATAAACAGCAATAATGCATGCTAAGCAACTAGTTGATGGTGAGAATTGGTCTTTCATAAATAATATGTATAAAATTATTTTCAATTTAAGAAAATGAAACTCTCAAAACTTCATGTGATACTGTAAGCCTGTAGATGGCTATAGCTATGCAGAATATGCGGTCATCACCTTTCTTTCTTGTATTTTAGCATAGACAGCGCTCCACTTCTGCTCCAGTATGCATACGCTATGCTCTGTGCTGGAGCCCCGGGACACTTCTCTGCCCTCCAGCATCCTGCGGATGGCGTTGCGCACGTTTGTGTAGGAGTGCATTTTAGAATCCATCTCATTACACAACTCCTGCAATGCACGATACAGAAATGAGACGTCAGGTTTTGCTTTATTTTGATGGTGCCTTTAACACATTCTGTTCACTATAAGTAATGTTGCACCTACATAATACACTAACTCGCATTAGAGTGTTAGCACAGCATAAGTAGACTGGTAGGGTTAGAATAAGTTGACATGTACTTGCGAAGTTACTTATAGTCAGTAGATGATCTGTTTGGAGACTATCACGTAAGTGCAAAGTTATGTATTGTCAACAGAATGTTCAAAAGAGACCATCAGTGTTACCGACTTCAGTGTAGGATCGTGTTTTAAAACACAGTTTGCAGGGTTAAGACCCCAAGCTCAGCATGCAGCATTCAAGTGCTCATTACCAAATGAGCGTTCAGTCTCTCGTTGGCAGAGTCTGGCATTCCCCACACCGTCTTACTGGAGGACAGCCTCAGGTCTGTGTGTTCCAGCCACTGCAGGAGATCCTGGATCTCCATGGTTATATCCTGAACCTGAAACCCAGTTATAAGGGCTGAGTTTATAACACACACACACACACACACACACACACACACACACACACACACACACACACACACACACACACACAGAGACACAGACACACACAGACACAGACAGACACAGACACAGACACACAGACACACGCACACACACAGACACACAGACAGACACACACACACACACACACACACACAAACACAGACATAGACACACAGACACAGACACAGACACACAGATAGACACATACACACACAGACACACAGACAGATAGACATACACACACACATACACACACACACACACACACACACACACACATAGACATAGACATAGACACATAGACACAGACACAGACACACAGACATAGACACACACATACACACACTAGACATATACAAACATATATATACACACACATATATACATAGACATAGACACATATAGACATATATATACATACATACACATACACATATATATATATACACACACACATACACATACACATAGAGACATAGACATAGACATAGACATAGACATAGACATAGACATACATATACGTATACAGACAGACATATACATACACACACACACACATACATACACATACATACATACACATAGACATAGAGACATAGACACAGAGACATAGACATAGAGACATAGACACACATAGACACACGCATACACAGACACACACATAGACATAGACATAGACATATATATAGACATACGTATACACATAGATACATACACATACACACACACACATACACATACATACACACACAGACACAGACATAGACACACACACACACACAGACACACGCACACAGACAGACATAGACATAGACAGACATAGACACATACACATAGACATAGACATAGACACACACACATACATACACACACAGAGACACAGACATAGACATAGACACACAGACACTATAGACACATACACACACACACACATATACACACACACACACACACACACACACACACACACAGACACAGACACAGACACACGACACGACAGACACACACACACACACACACACACACACAGACACAGACACAGACACACACACACACACACACACACACAGACACAGACACAGACACACGCACACACAGACAGACACACAGACACATAGACAGACACAGACACACAGACACAGACACAGACACGCACACACAGACAGACACACATATACTCAAGGTATACGTTTCTATTGCATCTTATAGAATCCTCTCACACGTAAATGTCATAAACTATTTGATTTTTCATTTCATGACTCATTTAACTGTAGACTCACTCTGACCATAACAAGAACAGCTGTAATCAGATCATAAATTAATCATTCAATGCGACTGGTAAACAATTCAACAGGCTAATTGAAAAGAACCTGCTCGAAAGTGTAACAACGTGGGGAAAATCCTCCAAAAAGTCCTTTTCTTTTTCTAACAAAACAAAGTTTCATTTTGACCTGGAGAGGAATTTCTCTTTTTTTGCTACTGAATGTCATTGCATTGGACTCGCTGACTTTGCTCTCACAGGGTATAACAACTTCTCCCTCAAAAAATTGGTTAATTATTGTACTTTCTGGGGATTTGGTGTTCTTTGGTGTTCCCACAGTCAAAAAACTCAAATCTGGCCTGCTTATAAATATCTTATTATGCTGCATTATTGCCAAATATTGATTTGAATCCTTTCGTCAAATTGTTTAATTTAATGTCCTTCATTTTGGAACTAGCTGGTTGAAGGCCTCGTTGATCTGAGTTTATGCACGGAGTGAACATTGCCAAAATAACCCACAATGCTTTTTTCACTCAAAACAGGAAGTGCATACGTTCAGATCAACGAGTCTATGATCAGTCAGTTACAAAAAGAAATACAAAACCTGAAAGAAAACAAGTGGAGGAAAAGATTGAATCCAAGAATTGGTAATAATATAAAATAATAAGAGATTTACAATGACTGAGCACCAAATTAGGTAAAGGGTTTTCAGCACAGCACAATGGTTACGGATTATGTAATTTTTGATAAAAAGGAGAACGAATATATGAGACAATGAGACTGAGAGCAACCAAAACTAACTGTTTGATGAATTCTGTAATCTGGTTTATTTGCTGGTGTTCGTGGTCACCTGACTGAGGTTATTTTCCAGCTCTAGCTGTCTGCGCTCCGTCTCACAGCGTACAAATTCCCAGCGTTCGTTCAGCTGTTCCAGACGAGTCTGCAGGACATGTGAACTGTCTCCCGCCCCAGACTCCATCAGGTCTCTGCCGGCCAGGTTCAGAGAGTCTACCGTGTGCACATGGGACATCACATCATTCCGCAGAACCTAAAGACACAAAACAACCACTTTTGTTTAAAAGTAGTAGCCACTATACTGTGTAGGATGCAGTAAGCAGTGGCTGGAGTGAACGTGATTTCACCAAGTACAAAATTCTAATCAACCAATCAGAATTGAGGGATATGTTTACAGCAAATGTCAGTTTTAGGCTTACAACCACAGCCGATCCTCCCGAATACGCAAGCTGCGTAGAGCCCCCGAAACACCAGGGGGCCCCCTTGCTCTCAAAGATGATTTCATTATAGTTTCGTTTTAGAATTTGGTTAATTTGGCATGCTAATTTATTGTAATGCGGTGCTGTTGCCCTTTCTACGTAACAATCTGTAAAATCGTGTAACGTGAACGTCGTAAAGTCTCTTACTCGAGACTAAAAAAACGAGTTGAAAGCATAGGGAGCTGCGGAGAAGACGCTGTTTCTCAAGCGCTTTCCGTCCACGAGTGCGATTCGAGACGGAGTGAAACACGGATAAATGCATTTCATTCATAACCAGCAAACCAGCCCCCCCACAGTTGACACAGTTTTGCGTAGGACCCCCCAGAAGTCTAGGATCGGCTCTGCTTACAACCAAGCTTACATGCTCTTCTTTTTCTTATTCTGTTATTCAGTTATCATTTCCTCTGATTTTAAGGATAGGTTATGGGTAGGTTTAGGAGTACACTCTTAAAAATAAAGGTGCTTAAAAGGTTCTTTAAGTGATGTCATAGAAGAACCATTTTTGGTTCCACAAAGAACCATTAATTCGAACATCTCTTTCTTACCTTTTTATAATCTGAAGAACCTTATTTTGCCACAAAGAACCTTTTGTGAAACAGAAAGATTCTTCAGATGTTAAAGGTTTTTTATGGAAAAAAAGTTCAGTTTAGTTTTTTTATGTTTTAAACCTTAAGGAAAGATGTAAACATTATGGGAATGTCATTTTTGAATGTTCTTTGAACGTTTTTAAACAAGTAGGAACATTTAAATAAAATGCTAGACCATCCAACTCAAACATTTCTACATTTCTGAAATGAATCATTCCGTGAGTTTTCATAACTGTTGAACTGTTGTAAAACTGTTGTTCATATTTTTGTAAGCAGTAAGCATACATTCAGTAAGCAGTACACTAGTGTTTCATTCGTAATAATAAAAAATCACTGCAAAAGTGAGGACACAACATTGGCGAGAATGTGCATATAAAAACTTGGCACAGACAACTTGGAGTTTGTGTTTGTACCTTGTGCTTGGCTAGCTCTATCTCACAGGTTTGCAGGTCGATGCTGATTGGCTGAGAGGCCTGCAGTAGGTCCGCCGTGTGGGAGAGCCAGGCGTGCAACTCATCAAGAGTGTTCTGGAACTGACCCAAGCCCAGCAGTGCACACTCCAACTGGTGCTGCTCGAAAACACAGTGCTCGTTGAAGTACCATTATGATGAAACAGTATTTGTTTTTCATTTAGCTGAGATTTTACCTGTCTGCTGACAGTCTCTGACTCCAGATTGTCCCATCGCTGACGGAAGTCACACAGTGGAGAGATGGACCCAGGCCGCTCAGTGCCCGGGGAAAGACGACACACAAAGCGATGGTTTAGACTTTCAATCTCGATCTTCTTCTGATAGAGCTCTCGCTTAAATTCCTGAAAGGAGATGTGATGGCATCACCACAAATTTGATTGTGACACAGTTTCTCGAGGTAAGTTTGTGTGGTCTAACCTTCAGGTCACATAGCTGCTCTTTAACTGATCCCAGGTCAGATCCCACTGAGAACTCCTCGGTGGATTTCATCTCTGCAGACTTCAGCCACTCAAAGAGTCCCTTCGAGAGAAGGTCATATTTGTTAAACTTGCTTTTGTAGTGTTCTCTTGATCCACTCTACAGTATATGAATATTTCTAAACGCACATTGTCAGTTTCTTCCATTGTCTCATGAAGTCAGTGCAACCAAGAAGAGAATTCACTGAAATATGCTGACTTTAATCCAAATTCTCTACGGCTAACTTTGGTCTCTCTAGAAGGGCATCCAAAAGAAATTGGAAATTGGCCAGTGTGTTAGAGACTCATCGCTACAACCACAAGAAGGCATGAATATTGAAATACTACAACAGACAGAGACCTACTACCACTGGACGAGACAAGATAAAAAAAAAAGTAATGAACAGACCATTCTTTGTGATTGTGTTTTGAAGTTTTCTAAAGTAAGTACAAACTTCATTAGATAGGGTGACCACACATGCTGTTTCTAAATTGGCTAACATTTCTGGGTTTTAGCTTTGTTTTCATGCTTGCTGAAGGAAATGCCTGAAAATTAGTTTGACCATTAGTAGGCATTGTACACAATCAACCAATCATGGCGTGCGAGAAGGTGGGATCAACAGAAACGGTCAAAGCAATGCAAATATGCATCCATCAAATGTATGTGGACAGTAGAGAGAACATCAAATAAAGGAAAATAAAGCCAAACGGACATTTTTAAAATCCTGTCCAGGACATGTCCAATCTGGACAAATTAGCATGTATCGTTGATCTACATTAGAAATACCTTGAAAGGAATTTAAACTTGTTCCTTGCGGCTAACTCACCTGCATACTGTCCTGATAACGGAGAGCCATTCGTAAACATTCTTCTAACTTATTGTTGCACTCTGTCCAGATCTTACTGAGATTGTTCCACGTGCCATAAAGCTGCAGAAAAGACAGCTGGATAGTGAGATGTGAACAAATGAGTGCATGATGTACAACAGTTTCTGTGAGGCTTAGTCTCAATTCAGTTTCAAATCCAAACCTCATCCAAACTTTTGGTGACCTCTGGCTTGTCTGTGTCACCACAAGCTGACATGAGTTCCATTCCCAGAATCCCTAGTGTGTCCAGGTCACCTTGCAGAGAATCAATGTCCTCCCTGAGTGTCTGAGAAGGAAGGATAAGAGAGTTTGGATGGTATGAGGCATTGCATTGATTCAAAACATTAAAAAAATAACCATGCTGAAAGAACAAAACCAGGTAATCAGCATATGTTCTGTTTTGCAAGGGATGTACTGGAAGCTGCTAAAGTAAAACTAGCAATGTTACATTGGTCAACCAGCTTCACCAGAATTTCTGGTTCACCAGCTAGACCAGCACTAAACCAGCAAGGGCCAGCCTGGACCAGCATAGTGCAGAGAAACATTGACTACAGTATCATTTTTTGTAGCCTACCTGCATGGTCTCCAGACTCTGTCGGATGGTTTCTGAATCTGATCGACTGGAGTTGAGGTCCAGAACAGCTTGCTGGGCATCAATCAGTCCAGATGTCATGTCATTCACATCATTCCAGAACCTGACTGCCAGGTCCAGGAGATTGAGAAGCCACTTCTCCCTCTCCTGAGCTTGTCCTTGAGCCTTCTCCCAGTGGCTTGTTAGACTGCAAACTCGGTCTTGAATAGCTGAAATTACCAAGATCAGACTTATGAAACAAAAGTGTTTATGAGATGTTTTAGCATATAAAGCTGTATGTGCTAGAAGATGTATGCGATTCATGTTTGAGGTACCTGTGCCAATGGAACTGTCCCCAAGAGCCCCTGTGTTGGTCAGGAGCTCCTGAGCCTGTGTCCTCACACTGCTGAGGTCCAGATCCATTTTTGAGAGCTCAGACAATGTGTGCTTGTTGTCCTGTAGCTGCTCCTGAATTCGTGGGGTGAGGCCTTGAAGAGCCATTGAGGCCTGCAGGTGACTACACAGACGATCCAACCTCTCTCCAATCAGAGTCATCCTCTCATTCAGCTGACGTGAACATACAGAGTTTCAGGAGTGAGCTAGCATTTATGCAGCTAAAATGTGGCAATGTTTTCTTTCTATACCACTTTAGCAACTTAAAACACATGGCTTCTTTGAAAACAGGTTATATCAGTGTATTGCAATAGTGGGTTGCATTCCTGTAGTTCAGCTGAGTATAGTTCACACTGAGTAGTGTTCCTGTGTGGCTCAGTGGTAGCGCATTGCGTCAGCAGCGCAAAAGGTTGTGGTTTTGATTCCCAGGGATCACACATACTAATGAAAATATATAACCTGAATGCAATTGTAAGTCGCTTTGGAAAAAAGCGTCTGCTAAATGCATAAATGTAAATGGCGTTAGCAACACCAAGTCCATGGGTTTAAGTCCCCAGAACTGTATAAATTGATATACTGTAAGTTATGTAAAAGCAAATGCCCCTCTGTAGAGGTTTGACTTATGCAAGTTTAAGAACCTCAGATTTATAGCGACAAACCATGTTAAACCAACTACCATAAGAAGCCGATTTAGCTGGCTTCTCCAGTATGTGTTATGGAGAAAAGTATTATCTGTCTTGCTAAATAATCCTGAGGCTGAGTTAAAGAAGTCAAAATGAAACTTTATTGCAAGAAGACAATAAATATGAGATCCCTACAGAAGATCTGACTCACTCACATCTCACCCTTTCTACAGTTTTCAACCAATGACCTTATTGCAGCTGTTCTCCTCCCAATACTCCCTAACTCCTCACCTTATTAATTGGTCTCTTGTTCTCTTGTAAGGGTGGCGGACTGCCAACTAGCCTATGTCAAAATGTATAACAAAGTGACTATTTAGTGTATTTGCCTCATCGTTTTTATCCAAAGAACATATTGAAGGCCATGTGGCCCAAAAGAGCAACTTAGTATCAGTGCGGATGCCATCCGCAATCAACTACAGCCAAAATCCCATTCTTTCCCGTGTGACTTCTCTCACAGTCACGTAGGCCATGAGGCCTTCAAAACACATCTGCTTTTACAGTATCCAAACTACTTCTACATTTTTTTTCTATAGGATGAATAAAATATTGAATCATATGCACCAGGAATCAACATGTGTGTCACCTGTGTATAGCGGGGCAGAGACTCCTCCAGTACTCCAGCAGCTTCTCGAACCCTGTCTCTGATGGCCAGGTGCTGCTCTTCAGTGTCCCTGGCTTTCTGGCAGAACTCCTCTCCCTGCACTGCATTCAGGTCTGATAGACGCTGGGCCAGCATGATTAGCCGTGCTATCAGTGGCTTGTGCTCTGCTATGGACTCCCTGATGCCCTGTTTGGAAGTTAACATGATCAAACATTGATGTTTGTATTACTTCATCTGAAACAACTAATGAAATCTAATGATTGCAATACAAAGTTAATATATTGAACACAGTGTGATGCTATTAAAATCCAATGTGTTTGAACTTGTACTATAGCAAATGGGAGCCCAAACATGAGCATCTGTTGTTAATATCTTACTCTGAAGAAGCAAGTTGTTTAGTACCTGTAAGAGGTCTTGTTGTTCTCGGAAAGCCTCGTAGCTAATGGTGTTCAGGGTAAACTGGCCAATAAGGGCTTTGGTTTCCTGCAACCATGGTAATACCTCAGCATAGCCCTCTGAGAACTGAGACAAGAGTGACTGAGCATGCTCCAGTTGAAGCAAGACTTGGGAATTAGTGGCAGTAGTGACCTGACACTGCTCCTGTAAGGCGTCTAGGGAGGACTTTGGGGGGGAAAGACAGTAATGTTATGTTGGTTCTTATGTCAAAATATTTAAAAGTATTAGGAATAAATATTAGCTTACCTGGAGTCTCAGTGTCTCCCCATCCTCAGTGTACATCTGAAGGAGTTCCAAAATCTTCACCATTTTCTCAATGTTAAACCTGTGCTGCAGAATCTCTACAGCAAGTATCTGCAGAAAAACATACATTATATGGATTATGGAATAATCCATATAATGTTTTACTTCGTGTTGTATATCTGTATTTATGTAGCACCGTGGTCCTGTGAGGCACGACATCTCGTCCCACTATATGTCCACACATGTAGCGGAATGACAATAAAGCTCAACTTGACTTGACTTATTTTCAATAATTATACAGAATTTCTAGTACATGCACAGAGAACATCATTGTGAATGTGCACAAACTCACTTTCTGCTCATTGAGCTGGGATGTAATGATGTCTGGGTCCAGATTAATGGCTCTGAGCTCCTCCAGTGTCAGTGAGGTGTCTCTAAACCAAGCCAACTCTTTCTCAACAGCCTGTTCCAGCTGATCAAATGCAAACAGGCTGATAGGTAAGTTGGTATTTAGCAGCTGTATTTATCCAAAGTGACTTACAGTACACTTCAAGCAAGCTGAGGTATAAACCTGTCTCTTACCTTCTGCCTCTCAGAAGAACACAAGACTACGTCCCCAGTCTGACTCTGGGCAGCAGGAGCCAGCAGCTCTCTCTCGATTCGACCAAGCCACAGGTGGAGGTCTTCCTGACTGGAGGTACATCGACTAGATGCCTCTAAAGCTTGTTCCAATCTCTGTAGGACATCAGCACTACCCAGACTCATCACTGAGTACCGGATACGCAGACTGTCTACCCGCTCTTGCACCAGCTGGGTTTCCTCCTCTTTAAATTAGCATGTGAAAGATTGAAACATGTTTTTGTGGGCACTGTGCAAGGTTTAGTGTATACAACACAAAATGGAAGGAAACAACACCTGAAATCTTTTCCATGAGCTCATGAGCATATTGTTGGAGTTTCCCCAGGTCAACACTCTTAGATTTGATCTCTTCCATGACTGCCTAAAAGGTGATAAAGAAGAGCAATTCCGTTCCACACTGAATATAGTGAACAAATGTATTAATGGATAAACAAAACATTATTTAATGTTTTGCTGACCTTGGCCTGTCCTGTGGCTTCTTGCAGATGGAGCATCCCTCTCTCTGCAGAGCGGAGCTCAGCTAAATCCTGATCCACAGATATAAGCCATTGCTGAAGTCTGTCTGTCCTCTCCTGGAATAGCTGAGCTCTTGGCAGAATGTCCTCCAGAATCATGTGTCTGTGAAAACAAATTCATTGTCAAAGCAAAACACATAACGTCAGATTTACCCACCCAAAGCATCAGATAAAAAAGTTGTGGTTGGCTCTTTTATGTCGGCCAAACAGCCCCATCTAAGTGGGTCTTCCTGGGATCAAAATGTGGATCAAAGTGTCAGGACCAGACTGACCTGCTGTTGGCGCCCTGAAGTAGAGCCTCCCACTTGAGCTTGAGCTGTGCAAGCTGCACTTTGGTCTTTTCACTGTCATTTCCTGAAGCCCCTCTGCCAGGTTTGGACCTTCCTGCATTAAGATCGCCATACTAGGTCTCCTGTCCTCTAGTAGGCGCTGTAAGAGCTGCAGGACAAGACACTTATGTTTATTATGCTGAATAAAGGCATTATGCTTCCTCCAATGGCAAGGGCTTGCAAGGAAGTGGTTCTCAATCCTGGGATGCTTCTCAGTATTCAAATTGATGCCAGAGATTGTCTTAATATAGGGAGATGAGAGGGTCTGTATTACTTACTATTGAAGAAAGCGTAATGGCTAACTTGGATCACGTGTGCCATAATAACCAATCACATTATAGCCTTGATGTCACTGAATTTAAGTCAGACAGTCAATCACTGTTTATGGATACCATAGGAATGAATGAGGAGTGCCGTAAGCTAAATCCCATCTGTCGCAAAAGTCAGTGACTTCTCTTATAAAATGGCATTTTTTCAGTGTAAACTCTAAAAATATTTAAATCCAAAAGTATTGTTTTGAGTAAAACATGTTGAGGATAGGCTGTGGATTCGTTAAAGGGTGAGCTGTTTCCTCTACAAAGCAGTTTATTCAGTGTTGTGAAGCCTCTTTTCCTTGGACATCCATTCAAATAAAACGACCTATGGTCTCCTTTATACGATGCTTTTCTGTCCTAGAGCCTGTGACCGAAACCAATTGAACTCAGCCATCTTGAAGCACATTTCAATTCCTTTGAGTGAGGAGGCTTCCAGAAGAGCTTTTTCTTGTCGAAAACACCTGTAAATTCTCCACCCCCTTCTCATCTATCATAATAATTTGAATTTATATTTTACATTTGCAGTTTAGATAAACCATACATGTTATATATATTCCAAGATCCCTTTATCACTGATGATGCTTGGAAGTAACGCTTGAGAGGTCAAGAATATTCCAGTGTACAAATAACCGTTCCTTTGATTCCTCCACTTTATTTCCTTGTATCCTTCCTTCATGCCTTCCTTCATGGAGCTAAGAGGCAAGAAAAGGTAGCGAGGAAAGGAAACAAGGATGACAACATAAGCACTGAGAATTGCTGTACTATCCAACAAATCACCCTGTTGATTTGTCAAGAGTTCCTGAAGACCTTAATTAGGGTTGTAGCTAAACTCTGTAGGGCAGTGGGGAGACTGTCCACCTCCAAATAACAACCCTATAGGTCAGGCGTGCCCAATCTTGGTTTTGAAGGTCTACCTGCCTGCAGAGTTCAGTTTCAACCCTGATCAAACACACCTGTCTGTAATTATCAAGTGCTCCTTAAGATTAATTAGTTGGTTCAGTTGTGCTTGAGCTGAACTTTCCAGGATGGTAGATCTTCAGGAACAGGATTGGGCCTGCTAAAGGTCATTTGTGCAAGCCAGTGTTGCCAACTTCTTTCAACTGAAAGTAGCTTGAAAGCTTGAAATCAAGACCTCATGCTCGTGCTGCAGTACAGGCGAGGCTCAGAAACAGAATAAGGTTTGTCCAAGAAGTTGCTATATTTGTCGCTAGGTGCTTTTTTGGCAAAGAAATTGACTGGTAATACCGCTTAGTTGGCAACACTGGTGCAAGCACCTTATTATGACCTATATTTACGTTTTAAAGTTAAGCGACGTCTAGAAAGTGTTGTGTCTGCTGTCATGAAATGAAGAATACTGTCATGATGACCAATCAAATTGCGTGTTCATTTAATATATGGTCCCTTACCCACCATTTGTTCCATTTACATTTCGCAAAACACATTTACATTAATGCATTTGGCAGACGTGTTGGAAAATGATTTACAGTGCATATTCATTCTATGAGCATGTGCGTTCCCTGGGATCAAACCTATAATCTTATATCATAACGCAATGTTCGACCTACACAAAACACAAATTATGATGCAGATCATAGTACAATGCATTTATATGAAAGTGTGCTGTTGTTGATAGGAGCGCAAATTCAGTAAATGCTCTGATGGGTCTCATATCAGGAAAGTGACAAACGAGCTATACAGTTGGAGGACATATTGGGAATTGCCTTCCTAATACAGTTTTGTAGAACACCCCCTTTTACGTCTTCAAAGATGCTTTGCATGAGGAAGCAAACATACATTTGGTTCATAGAGGTATTGCTCCTTCTGAGAATCTAGACGCTTTATAATGCACCTTCTTCTTTGTTCTCCTTAAGCCAAACACTGGTATCATGTGTCAGAGGATCATTGTGGGCATTCAGGTATGTTTTACCTTACTCACCAAGCTAACAAAGATGTCTATCTCAAAAAGGTGAATATTTTTTCCCCCACCCATATGGGATCCTACACAAAGGCAATCAAAGCGTATTATATGCATGAACTTGCCCAGTATGCTTCTCAGTTCAAGAAAAGTGTACGGATGGAATGAGAAATTACATGACTTTAAAATAGGGTAGCCTTTTTTATTAATAGTTTATTAAAATATTAATTTATTGTTTGTTTATATGAGTTTTAACATACCTTCTGTTCTTGCAGCTGCGCTTTCACCACTTTAAACTCTGAGGATGGTGGTTTTTGATTGGCTGTCAGCTCCTCAATCTCGCAGACCCACGTCAGCAGCGTTTCCAGATTTAGCTGGAATTTCAACGGATCCCCGAACTCGATCTTTCAGAGCCAAAACACTTCTGCCATCCTTAACATAAGACCAGACAATATGCTATTCACGTTTTCATAAAGAAAGTACAGGTTAAGGGAAGATACTGTACCTTCCATTGATCTAGACTTGATTCCTGGTCCGAACTTGACTGACCATCACTCTGCAGCTGTGAATCAGTGCAATTTTATTTAATTGGATAATGAACAATTGGTGAAACATTGTTGATACATTGACTTCAAAATCAGTAAAATGGTAAATGGTGAAAAATAAAGAAAAACGTCAAATTAAAATTAAATTGAATAACCTCTGCAAGTTCTTCAGCAGCTCCAGTAAGGACTCTAACAGTTCTAGTAACAATAGGGTCACCTCCTTTCCCCACAGGAGGATACTCTGTCACCTCTAAAATCTCGGTAACAATTGTCTCTGTCACCTCTGTGACTTCAGTAACCTCTTGAGTGTTCAGAGGCTTCCAGGACCAGGGACTTCCAGAATCCCTTGTCTGCTGGCTGGCTCTCCTGTCCACGGATCCATACTGACTCAGGGGGGATCTTCTATACTCTGGAATATTACACCTTCTGGGCAAAGACCCATTTCGTGGAGTTTTTACCGGGGACGGAGTGCTTCGCCAGGCATTGTCCAGAGTGCTGGTTGTGGTGACAGTAGTGGCTGGGGAACTCCTCTGCTTGTCCGGTGTTGGAGTTTGTCGAAGAACCTCTTCCACATCCTCTTTCCTCGTCTCTTCTCTAGGAGGCTCTGGGAGCGGCCATTCTCTCCGTTGCTGGTAGCACTCTTTCAAGACGCTCTCCTCTGACTTAACTTGTTTGGACTTTTGTCCCAAACAGCTAGGTCTGCTAATGAGGTTACCCATGATTCTTCAATCCACAGGGTTAATTAGGTCCCTGTTCCATACATACAGGCATCGCCTAAACTACCTACAACACAAGGAAGGTCAAAGTGAGAAGATACTCTTTAAACATCTACACCCTTTCAAGGAAATAGTAGCCTGTTAGATTCCAGTTTCCACTGCAGTCTTCAAAAGATATTCATTCAGCTCTAACAAAGACCACTAAGCGTAAATCTCAATTAGATTCCTTGCTGTCCTACAAAGGAGAGTCTTTTACCACTTTCATGCCAACAAACGCCACCGTCATTATTTATACGGCAGAGATGGTAACACTTGACTGAGGCTCTGTCCTGACCAAGAGGGGCCAGATTACTGCTGGAAAACTACAACATGAACACAGAATTGCTAGTACTATCCATACAAATGCCTGTTTATGAGGGCAGTCTCCTCCAGGATACCCACGGCTCCTCCTGGCAGCCACAGCCACTGTCCTCTGCCAAGACTATCAGCGGGATGGCCCTGGGAAACCATTTAGCTCCTGATCAAATATGACAGGCATGGAAATGCTGCTTTATTTCTTTGCCACATAAGAATGAACCGTGTTTTTTTAGTGCGCGTGTTCATGGTTTACTGGGAAACACAGACCACATGCCTGAGGAGCAGGACAGCGATGAACACGTAGACAAGCACCGGGTTTAATGTTCAGAAACACTTTTTCAGAGATATTTTGAATGCATGTGGGTGAAATTCATGCAGGCCTTTACCAGTGATCATCGTTGAATAAATGACTGTCCTGATGAATAGGAAATGCACATATTTGTAAAATAAAATGTGTGTGGATTACAATAGCGCAATTAATAAATAAACCTGTGCTATTTCAGTGCTCATAGAATCTGCCCGAAGATTGCAGGTGGGAAGTCAATATGCACCTGTTTAGTGAAGAAAGATTACTTTAGTGCTGACAAACGATTAATCCCATCCAAAATAAAAGTTTTGTTTACATAATATATGAGTGTGTACTGTGCATATTTATTATGTATATATGAATACAAACACATGCATGTATATATTTAAGAAAAATATGCTATGTTTATATTTTAAATACATTTATATATAATATAAATGTATAAATGTAAACACGTGCATATTTTTTAATATATACTTATATTGAGTTTATATTTATACATACATAATAAATAAACCCAGTACACGTATATAGTATGTAAACAAATACCTTTATTTCGGATGTGATTAATTGCGATTAATCCTTTGACAGCACTACTTTCTTTATCTACTTTGTTCCAGATGTACAGTATGTGCATATTGAAATCTCTGACTGGTAATTGCATAATGTCTGTGCAGAGTTTGTGTCTTTGTTGAGATCTCTTCTGAAACTACAGGAGACGGAGATTACTGGAGTCTGTTTTGAAAGAGAAAAGTCTCTGTTTGGTCTCATTCCTGTCTAAGAGAAATGATTAAACAGATGTAACTTCTGATTTTATTTTTATTATTGATAAAATCTAGATAAAATTAAAAAGGTACGAAATCTGTTTTGTTCCAAACCTAACAAATTTGCAAATCTTTTATTTCAAAGAACGCAATGACTTGTTAACCTTTGGGCTGATGGCTTTGTTTGCGCAGGAAATACAGAGTTCTGTTGAATCCAGATAAGCATGCATGTTAATTGCACAGGTGATCTGGGTCAGTCCAGGTCATTGTGGTTCACTGCATGATAATGGCGAGTGCTGAGGGATCTGGCTCCAGACAGCAGACAGTGTTTCTAGATCACTGGAGCAGAAGACTTAGTATCAGCACACATTCTAGCAGGGTGGATTAGCTTGTTTAATGTGTGAATTGAGATTGCTAACACGTGACAGGAAATACTGTAATGATGAGTTCGATGCTCTGGACGCTAGCTTATTAATTGATTAAGCCAAACAATTACCGAGATCTCTGTGACATAGCTTTATTTATACTCATTGTTCATGCATTTGCAACACTACAGCAGAGATACTGGTGAATGTTTTGTGAATATACATTTTTCTTTATTTGGTTTCCATAAAGTGAGCACATAAAATCTATGTAATCAATCTGAACAATATCACCATCGACAAATGCTCTTCCTCCAATCAAGTTTAATTATATTAACTCATTCCATCCATCTCACGCCCAGCCTACATCCTTGATGGATTACAATGGAGGATGGGAAGGAGTTTACAAAGTAATGAATGAAGCTACAGCCATTTGAATATAAAGATTTACAAGCATTACTGCTCCTGCAATGGCTGTTTCCACGGAGTTAGAGGTGACACAACATGTTACACCTCAATGCTGAATATTTCAATAGAGGTGATGTCATCTGCATCTGATCGTCTAAATGAGCTAATTCCCCTGCTCAAAGCAAACACCAGCATCATTCCCAGGCTGGTTTATCGTGGATGTTGTTTGTTTTAACTGGTGTAAACCTGAGCTAGTGATGTTAGTCAATCTAGTCAATCTGATTCTGTTTGACCATTGAGGTCTTGCTGGTTAAGCTGCTCAAGAAACCTTGTTGTAGCAGCACACTAAGATCCACCGATCTCCAATACGAAACATACAGTGCGATAGTAACCAGTGCTTGAACAGATTAATGTAATTGTCTAATTACATTTTACAGATTGCTTCTCCTTTGCTTGTTTATCAAGGCTTATCTGAAGCAGCCGCCCTCTTAACCCAACTCTAATGTATTCTCTGGTTTAAGACCACCCTGTGTAGCCTCTTGATATTGATTTATGAGGCATGTCACAGACTGCCCCCCAGTGAGCTAGATTAACCCCAGTGATGGGCAGCTTTGTGCATCAACAATCCATAAAGAATGATTAATATAGTCTCATCGCTTACAACAACTGACTCAAATTGAAAGATTCTGGTCATATTCTAATGAATGATATGTCAAACAAATAAAGAGATTCTCGATGGGTGTGGGTGCTGTCAGAGAGCACCATGACAATACCCTTTCCTAATCTGACCTCAATATGGCAGACAGACGGTGTATACTGGTGTCATGCCACGATCTGCTGGTGGATTAACTCGTATATACAGCAGTGAGAGTGGTGGCTCTCTTGGGATGTCTTTTTATGGCTTTCTTAATAGTTCAAATCAACGCTCTTTGTGTAGATGAGTTCGAGCATTGATTCTAGTTAACTAGAGTTTCTCTAGTTAACTAGAAACATAAGAGTGTCTGGTGTTAAGTGAATGCATAACATTAATAAACTGCATAATTAATATACTATATTTTAGTTTAACTGATGTTGTATGTTAGCCAATATGTTGGTATAGAATTAAAAAATTGATTCAGTTTGAAAAGTTTATACTAATAAAGAAACTGCAGGGAAGAATGTGCACTTATATTACATATTTAACTTCAGTAGCAATGAATATATAACGCACAAATGTGCTAATTCAAAATAAACAGATACTCACAGTACAGTCAAATTAATGAATTACATCCAAATCCTCGCAAGCTTGCACAATTTGGCCACAATCACCTTCAGTGGAATTAAAGTGGTTCTGATAGCATCACTGTCTGGCTGCATCCACAGCAGCCGCTGGTTTCAGTGAGAAAGTTTGAATGAGTCCAGAAAGAGGTGGCGGTTGTGGCGGTTGGGGTGCATACTTACCCCCATGCATAGAGGAGGACAAACGGCCAAACGAAAAATTCCTCCGTCATCATTCAAACAGGAGAACAAAAAACCTGTCTTCTCTCAGCATCCTTTGAGAGGCCTTCCTTTCCAGACGTACCCTATAAACATGCGAAACCTTCGCATTCACTTGCTCATACAGGACCTCACTTGCTCACAAATCCCGGTTTAAACACACACACACACACACACAGAGAGAGAGTTTATGCAAGATAACCCATGCTTTTCCGTCGCCCACAGCCACAAGCAAACAATGTCCCTCTCTCCCTCCGGCTGCCCCCTCCCGTCAGCGGTATTCTCTCTCTCTTGCCTTTGTTGTGCACAGTCCCATAGAGGAATTCCTCACTGAGGCAACTAACGGGATGTTCAGCTGCTGGAAAAGTCCTGTATGCTGTGTTTTCCGAGCTCCGGGTTAGCAGGTGTTTCCCGTGTGGTGGTTTTGGTAGAGTTGAGGCAGGTCCGTAAGTCGGGAGCCTGTTGTGTAAACTCTTGTGCCAGACATTTAGACAGAGGAGTAGCCCCTTCACCTCCCTCTTTCCCTCCCAGCATTAGCCCCTCCCCCAGCTCCTCTTTTGGCTCACAAACTCTGTTTCAAATGAAACCGAGGAGGATAAAAAGCTTTCTAAAGACCCCAGACTGCTCCCGAACATTCACATGTTAAGTGACAGCTGCCTCCAGCCCCTCGCTCTCGTTTTTCCCTCCCTCTCCGTGGCAGACCGAGGTGGGCTACACAAAGCCCCCATCACCATTCAAAGCCCCCGCCACAGCTACAAAGACGACTAATTACTGTAAGACATCTATGATTACTTTCAAGTCACTTTCAGTCCTGAAATTGCCAAACAAACAAAGAACAGAAGAGAAACCAATAGAGCGAAGGACTCGGCCCTGTCTGGCTGAGTTTCATGGGAGTTGCATGATGCTCCACTTTTGGAGTCTTTTCTGCTTCTTTGCTGCTTGAGAATAGAAGCTTCTGTAGGTCTGTAGGTGTCAGATCTCAAATAATCCCTTTGATTGGTTCCCATGGGGCACGAGAGGGAGAGCAAGGACAGGTGTGTATAGCAGGTGCATTGAGGAGACACACAATTCCCCCATTCTTTCACCACACAAAAGACTCTACCCAACACCTGCACTGTTACATATCCTTCATCTCACACAAGAAGCACTCGATTGCTCAATAGAACAGGTCACTAACATATGGGAGAGAAGTGGACAGCCTTGTGACGCCACTACATTTACATACAGTGACCCTAAAACATATTTGAAGCACACTTCGAAATGCAGGATGTCATTGCAGCAGATACAAAATATAAAGGAATAAATGAGGTGGCGCTCTTTTGTCAAAAACAATATAATATGCTTGCCTTTCATGCACCACTTTTTAGGTTTAAAATGATACAAGAGTAGATATACTTTTCAAAATCCCAATCTAGTACTGGAACCTGTGGATCCTGTCAGGACACCAGTGAGAACTGGCACTAAAAACCACCGAATCACCATTCAGAAATGCATTTAAATACAGGCAACGGATCCACTTTATTTGTAGCATTAGAGCATTTGTAACTTGAATGTGCAAAGCTTCCAGTGCCAGTTATACAGTTATGTTACCTGTCCAAAAACTGTTATTTATGCTGCTTGATAATGCAAAACAATATTTCTTATCATATTATTTGTATTTATGGTAGGAATTTAAAACACACTGGTTTGTATAGTGCAAATAGTTTTAGTGTTCACTGCATTTTGTTATTCTTCTAGTTAACTATATCAGCTAATGAATCAAAAATCTTGCACATTATCAGAAAATAGACTTCTGCATTGCAAAATAAGATGGTCACTTACACTAAAATGATCTAATTAACTAATAAACTAAAATTAAAACCAAAACTGAAATTATAAGGACAAATGCTAATTCAAGATATAAAAACTGTAATGGTATATACAATAACACTGCTGTATTATAGAAGTATTATAGATAACAAAACCTGGCATTTTTCATTTCTATAATATACTATTCTACACTATTTCTATATTTTTGTATTCTATAGAAAAAGTTACCACTTTTATGATGCCCAGCCAGCTACAATGCTCTCCCTTGATGATATATGAGAAATATGGAATATTTTTGACCATATAATTATGACCTTTTACTTCACAATTCTGACTTTTTGTTCTTGCAATTCTATGTTTGCATTTCTAAACTCAGAACTGTGAGAAATTCAGTCAAACTTCTCAGTAACACTTTATTTATCCAGAGTAATACAGAGTTTATTCATAATACAGAGTAATTACTAGTTAAGTACATAGTAGTAGCCATACTTACATGAAACAAAATGTGCATACCATGTAACTAAGTTATGAAATAGTTTGTAATTATGTAGATGTAATAGAAAGCTACTGTTACACATATGATACAGACAGAATCTGTTACACAGCTACGTATGTAACCAAAAGATTGTTACATATGTGTTGCAGACTTTATACAACGTCATTATAAATGTAAGTACACAGACATAAGCTACTTAAAATAAAGTGTATCAAGATTGTACTTAAGTGTACTTCATGTGTATCTATACTGTACACCTTAGTTTGATTTAACCCACCAGAACATAGCTAAAATATATGTAATATATTTCTAATTACATTACAATTACAGAATATTACACAAACATAAGCAACTTAAAATAAAGTGTATCAAGATTGTACTTAAGTGTACTTCATGTGTATCTATACTGTACACCTTAGTTTGAGTTAACCCACCAGAACATAGCTAAAATATATGTAATATCTTTCTAATTACATTACAATTACAGAATATTAAACAAACATAAGCAACTTAAAAATAAAGTATATGAAAATTGTACTTAAGTGTACTTCATGTGTATCTATACTGTACACCTTAGTTTGAGTTAACCCACCAGAACACAGCTTAAATACATGTAATATATTTCTAATTACATTACAATTACAGAATATTAAACAAACATAAGCAACTTAAAAATAAAGTATATGAAAATTGTACTTAAGTGTACTTCATGTGTATCTATACTGTACACCTTAGTTTGATTTAACCCACCAGAACACAGCTTAAATACATGTAATATCTTTCTAATTACATTACAATTACAGAATATTACACAAACATAAGCAACTTAAATTAAAGTGTATCAAGATTGTACTTAAGTGTACTTCATGTGTATCTATACTGTACACTTTATCCAGCTGCACCTTAGTTTGAGTTAACCCACCAGAACACAGCTTAAATACATGTAATATCTTTCTAATTACATTACAATTACAGAATATTACACAAACAAAAGCAACTTAAAATAAAGTGTATCAAGGTTGTACTTAAGTGTACTTCATGTATATCTATACTGTACACCTTAGTTTGATTTAACCCACCAGAACACAGCTTAAATATATGTAATATCTTTCTAATTACATTACAATTACAGAATATTACATAAACATAAGCAACTTAAAATAAAGTGTATCAAGATTGTACTTAAGTGTACTTCATGTGTATCTATACTGTACACCTTAGATTGATTTAACCCACCAGAACACAGCTTAAATATATGTAATATCTTTCTAATTACATTACAATTACAGAATATTACACAAACATAAGCAACTTAAAATAAAGTGTATCAAGATTTGTACTTCATGTGTATCTATACTGTACACCTTAGTTTGATTTAACCCATTAGAACACAGCTTAAATATATATGTAATATCTTTCTAATTACATTACAATTACAGAATAGTACACAAACATAAGCAACTTAAAATAAAGTGTATCAAGATTGTACTTAAGTGTACTTCATGTGTATCTATACTGTACACCTTAGATTGATTTAACCCACCAGAACACAGCTTAAATACATGTAATATCTTTCTAATTACATTACAATTACAGAATATTACACAAACATAAGCAACTTAAAGTAGGGTGTTTTAGATTGTACTTAAGTGTACTTCATGTGTATCTATACTGTACACTTTATCCAGCTGCACCTTAGTTTGATTTAACCCATCAGAACACAGCTTAAATATATGTAATATCTTTCTAATTACATTACAATTACAGAATAGTACACAAACATAAGCAACTTAAAATAAAGTGTATCAAGATTGTACTTAAGTGTACTTCATGTGTATCTATACTGTACACTTTATCCAGCTGCACCTTAGTTTGATTTAACCCATCAGAACACAGCTTAAATATATGTAATATCTTTCTAATTACATTACAATTACAGAATATTACACAAACATGAGCAACTTAAAATAAAGTGTATCAAGATTGTACTTAAGTGTACTTCATGTGTATCTATACTGTACACCTTAGTTTGATTTAACCCACCAGAACACAGCTTAAATATATGTAATATCTTTCTAATTACATTACAATAGGAGAATATAACATAAACATGAGCTACTTAAAATAAAGTGTATCAAGATTGTACTTAAGTGTACTAATAGCTGTGTAACAGACTCGGTCTGTATCATATGTGTAACAGTAGCTGTCTATTACATCTACATAATTACAAACTGTAATTACAGGCTGTTCCATAACTTAGTTACATGGTATGCACATTTTGTTTCATATAAGTACAACGGCTATTACTAAGTACTTAACTAGTAATTACTCTGTATTATGACACCTTAACATAAAATGTTACCAAATTCTCTTTCAAATTCTCTTTCAAATACACAGGGACTTTCTCACAATTATACTTTAGTTTTTTTTACATCTCGCAATTCGGAGAAATTGGATGAAAAAAGTCAGAATTGTGAAGTAAAAATGTGTTTATTTACTCTTTTCTTCCACAGCAGAAAGCAGCTTCCACTGGGTAAATCCTGACAGCGCAAGGGTTTGTGTGGCCAGGGTCAGGTGTTACAGCTCTGAGTAGGGTTCCTCCTGCAGGTGTAAATCTGTTATTGTCACAGGCAGTGTGAATGATCACAGAATACAGTGAGTGTAGTGAGTCTTGACCTTGAGCGTAATGAGCCGAGCTGACGGTGAGGACACCCCCCAGACTGAAGTGAAAACAGGGAAGAGAGGAGCGCTCGTGAGAGAGCGACGGAGTGCACACATCCACTTTATGATGATGAATGAGTACCTTGAATTCAGTAGGGACCTGCAGAAGAGGGGACGACACAGCCACTACACTAACCACAGCACTTCAATTATTAACCCCGGCCCATCCCCCGACTGAGACTTAATAAAACAGACAAAAGGAGGAGACCAGCAACAATGCCTGTCACCCTGACTGTCCTGGGAAAGAGAATTCAGTGCTGTGAGCCCAGGAGGTCAAGATATTTAACCTGAACCAGGCTCTTAAACAGAGACGGGACATCCTGAGTTATGGTCTTAAAACAGACCACCTCTGAAAAGCAGTTTTTTGTGATATATATGAATGCATATGCCAAGGATTTAAACTCGAGATCAGATTTGGGTAGCAAATTATGATTAAAAGAAAAGTCAGAATTGCAATTGCAAGATATAAACTCACAATTCTGAGAAGAAAATAATTAAAAATTGTGAGATAAAATGTTAATTATCGTTTTTATTTATTTATGCTGTAATATATATATATATATACATTTTATTTTATGCTTGTTCATCAATACACAACTTGTTTTATATTCTATGCAGCACATCAAAATATTTACAATTATAATGTGCAAAACATTTCTATTTAAATAAATGCTGTTCATTTCAACTTTATATTCATCAAAGAAACCTAAAATATGTATAAAATGTGTCATGGAAGCAAAACCGTAATATTATTATGATTTCTGAAGATCATGTGATACTGAAGACTGGAGTAATGATTCTGAAAATACAGTTTTTAATCAGGAATAAATTACATTTAATCATATATTAACACAGAAACAGATATTTTAAACTGTAATAATATTTCACAATATTACCGTGTTTTTGATCAAATAAATGCAGGCTTGGTGAGCAGAACAGACTTGGCAAGGTTTTAAATAGTAGTAGTCTCTGATTTTCTCTCGTATTCTGCATATTTTGAGTCTAGCTTTATTATCATTTACCATTTTTATCTATATACTGCCCGTTTGAGTGAACCAGCACCTAAATCAGTCTTCTATTGGATACAAAAAGGCAGTTTAGTGATATAACCATCCATATATTTGTTACTAATATACATAAACAGATAATTCAAATTGAGTAATTATGATAAGAGAGACAAAGTCAAAGAGTGAGTGCTGTACTGCCATTATAAACCCAATCTGACAGAGACACCTGATCCAGGCCTGGTTACTCACGGGGAAAATCAAATTGTCCTCCCATATCATTTACCCAGTGTGTGAATCATGTGATAGCATACAAATCTAATGAACAATCAAATAACGTATATACTTATGAATATGAATCCATGTGCCCTAATGCATATATATTGTGCATGGACTGTATGAAAGCTGTGATATGAGTAATATATTGTGTGCTGCACGTGTATGTTCAGAGAGCAGCAGATGCCCAATGGGCTGCAGATGTGGCCAAATGTGATCACGGGTCCCCTGATTCCCTGAGAGCCCTAAAGTGGATTAACCCCACAGACATGTGCCTCCCCCGCCACTCCTGCTTCACATCAAATAACACACAAGGGTATAATTAGCAGCTCAGCGGACAGGTGAGCCCTGCCTGGTGATTCCTGAAAAACGACACGCTCATCTCCTCTGAGCAGCTTAATCAAAGTACTGTTTCACAAGCACCGTAACGCACGTCCTGATTCCGCTGAGTTAGATGTGTTCCTGGGTCAACATATATTGAAACAACATTTTAATCCAAAAATGTAATCTTGACCATTTCCCTACACCTAAACTTACCCATGAGTAATCCCTAAAATCAGAGGACATGATAGATTAATGACACTGATCACCAAACACTGATTTTAAATCTGATTGGTTAATAACAATGTTGTTTCAGGGTCTACAGATGTTGATCCAGGAACATGTCGCACTTGGTAAAATCCGGTTCTGCCACAGTAACGGTCACTTCCCAAAACACACTGGCCTGACCGCTCATTATGAAGGCTTCCTGCTGGGATACTGGAAATGAATCCATCGCAGGGGGTCGAACACAAACCAGGCTGACAGAGAACGCTTGCTTGATATCAAGCAGTGAGTAAACACAGTCATGTTACCCGTTACTTTACAAGCTACTAACACAGTCACTGCTTATACTGAAGCTAATAAAAGAGCAATAATTGTTTTAAATACATATGAGAAAACAATGAGAAAAGTATTTCTCACACAAAACAATGAGGATTTTCTGTGTCAACTTCAACAGATAAATGTTCAAATAAACAACGACCGCTAAAAACTCTGATTTGTAATGCAAACTGTAATTTTGATTGATAAGAAACTACACAGGAATCAAAACATGATCATCCACTGAATCGCTTTTCAACGGCTTCATTTATATCAGTAAACACAGCTTGCAAAAATAACCAGGACTAATGCAATGAGAACCCAATTAATGCATAATGCACAGTACATATGGCATGCAGAGTACTATTTGATTATTATCTTAATGCTATACGAATATACATTTTAATATGTGAAGCACTGAGCAATGCATAACAATAAAACACCATAGCATGCTATATTGTTGTTATATGTTCAGTGCTGAATGTATAACTCAGCAAAATAATACAGTTATGACACAATACGTAAAAGCAATTATTTTGCATTCGAACCCAATTTGTGTAAAAATATTAGCAGTACACTGAAGGACGCAATATAATGTGTTTTGTCACATGATGGGTTTATGTTTTGAAAATTATTTTGAGAAACATTATTACTGAAAAACGTACTTAAGTTAGTAGCATTGCTATGTTTTTGTTTTTTACTATACAGATAAAACGTATTTAATACACTGTGAAAAGTGGTAACCTGCAATTGTTATGTTAAAGAGATATACCTGATCTTACCCTTGCATTTATTTGTGTGGGTGTAACCTAATATATTTAGATTGATTTAGCAATGTTACATGTTACTTTACTTGAATTAAAAACAATTAATTTTGATGTTAACCCTTTAAGATTCCTGTAAAATTAGCCTAAAACGTCTAAAAAAGGCATACCCAAAGTAAATGCATGCTGTTCTTGGGCCATGTGGATGATATGCGTGGTGCTGGTCTCCTTTGAAAGGTGACACTCTGAGGTGTGTTTCTCAACAGAATCACTGTAAGTCTTACTGATATTGAGTAATAGCACTTTGAATACACTAAAAAAAGAATAAAATAATTCCGCCTGCATTTCTTTTGTAAATATAAGCCTGCAGATGACTATAGCTGGGAGGTATGAGCTGGAAAATACATTGGGATCACAGAATGAAGCCTTACCAAGCCAAATTTACCATTTGATAAACAATATATTAGAAAATTAGTGCTTTACACGTGTTTATCTAATTTTATGTCTAGACGCTTCCAAAATATTTACACTTGGGAGACTCCAAACGACGCTTTGTAACAACGACACATACAATGCTGTAATTCTTGAATGCTTTAATGTACAGTCATCATTTTGGGCTCTAATGAAAGGTTACACTTAGAGCTATTCAGTTCCTCATCCAGATTCACTGTCAATAATTACTGACACATAGTAACTGAAGCATAAACACATTATAGTGACATTAATTTATAGAATCCAAAATGTGTACACTTTTAAAATTACATATATATTTATAATTTATAATCTAAATATTTTTTTTCCCTATATTTCTATTTCTGTACATAATACTTAGTTCTGTACTTGTGGGTTTTTTCTTATATTGGTGTTATATTGCATCCCTACTGTGTTATTCCTATGCATGTCTGTACTATCATGCATGTCTTCATTATGTCAACAAAAAGTGGTCTGATAAAGACACTGATTGTACATGCTGTGTTTATAGTATCTTAAAATGGTTTACATAGTTGAAATAACAAGAATCTCAGCTTTCCGTGGATATATGACATGAAAACGTTTTTTTTTTTGTTTTTTTTGACGACTTTACCCTGTCACACCACTAGGCGTCCCGCCGTCCCGCCGGCAGTACGCTGGATTCTTAAAGGGTTAAAGCAATTTTACTTAGGTTACTCTTTTTCCCAGTGCACTTTAATCTGTCTGTGTGACGCATCTGAAGCTGATCTGACAAACAGATGTGTGAATGTAGTAATTAATGTGTCAATTACTGTCTCCCGCTGACGAGATCTCAGTCGACCCGCTGTGATGAGAGGACATTACACAACATACTGTATGTCATCATTTACTCTCCCCAAACCTGCATGAGTTTATGTTTCTCAGTAAATTATGACATCATTTTAGATTCATTTTTAGATTAACTTTATGTGATTAACTATGCATATATGGGTATTTCACACTAAAGATGTGCACTATTTTGAATAATAATGATCAAATAAATTATAATTTGTTTCTGGTACACTTTAAAATAAGTGTCCATTTGTTAGTGCTAGTTAACTACATTAGTTAACGTAAACTAATAATGAAAAAATACGTTTAAAGCACAGTTATCATTAACTTCAACATTTACTAACAGGCCTGCATTATTAAAATCAAAAGTTGCATCTGTTATTATTATTTAATGGACCTGAGCAACTTTTTTTTATTTTATTTTTATTCTAACATTGAATAAATAGTTGTAACAATAACTAATAAACAATAAATGCATTGCCCATTGTTATATAATGGGACCTAACTGTAAAGTGTTTGCAGTAACACCTTGTTTTATGAACCAGTTGACACTATTAACTAGTAGTTCATTGGCATGCATATTATTAGTATATTGGCTGCTCATTAGTACTTCTAAAGCAAATATTAAAGCTTTATTCTGTATGACCATATTTTAGATCCACACCTAAACTTAACAAACCCTGCTAACTTTATTTTGCTAATAAGCAGCACATTTTGAGTTTTCTGATGCAAAAGTCATAGTTAATAGTTAATAGAGAGAACTTGTCCTCAAACTAAAGTGTGACCCAGTTTTCTTTTATGAAACGTAACGTTACTTGTGTGCTGTCCAACGTTTATCTGGATTAGGCTATTTACTGAAACAGTAAACGCATTTTAAAAGCTCTGTATGCATGTAAGAAGGAAGGACGTGTGTGAAGTGTGTTTGTCTGAGGACCGCTGCACACACGTCCCGTAGAAAAGATATAGCAACGCGAGTAAGCCCAGGTCTTCAGACTGTTCTGACTCGCGTTATATCTTCTAACAATTAGACTTATGATTTTCATAAAACTGAAGATTAAAGATGATAAAAATCCCATAGACTTACACTGATGGAATGTTCAGATGAGCCAAGACTATTCAAACTCCAACTGTCAAAATTCAAATCTAAACAGACTGAAGCCCGTTAGACTCAATCAGACTTCCCTTCTATGTACTATTTATATCCCTATTTCTATTCTAAATCATGCTAGCAACATGCTAATAATGCTAGCAACATATGCTAACAACATGCTAATCATGCTAAAAACATGCTAGCAAAACATGCTATGAACATTCTGTCATCATTAATCATCACCCCAATCATGCATGAGTTTAACATGCTAATCATGCTAAAATCATCATCAACATGTGATTAACAACATGCTAATCATGTTATAAATATGTGCAATATTTTGAATAATACAATAATAATGAACAAATAAATTAACGACATGTTATGAACATGGTAATCATGTTAGCAACCATTTGTTAATCATCTAAAATCATTAGCAACATGATATCAACAATGAAAAAAACATGTTTAAAGCACAGTTATGCAACATGCTCAATCATGTTAGAAATAGGCTAATCATGCTAGCAAAATGCTAATCAGTTATTATTATTTAATGGAGCCTGACAACTTTAATAATTTATTCATGAACAACATTGAATAAATAGTTGTAACAACATCTCATGTTATAAATACCAGTAATCACTATTAACTAGTAGCTTAATCATGCTAAAAATATATTGGCGACTGTTATGAACACTTCTAAAGCAAATATTAAACATTCTGTAACCATATTTTAGATCATGCCTAAACTTAACAAACCCTGATATCAACATTTTGCTAAAACATGCTAATCATGCTAGCAACATGCTAATCATGTTAGAAATAGGCTAATCATGCTAGCAAAATGCTAAAATCATGCGAGCCACATGCTAATAATGCTAGCAACATGCTAACAACATGCTAATCATGCTAACAACATCTAATCATGTTACTGAAACAGTAAATCACATTTTAGAAAAATCTGTAATCATGTGTAAAATCATGCGAGCCAAGTGTGAATAATGCTAGCAAACATGCTAACAACATGCAATCAGCTAAAACATGTTTCTGGCAAATGCTTATGAACATGCAAAGGAAGCATGCTGTTAGCATCATGCTAGCAACATGCTAATCATGCTAGCAACATCTGAATCTACTGAATCTATCTATCTATCTATCTATCTATCTATCTATCTATCTATCTTTTTTATGTAAACTTCGTACTTCAAACTGCTAGCTTTTAAAACTAAGTCTATAATACGTCAGACTTTCTCAAGCCAACTTCAAAGTTTGTTCACACATTTTTTATCTAGTTACATTTGATATAGTTTGCTCGAAGCGACAAAGCTCATACTAATACTAACCCTGAGTATTTTCACCTGTTAAACAAAACAACAGGTGAAATCCCAACACTATGCTTGCAACAATCTGCCCCTGAAGAGGAGCCTGAGCCGTGTTTAAGAACCAGACCAGATCACAGAGACCCCTTTGACTCAACGCCTCAGCAGCATCTTACAAACAATGAATTGAGACATTTTATATCACAGTTTTGGCCGTTTTCTCACAATTCAGACTTTTCTTCTAATCTTACAATTGCAAGTGTATATCTCAATTCAGATTTTTTAGATAAATATTTACAATTGTGAATTATTAAAGTCCAAATATGAGGAAAAAATAGACTTTTTTATATTCAGTTTTTTATATTCTGACTTTATAACTTTCTGAGAATGCTGAAAAAGTCAGCAATGACCTTTTTTAATAATTGTATTCAGTGAGGGAAACGGGCTTCTATGTATTTTCACCACGGAATAAAAAAAAGTTGACTTTTTATCACAAATTCAGAGTTCCTGTAATTTAATTTTAATTGTATTTTTAAACATCTTATTTAAACTTAAAATAGTCAGAATTTATGATAAACAAAATTGCAATAAACTTTTTTTATTTGTATTCATTGGCAGAAACAGCAAAAAAAATTCTCACAATTTCAAGATAATTTCTTGCAATTCTCTCTTTTATAAGAATTGTGAGGGGGGCAGTTTTTATTCCTTGGCGGAAACAGATTTGACTTTTTTTCCTTGCAATTGTAAGTTTATATCTCATAATTCAGAATTTGTATTAATTTCTCACAATTTTGAGATTAAAAGTGGCAATTGCTTTGTTTTCTTGGTGTAATTAAGCTTCCGTATGTTCTTCAGTAGACTGGGAGTACAAAACTAGTCCCTGAAGATGTGAGCGAGACACCGAAGAGAGTGTTACAACATTTCCAGTGTGGACAGATAAGAGAAGGTCCGCTGTGTTTTCTGATCGGAGTCTAATGTGCTTTCAGAGTGCTCTCTCATGTGTGCGCAGGACCCCACACAAACCTGCACCCCGCTCTCCTCAAGCAGCATCAACACAAAAGAGCTCTCCTCTGAGGAGCTGCACCTCGCTCTGCTCTCGCAGGACGAGCCTCAGGGCTGGGGGATGTATGGTTATAGCTCAAGCATATTCTTTCAGCATATTTGATAGTGATGCTTACCCCAGCACCATGGAGAAAGTGTGCCTTTGATCAGCTTTTTCTCATCAAACAGGCCCCTGCTCACACAATTACCACTCAACAAAGAGGCCTGCATATTCCGGATGTGCTCAGGACAGGACTCATGTGCTTTTTAATCTATTTTCATCCAGGTGGTCATTGGATATTACACACACACACACACACACACACACACACACACACACACACACACAACTTTTCTCCAAACCTTAATGTTCCCAGAGACAGATCTCCAGTGAGGACCTCGTCACCTAGACATCCATCGGGAAAAAAACACTGGAACCAGTAGAGCCCTTACAATCTGACTTTGCTGCAGTTGGAACAAACTACTGATTCGTCTGGCCGGAGGAGAACTGCCCCCCCGACTGAGCCTGGTTTCTCCCAAGGTTTTTCCTCCGTTCTGTCACCGATGTAGTTTGGGTAGTTGCTTAGTTGGGGACACTTCATTTCCAGCGATATCACAGACTTGATAGCACAGATACTATTTAAACTGAACTGAGCTGGACGATGACATCACTGAATTCAATAATGAAATGCCTTTAACTGAAAAATGGGCGTTTAATCTTGTCATTTTACATTATTGACACACTATTTTTCTATTTTGATATTGTGCGGTTGCTTTGGCACAATTTGTATTGTTAAAAGCGCTATATAAGTAAAGGTGACTTGACTTACAGTATGCTGTCATGAGAAGTGAGATGTTATCACAAAGATTGAACGCCTGGATGGAGACGGTTAAAGACGGTCTCAGTAGTGGAAGCTGAGACTCAAGCTGTTGTATAACAAGTAACAGAAGATCATAGAATGATGGCCATGAAATGTATGTTTTGTGTGAAGAGGGATCCAGTGGTCTAAAACCGAAATCACCGCCCCACATCAAATTTGATGAAGAAAATCCAATACTGGTTTCTTACTAATTTTGTGGTGCCCATTCAAAATAATTGTGCACATCACATTTATTCCACAAAATATGAGGTATTTGGTAGCATTGTTGTTTTTGACAACCGTTTGTAAAGTGAAGTATTATTCCTGTGTATTATATGTATTATTCCTTATCATCAGAAAAACTGCAAAGACATGATTCCTGTCTTCATCTGAGCCAGATTACAACTATTTGTTCAATTCTCAGCACATTTATGAATTAATCTGAAGACACCATGTGTGACCCTGGAGCACAAAACCTGTCATAAGTGTACATTTTTATGAATTTAGATTTACCCATCATATTAATAAATTATATTTCCATTGATGCATGGTTTGTTATGATAGGACAATATTTGTAAATCTGGAATCTGAGGGAGCAAAAAAAATCTAAATATTGAGAAAATCATCTTTAAAGATGTTCAAGTGAAGTTCTTAGCAATGCATATTAATAATCAAAAATTAAGTTTTGAAATATTTACAGTAAGAAATTTACTAAATATCTTAATGGAACATGATTTTTACTTAATATCCTAATGATTTTGGCATAAAAGAAAAATTGATCATTTTGACCCATACCCCCCACGCTTTGTAGTTTGAGTCAAATAATAGATGACAGATGAAAAGAAATGTGAAAAATAACTATTTTAGATTGTTGTCATTTATTGGTTACTAACTAAATGCAAGTAAAAGAGTGACTTTGAGTGTCTTTTCTCAAATAAGAAGAAATAAATGTTTTAAAATAAGAAAAGCAGAGGTAGTTTCAGAAGCGTTTGTGCTGGCGTGTATGTGAGAGACTCACAGCAGGATCGAGTCTCTTCTCCATGGTCTTCAGCCAGTGTCTCAGAGCCCTGATCTGTCCTCTGAACTCACTCTGCCACTGACTCCACTCCTCTGAATCCATCCTAGCAGACAAGAACACATCACACTTCACATATACGGTGCAAAGAAGTCATGTTGCGTGAAGAGAGATGAGGCAGGAGGACTCAAATGCATGAGAATGTGGGTTTTTTAATAATAAAGGCAGAGATAACACACACAAGACGTGACATCTGTCTTTAGACAACCAAACAGCACAGGACTGCAGACACCAGGAGAATAAATGGGGAGACAAAGAGGAGGGTAACGAGGAGGATACAGGTGGCATAACTGAACCAATAATGAGATAACAAGAAGGGAGGGGTCAGACAATAGACAGGAGAGCACATGGCACCAACAACAAACAACAAGCCATGTGCGCAAACATACAAACAGAGACATCTGGTGGCCAGCCCAGGCACAGCAGGACCGTGACAAAAGATTTGTGACAAAGAAGCAGCTCAAAAATGAATAGCAAATACATATTATTTTCATGTTAGTCGCATATTTTAGTCCCTACATCAGAATGATATTTTCATTTGTGTTACTATTGCTCTTAAATGTAGAAAACAATCATACATGTTGAGAAGACATGTCAAACATCTGACTAACATTATAGTGTCTTTATGTTTTCTGCTCATAATTTATTTTAAGGTCCAATTCTCGCCATTAACAAACCATTAACTATGACATTTGCCTCAATAAAGTCCTAATTCACTGCTTATTAATAGTTAGTACGGTGGTTGTTAAGTTTAGGTATTGGGCAGGAATAAGGATGTAGAATGTGGTTGTGCTTTATAAGCACTAATAAACAGCATTAATATTAGCACTAATAATAGGCGCGCTAATAAGCAACTAAGAGATAATTATACTGAAGTGTTATAATTTTTTTCCACTCTGTGTGTTTTTCTGTCTATTGTTGTCTGTTTTGTTGACCAGTGTCTGTAGTTAATCTGTCTTTTATTAACCAGTGCAAAAGAAAATGACATTTTGACAACAGGCCCTTTAGTGTGTCATAATAGAACAGAATAGAATAGAATTAAACAGAACAGAACATAATAGAATAGATAGTATTGTATACAAGGCTGTGCTCTATTGTGAATGTAGTTAGATTGCTAGACATGACAGAGAGAGGAGTGACTATATTCAGCACAGCATCCGTGCCTTAATAATTTCATAAAATTCACACAGGGCACAAATGAATCAATGCAATGTTGTCTTTCTGCTAAAGGACAACAACAGATGTGATATGTCCTGCTGGAAGAAGAAGCTGGTCTTAGCTGGTTTTGTCTGGTCTTGCTGGTCTCACAGTTTCAGCAGCTGAAGAGCGCCCAGCTAAGACCAGTTGCTTTAAGCCCGGCTCACACTGTGCGATTTTGGCCATGATTTGGTCGTCTGAGACACATTTTGAAAATCCTAAAAGATTCCTATAATCCTAGACTAAAATCTGTAGTCTTTGATCGCTGGTATGGCGCACGGTCTTGCAGTGTGACCTCCTACGACGAACATCAAACTGTCTTTGTTTGTCAATACAAGCCTAGGGGTCGACCGATTATCGGCGCCGATATTAAGCATTTTACCGATTATCGATATCGGCCATTTTCAAAACAGATTTGCCGATAATTATTATTATTTTTTTTATAATGCAAACAAACATACTATTTACAGGTGACATTATTTATTGGTGAATAAATAATACAGGTGAAACTATGTAATGTTTAAATGCACTATTTGGCTCGATGCAGCCTGTCTGGGCTCAACACTCTGTGAGAGTGAGGCGATCTCTCAATCTCTGAGAGCAATCTCCGCCCACCGCTCATCTGATATGATCACGAGTCCGACCAATCAACGCGGAAAACTGAAGGCAGTCTCACACCGAGAGCACATGCTAACTGGAGCTGCCTCAGTGATCACGCATCAGTTGTCTCTCAAAGGTAAAGCAGCAGCAGACGTTGCTGAAGTTGCAAAACACCTCAATATAACCTATGATGTCCGCGATGCGGAAAATGCGGGCGGAATCGCGGAATGCAGTCATATAATGGAATTTACCGTATAACGCGGAATGTCATGGAATGTGTCGAAGTTTGGATGAATTAATCAAAAGTAGGTCAGTACACTTCAGGGGCGTAGCCAGCGGACGGGCCTAGCAGGCACAGGCCCGCCCACTTTCTGCATAGGCCCACCCAGTTATTACAAAAAAATATTTTATTTATTCAATTATTGCTATTGTATTGCGTTAAATATAATTACAAACATGAATTCACTGTGCCATCTCAAATCTTATAATAATACAATTTGATTTTTGGTCGGATATGCTTGGTGAATTTGATTGACATCTGTGTTAAGCGGTTAGCGGTTATCTTGCCTGAGCCATTTCGTGCGTGTGAGTTTGTTTTCACGCATTGTATTTTGCAGTTATGTGTTAGCTAGCAGCGATTTTTGAAACTACCGATTTTGCAACCAGAGGTTTGCAGAGCTCCACACTCTCCGTCACAGACACAATCAGCCTAATTGAAAATCTCAAACTGCACTTGGTCAAATTCAGAGACAATTCCGAGGGAGATTTTGAGAAAGTCATGAAGTTATCTGAAGAACCAATGACCAAGCATGACATTTTGAAGTGGGATGTCTCATCATTGTGAAAGTTGCCCAGTAAGTTTTCCGATTCTGTAATCAAGCACACCGGGAAGACTGCAAGTGTTAAAAGTGACATGGATCTCAGACAGATCTGGATGCACAGATTTCAGAGATGAACAACCGATTCCAAGAGAACACATACAACATCATGAAAACATCAGCTGCCTGCCTGCCAGGATCCACGTTATTGGGCAGACGAGAACTGCTGGAACCAACATGCAGGCTCTATGGACTTGCTGTTGAAGATGCAGAATTCACAGTCTTTATTCAACATTTCAATCGGAAAATGCAAACAGAAAAACAGAGATACTCTACGCTTGGGGAAGTGCTAGACAACTGCCCCATGGACATTAATTCTAACATAAATGCATTGTTGAGAGTCATGGTGACTTTACCAATGACTACATGCACTGTTGAGAGACTTTTTTCCAATGTGCATCGAATAAAGACACGCTTAAGGTCGTCGATGTCCACACGCAGTCACAAAAACCTGTCGCTATTATGCATGGAAGGTGAATTTGCAAACTCTTTGGACAATGAGGAAATAATTGCACTTTTAAATTCAAAACCCAGGCGTCTCCGGCTTTTGTAATTTTATGCCGGCCTGCCCAACTCAAGAACAGATACGCGTGTTGTTATGCCCGCTGTGGTAAATCGGATATTTATTTTAATGTGTATTTGGATTGCGGACTTTGGACTTGAGGTGTAAGGAGTGGTACCGTAACTGTCCAAGGTACTATATTATCTGATTTAACAGTATAGATGCACCAAAAATATATAGGAAATAAATAAACCAAAATAAATGAATTGGCCTAAATAAAATAAATATGGATTCTTAAATCTATTTTTAAAATACACATGATCAATAAGTTTTGACAACATATGTTTTACATTAACTCGTTTTAGTTAAACACGATTCAACTCAACTAATTTAAGTTAAAATGACAGTCTTGAGTGTGGAACTTAAAATGTAAGGGAGGTTGTTGTGCTGTTTTGTATTTCGTTTTGGTGCTCTAATACTGTTTAGGACCACGGAAATTCAATTCAGAGAGTTTCAAATGAAATATGTCAATAAAAAAAAAAAAAATATTTATAATTTTCTTTACTTAACCTGGTATAGATTTATTCGTCATTTAATATCTTTGAATAAATCTTGAAAACAAATAACAGTCATCATTTAAATGGTTATATCTTACCAACAAATAGGGGTAGAACATAATTATATTATTAAAAACTTGATACAAAATTGCCTTATGTGATTTAAATGTTTTGTTAAGATTTATTTTTTTATACATTGTTATTTAGTTTAAATTTATTTAACTACTTGAATAAATAAGCGCTATTTTCGTCTTTCCAAAAATATTTATATTATTAAAAAGTTGATTGGATAAAATATGTGACTTATATGTGATTAAAATTTTTGTTAAACGTTTCAGTTGAGCTTTGATTATTAAATAAACTAATTGATTAAATAAGTGCTATTTTCGTGTTTTCATTTTTCAGAAAACAATTACTAAAAACGTGAAAAAAACGGTCTTACGGTGATTTTTAAATTTTTGTTAAACATTTTATTTGAGTGTTAAATAATAAAAACACATTGTCTAATTGATTAAATAAGTGGAATACAAATTTTCTGAAATGTTTAATTAAGGTGTTTAGATCAAATTAATGCAATTGAGTCTAATATTAATGCAACTTGTTCCGGAGACGTGGTATGTGGTAGTTTGTTGTTGTACTGAGCGTTTGTGCTACTGCAGTTTATTAATATACTACAGAATAAAAAATATAGAATAAAATAAACAAATAAATAAAAATACTTAAGTAATCTTAATATTGAGTTCGTTAGTTAGGCTATAAGAAAAATGTATACATGACCCTATGTGAAAGTGCCCGCTCAATTTTGCCCAGGCCCGGCCAAAAAAATATTTCTGCCTACGCCACTGGTACACTTAAATCGACTCGCGCTATGGACTAGTATCTATAAATATTGAGCCGCAAAAACACTATTTAAATATGAATCCTGCATGTTCTGCATCTCTGTTAATGAATGACACAGACGTGCGGTTTCATTTACTGCACACACACATACTGAAGCGCGTGATGCTCGCGGTGTTTTCAGCGTCTGCCGTCTCACTAAATGAGGACATAAATACATGAACAGCATCCCCAGAACTGCTCGAGTCACTTCATGAGCATTTGACCGTTTCATTTGAGTAAAACGATCGTCATATCATATATACATAGGCTACAGAAACTTAAAAGGTCCTCATGGCAACCTGTCAAAATATAAGTTCGGTTTAGCCGAATATATTACTGTATACGTAATACAACTACAACAATTATTACAACTTTTGTTGAGAATAATCACACAATACGCTAAATACGTTTACTTTAAGTTTTACAAAATGTTTACATAATGCTTCTGGGTGATCTCTGTACTTATGTTATTATTAATATTACTGTTTATTTAATGTTGTTGTTATTAACAGTTTTCAGAATTAAAGACATGTTTAAAAGCATTTAAAGAACGTTTTTTGTCAGAGCTCTTGTTATTATTAATTTTGGCATTCATTTTCATTTTTACACCAGACACGTATATCGGTTCAAAATATCGGTTATCGGTCTACTTGATCTGTAATAATCGGTATCGGCATCGGCCCTGAAAAACACATATCGGTCGACCCCTATACAAGCCATGATCAGAATTAATGCTAGAGATTTCTTCTAACCGCATAAACTCCGGCGCTCACGGAATTCATGATATGCTGTCTTTGCTCTGATAAACACCGGTTGCGCCGTTGTTTTCATGTGGGTGTGTAGTGCTGCTTGCACTATTCTTCTTAAATACAGCAGTATTGCTGCCATTCATATACTGTTAATGATAGCCAACATTACATCCTCGTGCAATGCAGCTCGCAGTCACTGAACGTGTATGGGTTGATAATGTAGAGCTCCGGACAAGTTTTTTTGCGCGCATCCATTTTTAACGTGTTTTGACTGTGGTACAGTCTAACATTGATGACAGCTGAGATCCTATAGTGTGACATGATCATCATGTTCATACAGTATGACAAGTACAATCCTAAATTACTTTTTAAAATCGCACAGTGTGAGCCCAGCTTTAGTCTGGATTTTTAGCAGGCATATGGTCAGCAGGTGTATCATGTTATATCATGGATTTTAGCACAACATGACATTCTGCTCAATTTTACTATACACTGCTCTAAAAAATTAAAGGAACACTATTTAATCAGAGTATAGCATCAAGTCTATTAAGCTCCTGGGATATTGATCTGGTCAATTAGGTAGCAGAGGGGATTGTGAATCCATTTCAGCTGCTAAAAGACAATGAAATTAACAACAGGTGCACTAGATGGGCAAGAATGAGATGGCCCCCAAACAGGAATGGTTTTACAGGGGCCACAGACATGTTTTTCCCTACTCATAACTTCTGGCTGTTTTTCACTAGTTTTACATTTGGCTAGGGTCAGTGTCACTACTGGTAGCATGAGGCGATACCTGGACCCTACAGAGGTAGCACCGGCAGTCCAACTCCTCCAGTATAGCACATCAATACGTGCCATTGCCAGAAGGTGTGCGGTCTCAAGAGCATGGAGGAGATTCCAGGAGACAGGCAGTTACTCTCGCTTTTCCACTGCATGGTACGGCACGGTACGGTTCAGTACGGCTGTCTTCCACTGGGTATAGTAACTGGTAGGGATGGGTACCGAAACCCGGTATTTAATCGGTCTCGGGGCTAAATTATGAAAGACCGGAGTAGCGATAAGCTCTGACGTTAACGGTTCTGTTATCAGTACTGGAGAAATTAAGAAAACACACATACATTTATTATTGCTATATATACACATTATCTTGCAAATTCTCACCAGAGTCACCAGCTGTTTTTATATAGATTCATATTAAAACATTTGTCTATGATGCATTTTTGCTATTCGCAATTCAGAAGCGAGATCGCGCTCATGCGGAGGAGCTTCAGCGCGCGCAACATGAAAGCGGTTTAATTATGACAGAAGAGAGAACTAAACATTCAAACATCTGCTTACGCTTTAGGCCTGTGACTGCGGCTGCTAATTGTATTTTTTATTTCGATTTTGGCTTCTACGCATTATAGCCGCGTTTCTTCTTCCCTTCACACATTCGTTCCTCCCTAAAACCCAAACTTAACGTCAGAATCAGCTCAATCGGTGATTGTTGTAAAATGCCGTCTTTACTGTTGCTAAATTGCGGGACATGTTTGATAAAGAGACGTTGAAAGCACAATCCGCACGAGAGACGCTGTTCCCCAGGCTGAAGTGTGTGTGTGTGTGTGTGTGTGTGTGTGTGCGTGGAGCGCTCCAAAACACTTTGAGCTTCGGGCGCATCCATAGTCGATAAGATACACACAAAATATGTCAAAATGGCCGGCTTGGAGAATATTCTCTTAAACACAGTTTATGTCTTAAGTGGATGAGAACGGTTTGGAGAAAATCTGATGTGTGTCAATATATGTCTTAAAGTGAGAAACTGGCGCTTCATCAATGTTAATCAAAGAACAAAATCACTCACAGCTCTTAATCTGTATAACGTTATAACTTTAATAAGCATCAATCTATCAATACATACAGTGAAAACTATGCAGTGTTCATTTATATTTTAATACTTTTAGATGTATTTTGTAGCTATTACTTTCCAGAACATTAATGTTAGTGGACCTTCATGAAAAAAGCACTGTTTATTTATTTTCAGTTGTATATTTGTTTTATTGAATTTTTCAGTTTGTTTTACTTTTTCTTTGTTCATGTTCTTACTGTATCTTATAATATGTATAAAACACTAAAAATGCCTGCACATCATTAAATATTTATTTTACATTTCAGAATATAAAGCAATGTTAATTCAGCTCTTAATTTGTCATATATATATATACATAAAACAAAAAGTACCGATAAGAATACCGTTAAAGTACCGAATCGATAAGCAGTATCGGTAAGAGTAGTAATACCGTTAAAACCTTAACGATACCCATCCCTAGTAACTGGTACCTGGTACTTTTTTTAGTACTACCTCGGCCGAGGCACAAGACACAACAGACCCGCTAGATTTAAATCAGCACAGCCAGCAAAGGATCAAACGCAAATGTTTTGAATGAGCGCACCTTTCTTTTAACAACCCAAAAATGTCTGTTTCGTTGTCTGTTGAGACAAAAGGAGCGGTTTCAGCGAGAGCTTGATGGAGCGACGTGGAATTAAAAACGTTTTCAGAAGTCACGGCAGCAACTATAACGACACGTGAATAATCCTGCCTTCTCTACAGTGGTACTAAACTGCAGTGGAAATGCAAAAAGAGCCGAACTGAGTCATGCCGTTCTGAACCGTGCCGAGCCGAGTCGTACCACGCAGTGGAAAAGCGCCATAGGAGAGCTGGACAGGGCTGTAGAAGGTCCTTAACCCATCAGCTACTTTGTGCAAGGAAGAACAGGATGAGCACACTCAGAGCCCTACAGAGACCTCCAGCAGGCCACTGGTGTGAATGTCTCTGACCAAACAATCAGAAACAGACTTCATAAGGGTGGCCTGAGGGCCTGACGTCCTCTAGTGGACCCTGTGCTCACTCCCCGTCACTGTGGAGCTTGATTGGCATTTGCCATTGAGCACCATAATTGGCAGGTCCACCACTGGCGCCATGTGCTTTTCACAGATTAGAGCCGGTCCACCATGAGTACATTGACAGACGTGAAAGGGTCTGGAGAAGCCGTGGAGAACATTAGGTTGCCTGTAACATCGCTCAGCGTGGTGGGTCAGTGATGGTCTGGGGAGGCATATCCATGCCTCTACAGGCTAGACCAGGGGTATCCAACCCTGCTCCTGGAGAGATACCGTCCTACAGATTTCAGCTCCAACCCCAATCAAACACACCCGAACCAGCTAATCAAGGTCTTCAAGGCTACTTGTTAATTTCAGACAGGTGTATTTGATCAGGGTTGCTGGAGGACGGTAGTTCTCCAGCAGCAGGGTTGGAGATCCCTGGGCTAGACAATGGCATACTGACCTTGCACCCTTGGACCCATTGTCAGACCCTACACAGGTGCTGGGTTCCTCCTGGGCCTCATGTAGTGAGAGTATTCAGGCAGTTCCTGGAGGATGAAGGAATTGATACCATTGAATGGCCCGCACGCTCGCCTGACTTAAGTCTAATAGAACACCTCTGGGACATTATGTTTTGGTCCAGGTTGCAGCTCAGACTATCCAGGAGCTCAGTGATGCCCTGGTCCAGATCTGGGAGGAAATACCCCAGGACACCATCCTTCGTCTCATTAGGAGCATGCCCCGACATTATCAGGCTGTATACAAACACACGGGAGCCACACAAACTACTGAGTACCATTGAATTCAGCCCTCATTAGATAATTTTCATTTCCATCAAACGATGTGGCATCCTTTCAATCCTAACACATTATCCGGTCCCAGTATAGATATCCAGCGTGATATTTTCCTCATTGAGATCTGATGCAGCAGAGCAATGTGAAAGGGTCTGAGAAGCCTATAAACGTTAGGCTGCCTGTAATATCGAATTCAATGGTGGGTCAGTGATGGTCTGGGAGGCATATCCATGGAGGGGATGCACAGAGCTACAGGCTAGACCACCACCAACCCCATCCAACCCCTACTGCAGTTACAGAAATATCAGCTTTTTATATCCATGTCAATGTAATAAATAAAATAAACTTCAAGGCTACTTGTTAATTTCAGACAGGTGTATTTGATCATTGCTAACAGTTATCCAGGAGCAATTCAAGATTGAAAGCTGCCAAGTCATTAATATTCATACCTTGCATTGGCCCATTGTCAGAGCATTGCGTTAGCGCTGCAAAGGTTGTGGGTCCTGGGTTCCCTGAACACACATACTGACAATAAATATATAGCCTGAATGCACTGTAAGTCACTTTGGATAAAAGGATGAAATGTAAATTAATACCATTGAAATGGAAAATCAGTAAGCATCTGAACTAAGTCTAATAGAGAAAGGCCTTCTACCATTCTTCACAAGTTTTGTTTTACACTCAGAGCTGAAAATGGCAAAAGCTCAGCATCAACAACCGTCTAAGCAGTGCACTGGTTTCCAGATACTCCAGGACACTGTCTCATTGTTTTATAGTTTTTGACTATAGTCACTGTTATCAGTCAGCCAGTTCCGTGTGCTCGTTTGTCTTCTTGAAAAAATATTTGTCAGTTTGACACATTTCAGCATCATCCTCCGATGCCTCATTTTTTAACCTAGCTTTTTCAGCTCCTCTAAATTCAGCCCTCATTTGATCATTTTAATTTCCATCAAACAATGTGGCATCCTTTCAATCCTAACACATTACCCGGTCCCAGTATAGATATCCAGCGTGATATTTTCAAAGTTTGAGATCTGATGTGTTTTCAAAGTGTTCCTTTCATTTATTTTGACCAGTGTAATCATCAGCAGCAGAGCTTGCATCTTCAACATGTCAGTGATATTAATATGCCAATAATATATAGCAGTTTATGTGAAATCTCAATGAATGGGTTACAGCCTATAAATCATAACTGTGACGATGAATTCAATGGAAAAAGGATTGACATATTTAGGTAAAATATAATCATGATATGATTCGCTCATCTCCTATAATATAATATAACACTAATACACTTTAACTCAGACATGACCTACAGCCCGAACACATTACATTTGTGGAATTTAATTGAAAAATATATGGGGTTTATTATTAAATTAAAACATAAAATGGGAAATTAACATTATATGTTTAGTTTTCCCATACCTTCTTCCTTTCTGAGCAGCAGCTTCCTGAAACAGAGGGACACCAACCGAACACATGCTTATTACACCACAACAAGCACATATTGATTCTCTCACAATTCACTATTATTTGCATATGGAATATTTTTAGCTAGGCTTTTTTAATTGCTGATCTGAAGACATACCATGGAGCCGCCATCTTGCAGCATGGGCACAGTTAATGCAGGAGGAGCAGAGAGGCCGTCAGCAGTGTAATGGCACAAAGGCAGGCCATCCATAAGTGTGTCTCCCTCTGGGTTCTGTCTTTCATCCTACAGATTTAACATAATGTCATCTGAGCCTGTCATGACACTTCCCTACCCCAGAGGACAGCATCCACCGAATACTGACTGTTTCTCTAATCAGCACCGTACTTCCTGTCTGTATGTTTAAGCAGTCTGGTGATTACTCATCTTTGTTCTTTAACTGCTTAATTTGTAAAAGTATTCTGATATATGATTGCTAAAAATATGTGTACTGTACGGTTTATATATTGGAATGTCATAGTGACATGGATTGCCATTTAAATTAAACATGAGATAAAAGATAAGAAACAAACTACAAAGTCCGGAGCTGATTTTTCCAAAATAATATTTATTTACACTTGAGTATAGTGTTATTAACTCACACTTTATTACCACTATCTCTTAAGGAAAAAGTTCATCCACCAGTTAGTATTTCATACATCTTTTACTCATATTATCTTCCATATATTGGTGTAAATTCAAAAATCTATTCTTCATCTTTTTAGAACACTTTATAGCAAGTTAGTAAAACATGCAAAGCATTTTTTTTTACATATACAACATCAAAAATAAGTCAAGTCAAGTATAATTCATTTAAAATCAAGCAAAGAAATACATTGGGAGGCAACAAATGACCAGAACATGTTTGTTTGTTTTTGGCACAGGAAATGTAAAAATGAAACATTTAATTGCTGTACACTAAATGAGCCTAATACATTGTCAAAGATGTCAATCAGTATGTATTTGTATTATGTAAATGTGTACTGTGGTTTGCATACTGTATCTAATGCATTGAGGGCTTTATTTAAAAACTCATATTGGGGCTAGAAACAATGTAAGAAATATAACTCTGAGATTTAACATAAAAGTCCACATTAAGATCAATTTAATGGATCCAATTATTTTGTTGTTTAGAAATGATTTTGTGTAAATGCCAAAGTCCAGCTCCCAGCTGATGAAAACAGGAGCAGTCCACTAAAGTGTCAGTTCTTGATATGATATCCAAGGCAAACTTCAAGGTAGCCCTAGCCTCTAGTGTCTTCATGCAAATGGCAGATGCAATGGAAGGACGAAACCCTCAGTGAGGCTCTACAAACAACATTAAAAACATACTGTGAAGCAACAAAACAGTGAATGAAGGGAAACAAAAATATCAAACATAGGTACATACAAGGCAAAATCATAGAGAGATGGTGATTATTTAACAAATACCTGAATGTCTAAGGGTGTGGGCTGCTGATGAGCATCAATCATCTCCAGATCCAAGACCAAATGTGAGGCATCATCAAGTTGTCCATATCTAGTATCCAATGATCTCTGTGAGAGAAAAAAACATGACAAAACATACACTATAAATGACAATAACTTTTATATAGCTTAATGCTGTCAAGAAAATCATTTAGAATAAGCAGACATACAGTATGGCATTCAATTTATAAAAAAATAAGCCGATAGGTGTATGTTGAGACAATAAAAATAACATAGAAAAATAAAATCAATGTGGTCTTTAGGAAACAGTGGCAATAAATGTAAATTTGGTTCAACTTACAAGTACTACATTTCATCCAGATCTGCCCAGATGTTATGAGTGAGGAATGGATCAGACACCTGATTCATCTGAAATCTTCATTGGATATCACATCAGTGGAGGACTGACAGTAAATCTGGGCCTTGAGGACTCCTTTATAGAGTAGTCAGGAGTTTTGAAATGAACTTTGGAGATGGACTGGATCCAGTAAATAAAAAATGGACTTTCATAACAAAAGTAACACCCAATTTTAGGGGACATTAAAATTGGCTTGTTGTACAAAGTTTTGCTCCTCCTTTAATGTTTATGTATAGGTGTAGTGTTTTATTTTTACATTCTGTGAAAACAGCGGCAACTTTTATTTGATATGATGGCTAGCATCCTCTAATATATCCATCTATCAAATCTATACAAATATGTAAAAATAATCACACTCTTTGTTAATCTTTTAATTACCTTTTTTGTAAAACTTGGTATATTTTTCAGGTACATTATGCTTAAATAAACCAAAGTATAAAAATAATTCCCTAACATAACATGTAGAAATGTAAGTAATATTAAATAAATTCTAATCAGAGTTCGATAAAAAAAAATCTCCAAAATGTAATTTGCTGTATTTGAGATGCTGTACTTAGTATAAAACAAGAACATTTAATTATCACTTTCAAAATATGCTATATCTGTGTGAACTGAAAAAAACTAAATTAGACAACTATAATTAAAGCTAAACAGGCTATAGTTTTTAGGCATCCAAAATACATAAAATGGGAACAGGGAAAAAATGGGAATCGCCAGACAAAAAGATACTGGTAGTTTTTGGAATGCATTTTCCTATACCAAACACATGCAAAGCAGAATAAAGTGATCATTTTCTTGGGTTAATTCCTGTGTCTTATGTAACTGTAGTGTATAGTCAGAATTGATATGGAAGCTGCAGGACCATGTAGTAGATTTGTTGTGAGGTCCAGCTTTAAAATCTGCGGCTGTAACCAGAGGACGTATATGAGGATGAGGAGAAATTCATGCTGAATCCAGAGCCAGTAGCATCAATGCTGCCTCTTCTTGAACCTGACCTAGAGCCTGTCCTGGATCCAGTGCGAGATCCAGAAGCAGATGCGGCACCACTGGCATTGTAAGGACTGTAGAGACCTTTACTGGATACTGATGAAGCTTCCAGAAGCCTAAGGCCAGATCCCTCCTCAACCATGCTTCTGTCCATGGCATCTTTGTAGGAGATCTTCAGTTTGGTTTTGGGGCACGTAAGGTATTTTGTGTAAGCACTCACATCTCTGAGCTTTTGTGCTGTACGGCCATCAATAGCACCTTTCCTGATTGCCTCCTCTATGGAGATTCGTCCCTCAACCTCTGGCTCAATAAGGCCACCAGTGAGATACTGCACTTCCAGGAAACGTTGCCCTGCCTCATAGTAAAGCCAGCCTTTCTTGAGAGCCTGAGCAGCAGACATTCTGACTTTAGTGCGAGGATCCTCAAAACCATGGAAAGCTTTCTGGGCCAAGTTGAGTCTGTCAACCATTATCTTGTCTATAAGACCCTTCTCTGTGGCTTCGGCAACTGAGAATTTCTCTCCAGTAGATGGGTCTATTATGCCACCAGTGCAAGCCTGTGCCTCCAACAGTCTCTGGCCAGTTATAGAATCCACTAAGTTCCTACGCATGGCTTCAGTGACTGAAACTTTTTCTAGGCTATCTGTATCAAGCATTCCAGCCACAGGACAGGTCTCCTCGGTTGGATCATTCCATACAGTTGCAGGAGTTTTGATGGAAGGTATGGGGCTCATTGGATAAGAGGAAGTGGAACCAAAGGAAGAGGAGCGGGAACGGAAGCCACTCATGTTTCCAGATAGCATATCAGCAAATTCTGTGATAGAAAGGGTGCCAGCGCGGTACTGCTCAATTGCACTCTGGTCGATAAGACCTTTTGCAATAGCATCATCAATGTCATACTGTCGACCTGATCTTGGTCAATGAGTATAGACTTTTCTACCCCCTCTGAGGATGTCATTGTGATTTCTTCCCATTCACACTCTTGCTCTGAAAGTTCAATGTAAGTCTGATGGTCAATTAGTCCTTTGCGGTAGGCTTCATACACAGACATCTCTTTGCCCGAGTCAGGATCAACAATGACAACTCTGCGTTTGCGAACAGAGGATTTGGAAGAAGTTTTTGACTCGCGTTTCTTTTCTTTAAGTAGCAAAAGTACAAGACCTGTGTCCGGGTCCACAATACACCTGTCCATCAGTTGCAGGTAGGTAAGATTCTCCTCTGTGTTTGGGTCAAAGAAGCCCTTGGTGTCATCCGATGGGTCACTGAGGATCTCATTCATCTCCTCATCGAAAAGCCTCGGTTGTAGGCCACTTCAACTGGCAGTCGGTGACTCTGCTCTGGGTCAATGATTCCTCCAGTAGCAATCTGGGCCTCGAGAAGACGAATTCCATGGTCTCTCAAAATCAGGCCCTTTTTCATAGCCTGGAACAGCGAGATCATTTTGCCCGTGTAAGGATCTTTATATCCAGTTACAGCCCTCTCAGCAGACAGGAGCTTATCTTTGAACTCTGGACCGACAATTCCCATCTTGACTGATTCATTTACAGTTAACTTGAGGTTCTTGATAGGGTCAATGATATAACCTGTGGCTGCTTGAGCTTCCATCAACTCAAAAGCAGTACCTGGCCTGATCATATTCTTTTTCATGGCTTGGTAGATAGATAGTCGGTCTTTAGTAGACTCCACAAACACGCCAGCAATACAGCTTGAGCCCTCAAGATATTTGCGCAAGCTATCACTCACCTCCTCCACCGTTAGTAGTCCCTCATTAAGTTTGCTGACTGTTTGTTCATCTATGATTTTTGAGCGGAATAACTCTTCAATTGTTATTTCTTTTCTGAGACCTTTGAAGAGCAGTCTTTTGTCTCCTAGAGACAACAGATATTGCCCATCTTTGTCTAGCTTGCATCTTTTCAGAAGCTGAGAATATGAAACTTTTTCCTCAGTCAATGGGTCGATGTATCCTTTAACCTCCTCGGAGAGCTTTTCGTTTGTCTCTTTGTTAATATATCCACGTTGTGTGGCAATCTCGGTTGGCAAGTGGAAGTTATATTCTGGATCAACGATGCCGCCTGTTGCTGTTTGAGCTTCAAGAAGCCTTAGGGCATAGTCTTCTGGGACAAGATCCTTTTTCATTGCTTGGAAGAGGGAGATCACCTTTCCACTATATGGGTCTTTATAGCCAGTGACTGCTCTCTCTGCAGACAGGAGCTTATCATGAAGTTCTGGGCCCACCACGCCTTTACGCACTGCTTCATCTACAGTGAGCATTTCATTCCTGACAGGATCAATAATGAATCCAGAGGCTGCTTGAGCCTCCAAGAGGGCCATTGCAATGTCTAGCTTCATCAGCTCTCTCTTCATTGCTTGATAAATGCTCATCTTGGAATTTGAATCAGTCACCACACCAGCAACACTGCCAGTTCCATACAAATACTGCTTAACACTTTGCATCTCCATGACATCCCGCATAGTCTTATTCTCTTTCTTCAGCAGGTTGTAAGTCTCAAGGTCAATGATACGGGCATTGTATAGATCTTCAATAGTGATTTGACGTCTTCTTGTGCTGCCGGTCTCGGTGTGCGCCCCCCTTTAATGATTTCTCTCTGTTCCATAATCTCAATTATAATGATAATCATTCGTTCCTTTGTTATATTGCCAGAACGATATTCTTCCAGAAGTCGAGCCCTCTGATCTTCAGGTAGTAGATTTGAATTCATGACATCCCAGAGAGACATAGAGCCCTGACCTTCAATGGGTAAGTCAATCTTGGTATTGGATAGATCACTCTGAGTTTGTTCTTCATTGTAAAGGTAGGTCTTCTCCACAACTGTTGGGGCCTGTGGTTTGGAGAGCTTTAGTAGATGTAAGCCTGTATCAGGATCTGCCATGCACTTGTCTTTCAACTGTTTGTATGATATGTTCTCATCAGATGCAGGGTCAGAGAAGTACTTGCTTTCAGCAATGCTGCTGGCCAGCTGTTTAGTAACATATCCACGCTGGATTGCAGTCTCAACAGGAATACGATGACTATTTACTGGATCAATAATTCCACCAGATGCTAGTTGCGCCTCCAAGAGAGGCATGGCATGTTCTTTGGGGATGAGGTCTTTGTCCATGGCTTGATATAGGGAGATCTTACTGCCTGTGAATGGGTCTTTATATCCAGTGACAGCTTTTTCTGCAGAGAGAAGTTTCTCATGAAGCTCTGGGCCAACAAGACCTGCTTTAACAGCATCATCCACAGTGAGACATTCATTTCTTGATGGATCCACAATGAATCCTGTGGCAGCTTGAGCTTCAAGCAAGGCAATACCTGTGTTCTGTCTGAGGAATTTCCTTTTCATTGCTTGGTAGATGCTAACTTTCTCTTTTGTAGGCTCAAGGTAAACTCCAGCAATGCTCTCAGATCCTTGGAGATACTTGTTGACCGAAGCATTTTGCTGACCTCTTTTGGAGTCTTTTTACCTTGTTCCAGCAAATCATGGGTAGACTTATCAATGATTTTGGAGTCAACTAATGATTTGGCTGGAACTGGTGCCCTAAGTCCCTTAAAGCAGCCCTCTTCTTGTTTATTGGCATCTTTCTTTGTAACAATTTCAATTAAAACCTTTATAATCTTCTCAATTGTCATTTTCCCAGATCTGTATTGCCTTATTAGGTCAAGCCTTTGCTCTTCGGTGATATAGTCAGAGTAAATGAGCTCCCATAAGGTAACTTTTCTCCCTTTGAATGGTTCACCCTGAAGTTCAACAGTTGCCTGGGTCATTGCGTCTTTGGTCTGGGAATCAGTGTACATAATCTCCTCTTTGGCATTGATAGCTTGTTCAGACAAAGGCAGAAGCTGAAGGCCAGTCTTTTTGTCAGTGACACATCGTTTAAAAAGCTGTGGATATGTGAGATATTCCTGAGTGTTTGGGTCAAAGTATCCCTTAACTTCATCACTTGGGCTGCTCAAAAACTTTTGGGTTGCATCATCAAAGCAGCCCTTTGTGCAGGCAATGTCATGTGGAATATGGTGACTTTGAACAGGATCAATGATGCCTCCGGTTGCCAGTTGTGCGTCAAGCAGTCGGACTCCTTGTTCCTTCATGATCAGGTCTTTCTTCATAGCCTCAAACAGAGAAATTGTTTTTCCAGTGTAAGGATCTTTATAGCCTGTGACAGCTCTCTCTGCAGACAGTAGTTTTTCATGAAGTTCTGGACCGACAACACCTGCTTTGACAGCCTCATCTACTGTAAGTTTTTGGTTTTTAACAGGATCTATGACATATCCCGTGGCAGCTTGTGCTTCCAAGAGATTAAGAGCAGGCCCAGTTCTCATCATGTCTCTTTTGATGGCATCATAAAAGGACATTATTTGTTTGTTTGAGTCAATAATTACTCCAGCAATGCAGTTAGTGCCCTTCAAAGCTTTGCGCACATGCTCCATCTCAGACACGTCTTTTACCAGCAGTTGTCCTTTCTGCAACTTGTTATAGAGATCTTTATCAATAACTTTTGATTCAAGAAGTTTTGTAGCAGGTACAGGTGCTCTCAGGCCATCAAAAGCAAGCTCATTCTTTTTCTCTTTTTCCTCTGCCACAGTTAGAACAATTTTATAATCTTTTCAACTGTAATTTTTCCCGTTTTGTACTGGCGGATAAGATCTTTTTTCTGGTCTTCAGTGAAGTACTCAGAGTTTATAATCTCCCATATGGTCACAGTCTTTCCTTTAAAACGGCCGAATGGCACAGACACAGTTGTCTTGTCAAACACATCTCTTGTTTCCTCATCTGTGAATATCCTGGCATTTTGAGCAGCCTCCTCAGAAATGGGCAACAGAAGAAGTCCTGTTCCTGGATCAGTGACACACCTTTCTAGTAGTTGTTGGTACATCAGATTTTCTTGAGTGTTTGGATCATAGAATCCCTTGACATCATCTGTTGGATTTTGTAGGAGTTTATTGGTGGCTGCATCAAAGTGACCCTGCTTATAAGCAATTTCATTTGGCACACGATGACTATTGACTGGATCAATAATGCCACCTGTTGCTATCTGAGCCTCAATCAACCTGATGGCATGATCCTCCCCAATGAGACCCTTCTTCATAGCTTCAAAGAGGGAGATCTTTGCCTCTGTGTATGGATCCTTGTAGCCAGTGACAGCTCTCTCCGCAGACAGCATCTTGTTGTGAAGTTCGGGTCCAATTAGACCCTCTTTAACTGCCTCATTGACAGAGAGTTTCTTGTTTTTAACTGGGTCTATTATGTATCCAGAAGCAGCCTGTGCCTCCAGCAACACTAGTCCTGTCCCAGGAGTTATCTTCTTCTCCTTGATGGCTTGATAGATGGGCATTTTTTTATTTGGATGCACAAGCAGGCCACCAATGCAGTTCTTGCCCTGAAGAACTGTTTTTAGTTTGTCTGTCTTGCTGAGTTCTTCAGTTGTGGTGTCACCGCTCTGGAGCTTATCATAATCCATTTTGCTTAAAAGTCCTACTTCAAAAAGTCTACTTGCAGGGACCTTCTCACGAATGCCATCGAAGGATAATGGAGAGAAACCATGTGTGCCATCAACTTCATCAGAATTACTTTGACCATTGAGGACTTTTTTGCATTCTGTCTGGATGTGAATCTCCTTGGTGATTTTTTGAGCAACCTCCATCTGTTGAAGTTTCTCACGCAGTTTCTGGTTTTCCTCAGCAAGAACCCTTTCTTGTTCAAGCCTTGTCCTCTCAAGTTCTTGCATCTCTTTCTGCTTGATGAGCATCTCTTGTTCAGCCTCTTTCTGTTTTATAAGAGCAGCATCCATAGTGGCCTTCAGTTTAATTTTCTCATCCTCCATTTGTTTTCTTTGACGTTCCTGCTCATCCTTAAGGGATTTTGACTTTTTGACCTCTTCTTCAAATTGGCTCTCTAACCTCTTCTTTTCATCCTCAATTTGTTTTTCTTTTTCAGCAGCATCTCCTTTTCTGACATAAATGTCTGCTGGAGAATTGTTTTCTCCTGTTTAATTTGTTCTTGCTGAGCATTCGCGATCTGTAAAAGAAGAAACAATGAACAAAGTTAAAACAATAATGAAAACATTCAGGAAAATAATTTTCAATGATGTAAATATCTGTTTTAAGATTAATGAGAAATCATAAGGGAATATAATCAAAGATTGGAACATTTGTAACAAAAAGGAACTGAATTTTAGCAATGTTAGTTTTCGGAGAGAGGGTTAACAATGACATAAGCAGCAATTTATGCCATCTTTTACACAATACCTCTTTGGACTTTTTCTGTAACTCTTCAGCCTCTTTTTTCAATTTTGCCTTCTCTTTTTCAAGATCAGCAATGGCTTTGCGCAAGTCATCTGCTTCTCTGTTACTGCCCAATCTCTGTATTTCCAATGTTTCAACAATTGTCATTTTTTCTTTGGTGGCAAGCTCGGTCTCATGAAGTCGGGCACTAATCTCATTTGCCTGCTTCTTGAATTTCTTGGCTTCCTGCTCAGCTCTAGACTGGGCATCACTGAGCTGGGACACCTGAAGTCTAAGTTTCTCTGCCTCAGCTGTTATATCCAACTGTCTTTTGCGCTCAGCATCCAATGATTTCTGGAAGCCCTCAGTTTCCTCCTCAAGCCGTTGCTGCATCAGTTGTTTGTCTTCAAGTAGCTTTTGTGCTTGCTCTTGAGCAAGGTCTTTCTGTCTCTGTAGCATTTCTGCCTCTGCTCTAAGTTTAGAAGCCTCCTGAATGGCTTGCATCTTTTCTTTAAGCATCTTTTCAGCAAGTGCTCTTTGCTCAGCAAGGTCAGTCTCTGCAATATATCTCATGCGAGCAGTCTCCTGGGCCTCAATGCTGAGCCTGGCAGCGTCCTCTGCAAGTTTTTTCATGTTCTCAGCCTCCTCAGCCAAGAAGTTTTGAGTATTATCTTTGTTCTTCTGGATGAGACGTTGGTTTTCCTCTTCAATTCTAAGCTTGAGTTTGATGAGCTCCTCCATTTGAATCTTGACTTTGAACAGTTCTTCCTCTACCTGGGCTTTCTGTTTAACAGCATCACTGACCTCGTCCTTCAGGCGATAAAGCTCATCATCCAGGAGAGTCTTCTGTTTGTCTGTCTCATCCAAACGCAGTTTCACTTTAGCGAGCTCTTGCTCAACCTGAGATTTCTGCTTAAGTGTATTCTCTGCAAGTTTCTTGTGCCTAGCCATCTCCTCATCAGCTAGCTGCTTCTGTTTCAGCGCTGCTGTCTCGGCCTGGGCTCGCTTTTCTGCCTCTAGCTCTGCTTCTTTTCTGAGCCTCTCAGCAGCTTCTTGGGCTTTGGCCTGATTGGTTGCCTCAACCTCTGCAGCCTGACGCTGACGCTCTGCATCTTCTGCTTGTTGGCGGAGGAGGGCAGCCTCTTTCTCTGCCTTTTCTTTGGCCTTTTCTGCTTCTTGGGCAAGCTTTTTGGCTTTCTCAAACTCCTCCTTGAGCCTTTTATGTACCAGGCTGTCCTCTTTCTGCTGAACAAGAACATTTTGGACTTGCTGTTCAGCTGTACTTGCTTTCTCAGCAGCCTCTTTGGAAGCGAGTATTTGCTTCTCAGCTTCTTTGTCAGCATCTTCTTTTTGCTTTCTGGCCTCATCAGCTTTCCTGTTGAGACGCTCCACTTCTTCTTGGGCAACCTGGCGCTGTCGAGCTGCTTCCTGCTCTGCGGCAGTAATCTTTTTCAGTTTTTCTTCAGCCTCCCTTCTTCTGTTTTGTTCCTCAAGGGCAAGCTTGCGTAGCTTCTCTGCATCCTCCTCAGCTCGCAGTTTGCTTTGTAGTGTTTCCTCTGCAATATTCTTCAGCTTATTCAGTTCAAGCTCCAAATCAAGCTTGCCAGATGAAGCCTTCTCAAAGTTAATTTTCAAGATACGAATCTCCTCTTCAACTATTCTTTTCTGTTTAAGAGATACATCCACAATTGATTTCTGTCTATCTAATTCCATTACAGAGGACTTCTTGAGCTGTTCGATCTTCTGGTCAATGTCTTGCTTGTGCTGGCTTGCCTGATCTTCAAGAGCCTTTCTCTGGTAAGCCTCATCCTCAGCTTTCCTTCTCAGGCGTTCATTTTCAGCCTCTTTTTCTTTTAGAGCTATCTCTGCTTCAGTTTTCAAGCAAGTGGCCTCGTTAATGGCAGCAAGTTTCTCTTTGAGAATTCTCTCAGCTTCTGCTCTCTGTCTCGCTGCTTCTTCCTCAGCCACCTGCCTCTGTCTTTTGCCTCTTCAGCAATGGCACGGAGCTTGGCTGCTTCGTCTGCAAGATCCCTCAGTTTAGCAGCTTCAGCTTCCAGGAGTTGTTTACTCTTTTCAGTGGTGGACATGCTGTCCTTTTCAGCTTTAAACTTCAACTGCAAAAGTATGTCCATTTCACTTCTAACTTTGGAAAGCTCATCTTCAAGCTGCTTCCGCTGCTGCTCTGCAGCACTAACCTCATTCTTAAGACGGTACAGTTCATCGTCGAGCAGTGATCTCTGTTGCTCGGCATGATCAAAATCAGCCCTTAAGCGGATCAGCTCCTGCTCTGCGGAGAGCTTCTGTTGTGCTGTGCTCTCTGCCAGCTTCCTCTGCCGGTCCAGCTCTTGCTCGGCCATGTCTTTCTGTTTCAGGGCAGAGTCTTCAGCTTTGGCTCGTTTTTTGGCCTCACGCTCAGCCTCATCTTTCTGTTTTTCAGCATCTTCCTGTGCAAGAGTCTTTTTGTGGGCTTCTTCCTCTGCCTGGAGCCTTAGACGAAGGGCTTCATTGGCTTTTTGTCTCCACTTTTCAAGCTCTTTCTCAGCCTCCTCCCTTGCTTTGTCTGCCTCTTCATGTTGCTTCTTGAGGCGTTCTGCCTCCTCCTGCAGTTGCACGACTGTCCCGTGCTTCTCTCGGAGCGACTCCTCAAGTTTGGATGTCTTCTCGACATAGGACATGCGCTTGCTTTGCAGCTCAGCAGCGGCACTTTTCTGAGCTACGTCTTGAGCGAGCCTGATTTGTCTGTCTTTCTCGATCTCAGCCTGTTTCATGTGTCTTTCTGCCTCTTCTGCCTGCATCTTGAGCTTCGAAAGGTCATCCAGGGCTTTCTGCTTCTGCCTGGCAGCCTCTTTTTCTGCTTCAAACTTCAGCTTTAACTCTTCCTCCGCCATCCGCTTCTTCTGGGTCTCCTCTTTAACCTGGATGCGAAGTTTCTCAGCCTCTTCCTGAGCAGCTTTGCGAAGTCTCTCCGCCTCTGCGGCCTTGTCTCTAAGCTGTCTGTGCTCATCCTCTGCAGTGGACTTTTGCTTCAATGTAGTTTCTAGCTGAAGTCTTATGATGCGAATCTCCTCCTCTATTTTGGACCGGCTTAGTAGAGACTCCTCCACTTGTTGGCTCTTTGATTTGATCTGTTGTTCGGAGAGGTTTTTGAGCTCGTGCAGCTCAAGCTGGATGTTCTGTTTTTGCCTTTGAGCATCCACAGCAACAATCTCTCGTTTGCTAACCTCCTCTTGCATCATGAGCCTGAGCTCCTGTGCCTCTTTCTCCGCTTTGGCAATGGCCTTGGCATGAGCTTCAGCTAGCTGCTTCTGTTTCTCTAACTCTGCCTGCATCTCAGACATTTTTTTCCTCTCTTCTGCTTTTTGTTTCTCAGCTACTTTCTGTATTAGTGGAAGTAAATCGTAAAGAAAATCATGATTAAGATTAAGCATGACAGGGTGTTAAAGGAGTAGTTTACCCAAAAATGAAAATTCTGTTATTATTTACTTAACCTGTCATTCCAAAACTCTTGATATTATTCTCTTGACTTTCTATGATATTATATTTTAACTTTTTTCCATAGAACACAAACGTTGGTGTGTAATATATATGCATCTCAACCAATCTTTTAACATAATAAAAGTAAATTATAATAACAGCAGATGTCAAACATCAAAATGATGATGATAATAGCTTTGTTTGAGGAGCATATCATCAATCAGCAAATTACTATTCACTAGAATAGTTTCCCTAAATATAGACAAAAATTAACATAATTGAATATCTTCAGAAATCTAGGAAGACAAAACACAAGTTTTATGGACGACTGTTATCCCGTGTCATCACTTTTGAAGCTTGAAAGCTTCATATCCTTTTCATTATTAAATGTTTCTCTTTTGTGTTCCATGGAAACAACAAAGACATTTAGGGTTTGGAATGACATCAGGATGAGCAAATGATGACAAAAGTTTGTATTTTTCAGTGAACTAATTCTTTAAATGTTAAGATGATTATTTGGCTCAAAGAAAGACAGGCTTAGATGCGATCATGACAAACAGGATTAGGGTAAATTAACAGTCAAAAATCATATGCAATATTATGGTAAGATGATTTAAGGGTTATGGTAAGATGATTTAATTAATGTATGGAGACACAAGACATTGGTTTATAACACTACACTCTCATAACATGCAAGGGAGAAGCTCCCAAATGGCAGCACTAGGAAAATAATTTACTATATTCCAGTTAAACAAACAAAAAACAGCTCTGCAGAAAAATATAGAATGTAATCAATATGCTGTTGCTATAAACTAAATGACTGGATGAAAATGAGCACACAATTAATGCAAACTACCAGTGTGTTAAAAAAATAAATACTAATCTGCCTTTCTAAAGATTTTTCGATTGTTAAGAATGAGAACTTTATTTGGTGGCCTGAAAATTGTGAGAAAAACAGAACAACTAAAACCAACAGTACAAGCAAGTACTCTAGTTAGCAATGGAAAATGAGCTATAAGTGTTAAAAGCAATGATTCTGGCAGAAAAGCAGGTCCTTATCCAGAGATGAAGAGGAACGGTTAGTATGAAAAGATCATGATCTAAAAAGGACCTTAAAATATAAAAAATAAGGGCGGTAGGAATCTGATTCTCAAATAAGATTATTTACATATGCCATATTTTATATATAGGTCACTTCAATGGTTCACTAAAGTTTTCAGTGATGAATCTTAACAACATAATTCAAATATATAAATATATTAAAAATAAACATAAATATATTAAACTATGACAACTTTATTATATTTATTATGTATTTTAAGTTAGGTATTGTGGAGACCATTTAAGGTAATTAAGGTAATTCTACCATATGAGCAATGAGAATCAGAAAACTACAATGAACAAAAGTACCATAACATTTAACTAGAAAGGGTAAATCATAAAAGCTTGACGGAAGAGCATGCATAATATTCATGAAGAAGGATACTGGAATATTGATATGAAATTACTATAGCATAATGAAAAGTTTTACCTCTTTAGAGCCCAAAAAGATCAAGCAATCATCAAGACAAAGCACTGGCAAGCAGTTAAGAGAAGCAAAGGAATCAAAGGTTAGGGTTTGAAAGACATACAGTAGTGAGAAAAGAGAAAAGTATATAGGAAAGGTAGGCCTCGTACGAGTGTGTATCAGACACTGTCTGATGTACAAATACAGCATTTATTGTTCTGTTAAAGTATGTCAAAATACCTCATCAGCTGCTTGTACCTTTTTAAATAAATGTCTCTGCAAATTAATCATCATAAGCTATTCTTTCATCTTTTTTGTTGCAAAAATTTAAGTGTAAAAATAGAAAAAATATTAAATTGCCCTTCACAGATAATGTGATTATTAATGCTTAATATTTTAAGCAAGACATAATTAGGGCAGGGTTTATTGAAACGCACTCTACCCGTCACACATTTCTGAAACACTAGCAGTAGAATATTGAACATAGTTTTATTTGTGCCCAAAATTACATGTCGAGTCAACCATACATTAATTATATCTAGATGTTTTTTTCTGATGAGTGGTTGGTTAATGTTAAGTGTTGGGTTAGTTTGGGATGAACAGGGTCCCCTGATGTCACGCACCTCCTCGTTCTCGATGCGCCGCTGCGTGTCTGTGATGAACTTGATGTACTGACTGGTCAGCGTCATCAGTTCACTATAACGAGTTCTCAGAGTGACATACTATGGAAAAGACAAAGCATATTTAAAATGATAATTCAAGTATTAAAGTTGGTAGGATAACATAAGTGCACACTGAAAATGATAAACACCATAGTAACCCAGTCAAATAATGCAAATGTCTAAGAAGTGAATGATCGGAGCTTTTTCTAACCTCTTGAATGATGTTATCAGACGCAGACTCCATCTTGGTCTTCTTCAAAGGAGAAGTCAGAGGTTCGACCTGAGCTTTGTAGGCAACCAACTGAAGTTCATAGTCCTGGAAAAAAAGATTGTAGCACTCCAACCACACATTGTAGATACATAATAACTACATTTATATACTCTCTCTTACTTTAATGGTATCGATGTAAGCTTTGGCGTATTTCTGGCACTCATCAACTTTCTCTTTGTTTTTCTCGATCTCTTCAAGCAGTTTCTGTCACAGAACAAAATCAGCATATTATACATAAATAATCTTATTGCAATGTCTGACTAATAATGCACATCAATTCATATTCCAGAAGCTTCTCTTCTGAGACATTCCTCACAAGATATGTATTGATCTTATTCCATATTTCACACTGCTCAAACTTTCATTTTTAAAATAGATATTTGCATGTTTATGAAATGAATAACACTTTGTAAATACTGCAAGAGTTATGTGATGTATTTGTCTATCTGTGTACATTTAGACACGTAAATCAGTCTCTGACAAAAACACTTTAGTTATTACATTTGATGTCACTGGTTATTGTTATTTTCTGTTTCACTTGGACATTGATCACTAAATGAGCTTAAATGTAACTGTATCTAATGATGTGAGGCATTTAATAAGTGGGTGTAACTTGTCATAGCATTTATGCCGTTCACTTTTGAATAGGCAACTTAGATTATCACTAAAAAGTCTTCAAACAAGCGTGAAGTGTTGCTTAACCCCTATCCGTCACTAGCTGGTAACCCAGGGTTAAGGGCCGATGGAGAAAGCTTGTGTACCTTCTCCTGTGCCAGTTGCTCTTTGAGCATCTTGCTGTCGATTATGGCCACGGCCTGGATGTTCTCCTGCCGCTGTTTGGCGTCTGCGATCCAGTGGATGAGCCAGTCGTAGCTCTCTCTATAGTAGCCCAGCTGCCGGCCCAGCTGATCCAGCTCGCGCTGCCGCAGGTCGATCTGAGCGAAGACGGCGCGCCAGCGGTCCTGCAGGCTGCTCAGGAGATGCCGATAGTGATCCAGCTCGGCGTCCCGCTCGCTGTGAACCTGAAGCATGCGCTGGCTGACCGCCGTGGCCTTGGCCAGCTCACTCTCCATGTCATCAAACACGGGCCGCTGGGTTTCTGCCTCCGAACGCATTCGCTGAACACAAGTGAACAAGTTGACGTCATCACAAATTTGATGTAGCTACATTATGCATACAGTACACTAGCAGGTATATATGTTTATTCATAAAAAATCAAACATCCCAACATTTGGCAAAAAGTCTTGACTTAAAGGTGTTAGATGTTGTTGACCCTGGACCACAAAACCAGTCTTAAGGGTCAATTTCTCGAAATACATCATCTGAAAGCTGAGTAAATAATATTCACATTGATGTATGGTTTGGACAATATTTGTAAATCTCGAATCTGAGGGAGCAAAAAAAATCTAAATATTGAGAAAATCATCTTTAAAGTTGTTCAAATTAAGTTCTTAGCAATGCATATTAATAATCAAAAATTACGTTTTGATATATTTATGGTAGGAAATTTACTAAATATCTTCCTGGAACATGATCTTTACCTAATTTCCTAATATCTTTTGGCATAAATGAAAAATCAATAATTTTGACCCATACAATGTATTTTTGTCTATTTCTACAAATATACCCCAGCGACTCAACACTGCTTTTGTGCTCCAGGGTCACATATGGATACAACAAGTAATGTGTAAGTTGAGTTGATTTCCCCAAAAAAGCAGAATATGCTTGTTTGAGAATCAGCCAAACTGGCACAACCAATGATATCAGTCAATTACAAATACAGTGTTTGCCCAACCAATGGCAGATTGGGAAACCTGTTTGAACACAGTCATTATTTTTGCTCTTCCGTTCAGTGTCAGAGAAAAAGCTTTTCACCATTAATGTGCACCAAGTTTGATTTGAACAGGCTTAAAACACAATGTATCTTATTCATAGATCTACACCAGAGGGCCACAACCAACTTTTAAGGTGACTTTCTTGATTTAAATAATAACAAAACAAGCATTCATAATTGAGAATATTTGTATTTTTAATTCACTCCTCTAAACAACTGTAACATTGGTGTATATGAGGAAGCCTTATTTTTAAATGGTTACATTTTTTAATTTCTAAAGCTGGAAAAGTAATGTAAAGTAATACAAAATATACATTTGAGTTTTTATGCCAAGCTCTAACATATTTTATTTAATATAAATGATAATATTTTTTAAAAATCTTATCATTAATCCTTATACAGTAAACCACAAACAACTGGAAACATAAATGAATTGGTTAAAAAGATCAGGATCCTTATTGAACATTCAGCTCTTAAAACTTCAGGAATCCTAAAACTGAATGTCAGGGATATGTTGTGGACAAAGAGGGCCTAGGGGTCAATAAGGATGAGAGACGCTGACCTACATCCTTGCACATGGTACAAAGTGCTAGAAGATTCATCTAGTGTTGTACAAAACAAAGCAGTGAATATTACCTTGAGCTCGGAGCAGTAGTTGTCCACCTCCTGGACGTTTGTAGGAACCGTGTGGACCTCACGCAGGCGATTCTCATATTTCTTCACCACGTCTTCTGTGCCTTGTGTGTTCCGGATCACAACTTCTATTGTCTTAAGTCTACAGAATAAAAGAATCGCCTTGATATTATCTTCTGCGTAAGATTATACAGACAAATGAATAAGAGGAAGGACAAGCAGCAGCAGATAAGCTGCACAGGTGAGAGCGCTCCTCACTTCTCCAGGTAGACGGAGGACAGGTTGTAGGTTTGGTTCATCTTCTGCAGGGTGATGTCCAGCTCTGAGCGCAGCACTGGAGAGCTAGACTGCTGCGGAGAGGACAGCACCTCCTCAGCTTTCTGAGACACTCGGTCCAGGTTCTGCTTAATGCCGTCCAGCTCCATGTGCACTTTCTGTTTGAGCCACATCCATTCATTTGGTTAAATATGACAAAGAACATGCTGCATTATTCACATCAGAATCAAAGGAAAAACATGAGAAATTACATTCAGGGTATAGTTAATAAAAACTGAAAGTAAAAACCGTTCAACGTTTGTTGCTTGAAATAAAATGTAATATGTACTGTATATATATATTAAAAAATCCCTTCTTTTAAGGCAACATCTGCAATTTTTTAGCTCAACTTGATGTACAAATATAACAAACAATTAATAAATAAAAATGTCTAAAATCTCTCTCTCTCTGTATATATATATATATATATATATATATATATATATACATACACAGTGACAAAACATTTTTCCACAATTTTAACTAAAATTAAAATGAAAAGTAAAAACTGATTCAAAATATTAATAAAAACTATAATAGTATCTCACAAATACTAAAATAACACAGATTTATTTTTATATTCTGACATTATTTTCAGGACTATTAAACATAAATGTTAATACCATAATGGGCTAAAATCTCATAATTTACATCTAATATTGTTTTAGTATTTGTTGTTCTGTCTTTAATTGACAGCATGTAATGACAGTCACAATACATCCCAATGAGAAAAATAATCATTACAATAATATGAGCATCTCAGAGGCTTAAATGTGACACAAAATAATATCACAAAGCATAAAATCTTAATGGTCATAGATTGTGATTTTGGGGATGTGTTCTTGACATGTTTGGATCTGTACACATTCTTTTTAGCTGGATAAATATGAAGCAGCAGAGTTGTGTGTCGTACTCTCTGATCAGCAGTCTTCTGCATGCAGCCTCGGAGCGCATCTTTATCCACAGCTTGCCGGATACGACCCACCGTACGAGACTCACACTCTTCGATCTGCAGCCGCAGGTTTTTGATTTGGGTGATGTATGACTTGCAAATGGATTCATCCTGCTCGCCTGCGAAGAGAAAAGATGTGATATTACGGTCTTCTAACAACACTTAAGACTCTTCATTTATCGTCTGCTGCAGCCAACATTCATCACACTTAGTCACGTCACACACTTTACATATCTGTTAGTGGCTCACATTTCATCCCAAAATAAAAAAAATAAAAAATATGCATGAAGAAAATTAGCCATATTTTGAGAACAAAATACAGCTCATATCAGTAAAATATGCTTTACTGCATTATTTTTTTTTGTATTTAAATAAAAGTACAACAAGCACTACCATGATGCAAAATACTATACACAGTATATATATATATATTTATATTTGGATGGATGGATGGATGGATGGATGGATGGATGGATGGATGGATGGATGGATGGAAGGATGGATGGATAGAAGGATAGATGGATAGAAGGATAGATGGATAGATGGATAGATGGATAGAAGGATAGATGGATAGATGGATAGATGGACAGATGGATAGAAGGATAGAAGGAAAGATAGAAAGATAGATGGATAGATGGATAGAAGGATAGATGGATAGATGGATAGATGGATAGAAGGATGGATGGATGGATAGATGGATAGAAGGATAGATGGATAGAAAGATAGATGGATAGATAGATAGAAGGATAGATGGATAGATGGATAGAAAGATAGATGGATAGAAAGATAGATGGATACATAGATAGAAGGATAGAAAGATAGATAGATAGACAGAAGGATAGAAGGATAGATGGATAGATGGATAGATAGAAGGATAGATGGATAGAAGGATAGATGGATAGATAGAAGGATATATGGATAGATGGATAGAAAGATAGATGATAGATAGAAGGATAGATGGATGGATGGATGGATGGATGGATAGATGGATCGATGGATAGATAGAAGGATAGATGGATAGATAGAAGGATAGAAGGATAGATGGATAGATGGATAGATGGATGGAAGGAAGGATGGATGGATGGATGGATGGATGGATAGAAGGATAGCTGGATAGAAGGATAGATGGATAGATAGAAGGATAGATGGATAGAAGGATAGATGGATAGATGGATAGAAGGATAGATGGATAGAAGGATAGATGGATAGACAGAAGGATAGATGGATAGAAGGATAGAAGGATAGATGGATAGAAAGATAGATGGATAGACAGAAGGATAGAAGGATAGATGGATAGATAGAAGGATAGAAGGATAGATGGATAGAAGGATAGATGGATAGATAGAAGGATAGAAGGATAGATGATAGATGGATAGAAAGATAGATGGATAGACAGAAGGATAGAAGGATAGATGGATAGATAGAAGGATAGAAGGATAGATGGATAGATAGAAGGATATATGTATAGATGGATAGAAGGATAGATGGATGGATAGAAGGATAGATGGATAGATAGAAGGATAGATGGATAGATAGAAGGATAGATGGATGGATAGATGGATAGATAGAAGGATAGATGGATAGATAGAAGGATAGATGGATAGATGGATAGATAGAAGGATAGAAGGATAGATGGATAGATGGATGGATAGATGAATGGATGGACGGATATTGATATAGTACTTGATATACTAAAATAACTAAGACAACTTTAATAAAATAGCTAAAAACTATATTGACATATAAAAAAATATAATGACAATAAAACAACAACAGAAAAACCCTTAACTTAAACTGAAATAAAAACAGAAAATTTAAAAATCTAAAAATATTAACAAAAACAATAATAGTAAAACATATACTGATACATTTTTTAATTAATTAATTAATACAATTTTATTTTATTTTATTTCAATTAAAGTTTGTTTTCTTTCAAGTTATAATGCTTTTTCTTTTTTACGGTTTTAGTTTTAGTTAACTATAATAACCCTGGCTGGACATGGTCATAACGTGTTTCGATGGATGTTTCGGATGTCATCTAAATGAAAATTGTATATGATCTATACAGATTCATAAATGGATGGTTTGACCAGCTGTGTGTTTTCCTCTATACTGAGTTGAATGTTTCAGTACATGCACACTCTGTAGAGATGCATCGTTAGCTAAAGCAAGGAAACAGACGATGACAAAAGCTGATGCTACGTGTTTTTCCATTATAGAGCAGCTCATCCATGATAACTGTGCTCATCACAAGACTCACCCTGCGCTCTGACAGCTGCTCCTGAAACGTGAATTCAACAGTTACCCAACAGAAACACCACCCTCATGTTTCAGTGTTTCATGCCATCAGTAACACACCATGGGCCAGGCCCGGCGGCAGGACGTATGACTTGGGGGGTCGCGTGGGGAATGGGGATTGGTTTCAGGTAAATGCTCAAAATGCATTATTTGGGTAACACATTACAATAATTCACTAACACTTTAATACATTAACTAATGAAACCTTATTGTAAAATGTTGGCATGTCAGCCAATACAAAAACAAAACCGTTTTGTTACCAAAATTCTGCGTTTGGACCCGGCTCGGTTGCTGAATCACATCACTCTGTGCTTCTGAAATTACTATTTGCATCGATATAGTGTAGTTAGCTATCTCAGTGTCGTACGTGGTCGCTTGTCAAGCATGAAAAACACAAGTTTTATTTAAATTCTGAATATATTATCATATACAGCATGCAAAGAGCACTTCCTTTAAATTGATTAAAAACGGTCACTCATTCATCACGATATTACAATTTCCGTTTCAACCAATAAATGACCACACACTGAAACATGATAGAACTGGACAAAGAGCGGTGAGTGCGTGGATTCCAACCTAAACACCTCTGATTGGCCATTGTGTTGTAGAAATCAACAAACATGTCTGTGATTGGCTATTTGCTCCCCTCTTCTAAAGTGCATTGTAAAATCATTTGACGCATTCCAAAGCAGAAGAAACACTGGATTGTTTGCCAAATCTACTTCGTTATGCTCTTATTACGAAGAAAACAGATCCTAGACCAGGAGTTATAGGCAGCTTTTTTCATCTAAAAGCAATCAGTTAGATTATTTAACACTATGAGTTAGACTATAATACACGCTAAACTAAAGTCCGGCCGCCGGGCCTGCAGTGGGCTCTGTCAGGGGTTGCTGTCCGTACCTTTCTCCAGGGTGCGGAGCAGGCTGTCGTAATGCAGTGCGGTCTCCTTGTAGTCCCTCTCGATCTGCATGCTGTCGCTGGAGTCGAAGAGCTTCGAGTCCTGGCTATCCTTGAGGAAGTCCTGATAGTGCAGCTGGAGGTTCCTCAGCATCAGCTGGTACTCGTCTGTCTTCATCGTCTTGAACTGAAACATACGAGGACTCTTAGCTGCTTTTACATTCAAAGTGGAGCTTTCCCTAAAGTACTGCATTTGATTACAACATTACAATAATCCTTAATAATCTTGATCTAGTCTCGTCTGAAATCTGTTGCAGAACTATTCTCAGATGTTAAAACAGCAGAATCATGTATAACCTATTTAGAAGAGCCCTTGAAGATTCTGTTATCCAATAAAGCAATTTTCCTTGTTTACCGCCTGTTTCCTAAATATAACTTGTTCAGTCTACAATCAAGTTACTGAATCCCATGTTGTTTACTGTAGAACATGTGTTTTTCTTTCCGAGCGAAATAACCTGACGGTACATTCACTTCTAAGTTTTCACAGCATATATGCACTAATCTCTATCAATTACTTGTGTTAACTTAATGGCTAAATCCTCAGTTGATGACTAAATCACAGAGTTGTGTATTTGTGTGCTGAATGAAGCGTAGAACGAACCATGGTGATGTTCCAGGAGCGGATGAGATGAATGTCTTTCATCAGGTATTGCCAGGACAGAAGACTCCTGAGGTCAACGTGAAGCTTCTGCCACAGAACCAGAGTCTGCTGGTGACCGGCCTCCAGACTGACGGAGACATCAACATAACATCACAGTGTGTTTCAGCTCATACTGTCTCAAACATCACCGTCATAACCTTACAGTGTGTTTCAGGTCATACTGTCTTAAACATCACCGTCATAACCTTACATTGTGTTTGAGGTCATACTGTCTTAAACATCACCGTCATAACCTTACAGTGTGTTTCAGCTCATACTGTCTTAAACATCACCGTCATAACCTTACAGTGTGTTTCAGCTCATACTGTCTTAAACATCACCGTCATAACCTTACAGTGTGTTTCAGCTCATACTGTCTTAAACATCACCGTCATAACCTTACAGTGTGTTTCAGGTCATACTGTCTTAAACATCACCGTCTAAATCTTACAGTGTTTTTCAGGTCATACTGTCTTAAACATCACCGTTATAACCTTACAGTGTGTTTCAGGTCATACTGTCTTAAACATCACCGTCATAACCTTACATTGTGTTTGAGGTCATACTGTCTTAAACATCACCGTCATAACCTTACAGTGTGTTTGAGGTCATACTGTCTTAAACATCACCGTCATAACCTTACAGTGTGTTTCAGGTCATACTGTCTTAAACATCACCGTCAAAACCTTACAGTGTGTTTCAGGTCATACTGTCTTAAACATTACCGTCATAACCTTACAGTGTGTTTCAGGTCATACTGTCTTAAACATCACCGTCAAAACCTTACAGTGTGTTTCAGGTCATACTGTCTTAAACATCACCGTCATAACCTTACAGTGCGTTTCAGGTCATACTGTCTTAAACATCACCGTCTAAACCTTACAGTGCGTTTCAGGTCATACTGTCTTAAACATCACCGTCATAACCTTACAGTGCGTTTCAGGTCATACTGTCTTAAACATCACCGTCTAAACCTTACAGTGTGTTTCAGGTCATACTGTCTACTAAGACAAGAGAAAGTCTCAGCTAGTAGCAAAGACAACATTTCACTTTTTTAGTTTCACTTGCATTAAAATAACTACCACTGATACAGAAAAAAAACTTTTATTAAAGCAAACAAAAAACAAAAACACAAAATAAAAAAAACAAATGAAAATATGAATAAAAAATATAATAGTATCCTATATAGTACTTTTCTCAGCTAGTTGCCAAGGGCCAACTTTTTTGTTTTTAGCTGAAGTACAAAAATAAATAAAAAAATAAATAAACTAAAGCTTTTTTTAATTAATAATTTAATAAACACTATATATATATGCAAGTTTAAAAACACAAGTAAAATGTCAAAAAGACAGAACAAAACTACTCAAACTTGAAAACAGAAAATATTAAATCAAAATATTATCAACAAATATAATAGCATGTCAATGAAACAAACAAACTAACTAAAAAAACTAATAATGATGACAAAAACACACAACAAAATTATATATATATACAAAAAAATCTAATTCTAAATCTTATAAACACCTATAGTAGTACGTCTCCGCTGGTAGACAGCACACAGCAATGTTAGTTTGAAGTGCTCCAGAAAACACGACAGTGTGGTGAGTGTAATATACCTGGACACGTTCTCCACAGCCTCCTTGTTGACGGGCGGCACGAGGAAGCAGATGGACGGCACAACGGCCTCGTTCCCCGAGCGGTTCAGAACCTTCCACCTGAAGGGCTGTGAGTTATTGATGAGCGCGCACTCGTCGCTCTTGTGCACGGTGATCTGTCAGGAGAAACAGGGGTTAAGCACAGCACAAGCACAGTGTGAGCGTGTGTGACAGCGCGTCTCTACCTCCATCTGCTTGAAGTCGCACACGGCCTGGATGGGCAGCTTGCCTCTGCAGGGGCTCGTGGGGTTGCGTGGCTTCAGCTGGACGATGGACTTGGCTCTCTTGTTCAGGCTGGACATCTCAGACTTGAACTCGTTCAGCTGCTCTCGTTCCTCCTGTGGTCAAACTCACTCAGTCAGCTCAAAGATACTTATTTTCATTGAATACTGTTTTTACATAGAAATCAAAGTTTGATGGGTTAATGTTTGAAAATGAAGAACAGCCATAATTATCAGTGATATAATTTTGCAGGTGTAATGTTAAATAAATATTATTATTATTTCTTATTTTACTAATCTATTACAATAGTAATATTTCTTATTGTTTTGATTCAGAACATTTTATATTTCTATTTAATATTATTACTAGTAATAATAATTATTATTATATAATGTTTCTTAAAAACTGTATTTTTCCTTTTAGTGAAATAATACAATAGTATATTAGTATTATATTTGATTTTGATTGACTGTTTAATTCAATTCAAGTTTATTTCTATAACGCTTTACACGATACAAATTGGTTCAAAGCAGCTTTACACAAAAAAAAAATGTTCTTACATAGATTTTGTGTCTCTTTTCCAGCCAAAATATCACAAAATTATTGAATCAAGAAATATTTCTAGGCAATTAAAAAATGATTGTCTAGTTTTCAGAAAAATAAACAAGCAAAATAACCTGCGAATGAAGTAAGCTAAATAAAGTTATTTCAAATAGAAACCAAGACTATTCCGCTTGTTTCAAGCAAAAACTCACTTAATTTTGACTTGTTTTATATATATATTATTTTTATTGTCTAGAAAAGATTTCTTGATTCAAGAATTTTTAGATATTTTGTCTGGAAACAAGACAAAAGACCTACGTAAGAAAAGCATTGTTTGCAGTGCAGAAAATGTTAAGTTTCTTCATTATATTCAGGAGTAGGTTATTAATGGTGACTATGGCAGAAATGTACAGTAAAAATCATGCAGTAGTTACAAATGACATGTAATCAAACAGACCATGAACACTATTAACTGTAATGATTATATGTTGCATTTAAACTTTGCCCTTTGTTTTAATTAAACATTTTCGCCAAACTGTTTAGCCCTACAAAGAAACACAGCAAATCTGGCTTGTTTATATTAAGTCACAATTACCATCAGAAAATTAGCTTTATAAATGTGATTTATTTCTCCAGTTGTGCTACAATATTGAGACATCAGTGTTGCGATATTACAGTAAACAATCTGTACCGATAACTGTACACAAAAGCACACACTAGCATTAGAGTTGAGTTTTCTAAGTGATCTGCACATAATGTAAAACACACTCACAACAGCGTCCTGCAGCAGATCCTCCAGACGAGTGGCAGTGGTGCTGCGGTCACACATGTACTTCTTCTTCATGGTCTCCTGCATCTTCTTCATCCTCTCCTCAGCATCTCTCACATCAGCAAAGAACTATGGGTAACACAGGAGGAGAAATGGAAGAATACTGCTTCTACAGGCACATGATTGAATTGCACATGGTTACACAATGCTGATGCTGTACCTGGAAGTATGCAGTGTTTTCTTTGAGATGCGTTTCAATGCAACAGCACACCTGGAGGATCCAGCTCCACTGCGTCTGCAGAGCTGCGGTGAACGCCTGCAGATTAACACAACACACACTAGAGCTCAGAAACGTTTATAATAACCAGAGATGTTCCATGAGCAGCAAATCAACATATTAGAATGATTTCTGAAGATCATGTGACTGCATAAATGCAGCCTTGGTGAGCAGAAGTGTCTTTGGTAACATTTTACTTTAAGCCTTTATGCATAGTTTTAATGCATTCATTATGCCTGTAACATTATAAATTGATTATAAAGCATGAATAATGGTAACCACAGATAATACATTATAACACTTATCAATTCAGCATTACACTGTGCGTTTTAACAACTAACAACTTATTTTCAACAAGATATAATGCACATGAATAATTATAATCTTCCATTATACCTTTTAACAACCATTTGTGATGCATTATACACAAAGGCTTTTAGTAAAGTGTTCCCATGTCTTGTTTTAAAAGCATGAATAGTTGACTGTGTACCTCAACAGTCTTCTTGCCTGGATGGCCGTCTGTAATGAGTCTGTCTCCAGAGGCCTGGATGTCACTGATCTTCTTCTCTCTCAGCTCCAGCTCTCGCATCAGTCCCTGAGGAATTAATTAGACCATGAAAAACAAGGTTTACACCTGGATAAACTATAATGACTCTAAACAGAGAAACAGGTTTATAAGAAGCTGTTTTTGTCTCTTACGGAGTAGTTCTCTTTCTTCGCTGCCATGTTGGTGTTGCGCTCACTCCAGTCGTAGTTGACCTCCTCTTCTTCTTTGTCATTAAGCCACATTAGTTCCTTGGTGGCGGCGTTGACGAAGTTATACAGCTGGTCAAGATTTCTCAGACGGGACTTGGAGGAGTTCTGGAGAAGAAGAGAGATGTATTCTGACATTCTGCAAGGCCGAGTGAGTTGTAATAGCTCCCGGTTAAAACACTCACCAGCAGTCTGGCGTACTGCAGATCCAGTTTGCCCAGATATTCTCTGTATGTGCCTTTACTAACGGGCGAGAGCTGGCTCTGAAACACACAAAGAAAAAGAGATGTCACAAGAGACCATCTAAAGCTCTGAAGTACAATTTGAAAATACATTTTTTCATTACATTATCCATTTTAGCAAAATCAAATTTGATATTGAGCTTTTCTTTAGGCAGCGGCTATTTGCACTAAGTGTAAATAGCAGTTTATTCTATTTATTGCAATTATCGACACCTCCAACGCTATCTCACGGCAATTCGTACATATTTTACGGGGTGGCTAATTCATACGTACCTTACTTGTATGATTTAATATAATTTGTCTAAACCCCAGTGACGAGTAGGTTTAGGGGGCGGGGTTAAGTGTAGTTTATTCGTACAAATTCATACGAATTGGCAACTCATAAAATACGTACGCTTTCGCAAAAACAAACATTCGAAAAAGTAATTCATGCATTTGTGACATCTAGATTATTAGACTATTGCAATTCGCTGTACTATGGGATAAATCAGTCCTCCATGGAGCGATTGCAAATGGTTCAAAATGCAGCAGCCAGGCTATTGACCGGCACGCGTAATTTTCAGCACATTACTCCCATTCTGACCACATTACAGTGGCTACCAGTTAAACTTAGAGTGGAATATAAAATTTAACATTGGTTTCTAAAGCACTTAATAATCTTGCACCAATCTACCTCACCGAGTTGTTGCAAACACACAAATCTGTGAGGCCACTCAGATCCAGATTTTTGGGAACTTTATCAATGCCTAGGTCCAGATTGAAACATCGTGGCGATCGAGCCTTTGTAATTGTGGGTCCTACACTCTGGAACAATCTTCCGGTTGCCATCCGAACGACGACTTCTCTATCTATTTTTAAAGTTATGCTTAAATCTCATCTTCTTGATCGATTTGCGGCATATAATTTTGCTCTGTTGTATTGTTGTTTACTTTGCTTTGTAAAGCACTTTGGTCAACTCTAAGTTGTGTATAAATGTGCTATAAAAAAAGAAAAAAAGAAAAAAAAGAAACATTATTGTCCACTGATAATACCGCTAATACAGTTATCGTTATAGTTATCATTCTTTATGTGAATAGGCCTTTATGGTCTCATTTAGAGAACGGCTGACCACATTTTGCCACAATATAAAAAAAATCAAGCCATTAAAATGTGCAATACTGTATATATTGATTTACTTGAATATACTGTGTTCCTGTGTGGCTCAGTGGTAGAGCATTGCGCCAGCAGCGCAAAAGGTTGTGGGTTCAATTCCCAGGGAACACACATACTAATAAAAATGTATAACCTAAAATGCAATTGTAAGTCGCTTTGGATAAAAGCGTCTGCTAAATGCATAAATGTAAATGTACTGTATATATGTTGGTAAAATTGGATATGTTTAAATATTCACCTTTAAATATAGATCTATGTGATACATTTTATATTTTACGACAGTATAAACAATCACAAAATTGAGAATTGCAAAATAGTTGCTTTACATCAATATACAGTATGTATGCACGTAAAGTTGAATATACTTAAAGTAGTAGTCATTTGTTATTAATTATTCATTTGTAAATTACTTTTAATTATTCATTCATATACATTTTTTACTAGAATTGTTTTTAATTTCTATAGTTAGTTATATGGTAAGTTAAAATGATGGTTGAGGCTAATTTAATACATATGTTTGATTGTTTACTGTTTCGCTACCAGCTATTAATGACAAGAAACAAGTGAAAAAAGTTAATAAGTAAATAAACAATATAAAAGAACCCCCAAAAAATGGTCAATTAAAAAACTTTTTTTGTCTTTGATAAAAAATATAAAACCAAATCTAGTTTAACTTCATCACAACTCTTTTCATAATAAGAGTCTAATAAAAAGTCTAGAAGGAGTTAAAGACATCACAGTCCATTAAAATATGCTTCAAAGATAATGCATACAGCACATATATACACATAAACAATCATATAAGATAAGTAGTAGTTCAAATTCATTTAAAATAAATGTTTATATAATTTCCTTGTTTTTATTATTGTGATTTTTTTTAATGACTATTTCACTTTTATGTAAAGCACTTTAAATTACCACTGTGTATGAAATGTGCTATATAAATAAACTTGCCTTGCCTAGTATGAAAATGTAAGAGACTCCATGAGAAACAAAGTGATAAAGAAGTAAAGAATTGAAAGTACCTGATCTGTTCGTGCGCGCTCGATCTTAGCCTTGAAGTCCTCGATGGTTTGGTGAAGTCCTCTGTGGCTGCCCAGCTGAGACTCCACCGAGGGAAGATCGATGCCCCACTCGGCCGTATCGATCCTGCGCTGGTTCTCCTCCACCCACGCTAACAGATCCTGCGCGTAACGCAGAGTGACCTCGTCGAGCTCGGGCCGCGCGCGCTGCCCGGGCTTCTGGGAAACGTGTGTGATGGAGACGTGAGAGGTCGTGCTGACGCTGGACTTGAGCCTCAGATTGTAGTCGCTGCGCAAGTTCACCAAGCGCTCGTGTAAGCGGTAGACCCTGAGAAAAGAAAACCGCTGTCATTCGGTTCACTTACATTATTTGTTATAATTTACATAGTCATTTCATCCAATAGACTCACTATAGGTCTAAAAGGGAAAGAAATATCACTTTTTAACTCTTTCCCCGCCAGTGTTTTTGAAAAAAAGTTGCCCGCATTTTTACGATTTCAGTAAATTTCATGGCCCCAGAATATTCTGTTTAAATATATGAACATGCAATACATCAAAATAACAATAAGAGAGTTTATTAACAGTTCATAATTTTTTTATTCTAGTTTCAAGCATTGTTTTTGTATCAAAACTTGGATGTTGGTAAATTTCATTAAAAAAAGCTACATTATGAGCAATTTTATCAACATCATACTGCATTTGGATCAGATTCACAGGCCTTTACCACTTCCTGGATCCACATTTCACTTGGTAGCATTAGGCAGTTTTCATTTATTTGCTATTTATTGTTGATGATTGCCTTATTTTTCATATGCATATGCTTACAAATGAGATCGCTTGTTTCTGTGTCTTCCTGGTCTGTGTTTTTGATCGGCACATTCTAGACTATGTGTAACAGCGCCCCCTAGCGTATGAAAACACGTAAACACGTAAAATCCTGTGTTTGGCACGGAAAGAGTTAATGCACTGAAGTCTACTGGAAGAAGGGTTATGGACTCACCTGCGATACATCTGCTCCGCCTGCAGGTGGCGCCCGTCTTTGAGCAGCTGAACGTCGTTGAAGAGGAGCCGAATCATGCCGTCAGCTTTGTCCAGATCCCTCTCCACCTCAACCGTGTGCTGCGCTGGTTTCCCGGCATTCAGGAGACGGATATCCTGCAACAAATGTGAAAGTCACTACACTATGAAGTTTATACAGCAACTTCATACTTTACACTCACATTTGTGACCCTGGACCAGTCAATTTTTTGAAACTGAGATTTATACATCATCTGAACGCTGAATAAATAATATTTCCATTGATGTATGGTTTGTTATGATAGGACAATATTTGTAAATCTGGAATCTGAGGGTGCAAAAAAATCTAAATATTGAGAAAATCATCTTTAAAGTTGTTCAAATGAAGTTCTTAGCAATGCATATTACTTATAAAAAAATATGTTTTTATATATTTATCGTAAGAAATTTACAAAATATCTCCATGGAACATGATTTTAATATCCTAATGATTTTTGGCATAAAAGAAAATCTATAATTTTGACTCATACAATGTATTTTTGGCTTTTGCTATTGCGACTTAAGACTGCTTTGTGCTCCAGGCAGGCTCACCTTTGACTGAATAGTAACTGTATAAGTGTGTTTTGAGGATGTATAATCTCACCGTCTGCAGTAGAGACTCGGTCTGGTTGATCTGTTCCTCACACATGCCTGATTCCATCTGCACTTTACTGACGATCTGCTGGAGACGCTCTAACCTGCAAACAATCAGCGTTCACAGACAATTCAATCACATTTTTTTTATAAATTGGCAGTTGGTGTTCAGAATAAGCTGCTATGAGGACCAGACATTACGCTGATTAAATCAAAGGTACGCGAGACTATAACACAAACGACCAGAAGATTTCTCAATGAAACGAAGAGACAGGATTTTCAATACAGTGAAAACTTTGAAACTTCGTACGACATTAAAAGTCACCCGGACATGAGCTGGTTACAAGTAATTAAAAAACACAAGCAAGAAACTCACAGTTTTCCACGACGAAGCAAATACACTAAACGATACGGGTCTGTCACAAAGGCCATTTTTTACAGTCCGACAGCATGCAAGACATGTTTTTCTGGTTCTAATCCTGTCATGGGACACAGCCAGGATGAAGTTGTTGTGGCGCTTGGTCAGCCATGCCACAGTCCATAAAGAAACGGCATGCTGCACATTATTGTCTTGTGACAGGGGACGTGTCCTGGTGTGGAGGAGACTCCCTCTTCTTCAAGATGATGGATATCGATAACTACTTCATTTCATTCACGTCAGAATATAATCACAACATTCATTTTCGGTCTCATCGACACCGAAATCTTGCTACACTGCTTCACAGAAACTGAACAATCAATACTTTTATTTGAAAATCACTCGAATACAGATAAAGCAGTCTCTATATAACAAGGAGGGTTAAAAGCCTGAATTTTTACGTTTGGAGATTCATCAAAACTATGATAAGCACACGAAGCAAAAACTGTTTAATAACTAAAACTGAAACACAAACTCTTTTCTCCTTGATTTTGAAAACAGTTCAAAGTTTCTTGCATCAAAACAGCTATTATTTAGTTCTCTGTTTTTACTAAGATATCTATATGTACTGTTATGATTCGCATATGAAACTGTCGTTCACAGAGTCGTTCATTATTAGAGTATTGCCGAATAGTGTTAATATATTGTAAAAACAGTTCATTTTACGGCGGTTTGAAATGATTAAACGATAAACCAAGTGATGAAAATACATGCAAACAGTGTTTTCACTTGTTCACTATGATGAACTAAAAAAGCAAAAATGAAGAGTAAAGAGAGAAGCTCTATTTGTGGATACCACTTTTTGATAATTGCTATTGTGTATCAAATGCAATAAAATGCATGCATTTTTAAGTGCTGAAGTGATACGTTTTGAGACCACACTGAGATCTGGTTCTCACGCAGCTCTCATTACTCTAGAAAGGCCTTCATTGTGTAATAACGGCTGATGTAATGTCAGTTTTTGGACTGGCAGACTCTTCTGTTTCAGTCAAGCTCTGTCATTTCATTACATTTCCATATTCTCAACGAGCACAGACACAAAGCCGTGACGAAACTAAGATCACCTCTCAAACTCTATCCGGAGCAGTCTCTCCCTCTCCAGAATAGCCACATGTAGACGTCCCCATTCCTTCTCAACGTCGATGGGATGATAACCAGGAGGAACCTTGACCTGACCAGCGTGGACCGCGCTCTGTGAGGAGATGGTGGTAAATCATGTTATGTATTTAAAGCACATCTCATGCATAATAATCCTGATCCGGTGTACAAACCTCAAAGGACTGGTAGAGGTGTTTGGAGCGGCTCTTGTCCGACTCTTTGGCGGAAGCTCTGTTTCTTTAAATTTCAGAAACTGACGCCACAGAAGCTGCAATATAACCACACATGAAAATTAATAAACATTTGAACCAATCTGGATCATGGATATTAATATTTAAGATAGATTAATAAACATACTTTTTCTGCTGTAAATTTGGGCATTTTAACATGAGGAGTCTATGGGATTGACTCCCTTTTGGAGCCCACCTCTAGCGGCCAGTCGATGAACTGCAGTTTTAATCAAGTCCGTGTTGGTTTCATGAGCGGGAGCGGGAGGTTGCCGCTTAGGTGCAATGCAACTCGATTAAAAATAAAACCAAGATCAAGAAATCCTTGACTAGCACTAAACTTTGCTTAATTTAATCCTTGTTGGTGCAACCCACTCTCATTCTATTAATGTCACTAATCCAGCCTCTGTGGCTCCCTCCGATCGCCACCAGAGGGAGCCATCACCGGAGTACTAACCGGTTCTTTCGGACTTCATTTCCCATGACCCCGTGCCTGAGACTGATCACCTGCACAGGTACCGATTATTATCCGGGCTATTTAGCCAGAGCTTTCCATTCCCTCGTCGCGAAGTCTTGTTTTGCTACTGCTAACATTTCCGAGCGTTTTTCCCTTGTGTGATTACCTGTGTATTACCTGGACTGATTATTCTCCTCTGACCGTTTGCTGCCTGCCTTATTGACCTCGCCTGCCTATTGATTATTCTCTCTGTCTGCCGCCTGCCTCGACCCATTGCTCTGTCTCCGTTTATGCATCTGCCTTGTCTACGTTGCCCTTGATACTGCTGTATGATCTTTGCCTGTCTGACTTCTTCTTTGTGTTAATAAAGCTGCAAATGGATCACAACGTCACTGACCCCTCATTACAATTAAGTTAATTTAGGCAAACGTCATAGTGAGAATTGATCCCCAAACAAAAGTGTGACACATATTTAATATTTACTATTTCATGAACCCGAGCTAACATGAACAAACAATGAACAGGTGTATTTTTATTAACTAACACAAATTGTTCATTGTTAGTTAATTGTTCATTGTTAGTTAATACTAGTGCAATGCATTGACTAAGGAAGGTTATTGCAAAGTGTTAAAAATGACAACAAAATGACTAAACCTTTAACTAAAATTAAAATGAAAGCAGAACACAAACTGCTATAGTATATCAGTAATCAGCTGGAATATAAAGCATGCATATAACAGCATGACCCTCGATAACCCGAAGCAGGTAGATCTGATGGTTCAGTGAGTGTTTGTCATAAGCGCCTGCTCTTTGTTGTTCCTGGCATGATTGAGGATAAGCTTCACACAGCTGGTAATATAAGCAGCTGCTCTCAGACCAAGATGATACGTATCATCACACAGCCGCCCCACCCCAATGAGACACAGCCATACAAACTCAGAGCCAGATCGCTGCAGGGTCATGTGACAGGACTCCTTCAGTAACATGCCATCGGATGAAGAGGATAGTGCTCTCTCTGTTACTGGCAGTGTTGGGATCGACTTATACATTCTTTGCCAAGCTACAAGTTAATCACAGGTATATTTTAAAACCATATTTGGTCCCACGTAATATTAAGTGACCTTAACTATGTACTAACATTTAAATTAATCAATGCACTTATTGTGTAAATACATGTTCTTGCATTGAACTTATATTTTTAAAAATACCTATATGTAATTACATTTATAAATACACTGTTGACCCATCCCTTACACCTTAACCCAGCCTTAAACCTACCCATACCACTAAACCTGTCCCTAACCTGACCCGTATATCAACTCAATAGCAGAAAAAGTGTACTGCAATACAATATGAACACAATAACTACATTGTACTTATTTTTTTTATGTAAGTACATAGTACTTAAGGCCACCTAATATAAAGTGTGACCTAATATTTAAACTATTTTAAGGGGGCATTTGTTTTTTATAGATAAATAGATATAGATGGCTTTATTTTTTCAATTAATGCTAAATTTGATCTCACACAAACAATAAGGATTTAATTACTAGTTACTTAAACAGATAAATTCACATGAAATATAATTAATAAAACTAGAAGCAGCTTCATTTAAATAACTTTCACAAATACAGTAATGCACTGCAGGAAATACAGGAAAAATAAAATAAAATAAAATAAAATATTTGCATTTAATTTGAAATAAATAAAATGAAATACAATTAAATTTAATAGAATTGAATTCAATGAAATGAAATTTAATTAAAAGAAAAAAAAAAACATAAAAAAATTGTTGTGTCCATGAAATGTCACATAAAATAAATGTATATGTAATAATCAATCAAAATAAATCAATAAATGCAAAATAATAATACATATAATTTGTCATAATACTAAATACAATAAAACTGTAAAATAAAATAAAACTAAATAAAATTCTATGCTAGTTATAATAGTTAGTGTTCATTTGGTGCTGGTCTAATTGTTAAATCAGCATAACCATGTTGCTGACCAGCTAAACCTATTGCATGGATTTTGCTGGTTAAACTAGTTAAAACTCGAGCATTCGATGCAGTCTCCAAATCACAGCATATTTATCTGGTCCTTTAAAGGACAGAGACCCAGATAATTCAACACAAAAACAATGTGCAACTCACAGACAGTGCAACATGACAGATAATGAAGACCGCAATCCATTCAATAACTGAGTAACTAGACACAACAGCAGACTCACCTCGACCTCCTCATAGCTGCTGGGAAACTTCCTCTCCTCGAAGATGAGAACGTGATGTCTGATCCACTGGAAAATAATGGTGACCAGCTCGTAATACTCCTGCCAGCGCAGCTCCAGCTCCTGCAGCCGAACAAAACCACAGCGTCACTAAGTCACGGACCACATTCACTCAATTAGGTGTCGACAGTCGTAGTCTGATAACAGCATATGAAGGGAGCACAGGAATAGCTGATGCAGGGGCTTATTTATCAAAAGTTTGTGACACCGATCATCTAATTCTCTTCTCATAACAGATGCTGATGGCGTGAAGGAGGAATTAAATAAACTGACACTGACAGCAGCTGGATGCTGTTGTATAAAAGCGGATGGCAGAGATTCAGATCACACAAAATCCATTACCTCTTTATCCTCCTTAAAGGTGTAAAACAAGGAGCCTTCTGTCATTGTGTAACCCCAATGAGGGTCAACAAGGGTTTTGATTCACCTTATTTGAATGCATGCAAATTCATTTGTATTGAATAATATATTGTTGTGCCTTTTCTTAACACAAAGCTTTTTTAACACCGTTAAATATAACGATTTTTAACTGGCATGGAGGGTTCCAGGAAGAAACTTTAACATCCATGGAAACTTTTCTTGCACAAAAGGCTCTTTATAGAGCATAAAGGTTCTTCAGATTAAGAAAAATGGTTCTCTTAAGAATTGTTCGCTGTTCTTCATCACTGCTAAACCCCAATTTTTGGAAAACAATTTCAAGAGTGTATCGTTTTACACAACTTGGAATATAGTCATATGGACCATTTTAGGAGCTGTGAGTGTAACAATAGTAATATTTCAGCAAATGTTTGCAGGCAAAAAGTCCATTGTCTACTATCAATTGCATAGAGCTGCATAAAGCACATCTTGCAGACAGTGAATTTGTGTAACCAACTTCTCCATATTCACACAAAACTCCATTTTGTGCAGATGACATTTCGCCGAGCAACAGTAAATGTGACCGCACCTTTAGTCCCCTTTCCTGTAACTGTATTGAAAAGAGCAGCTTGAACATTCTCCTAAACTTCTCTTTTTGTGTTGCACGAATGAAATAAAATCATGAGGTCTGGAATGCGTTTCTGAGTACATCATCTTGTCATTGTCAGAGAGACTGGACACTGATGCTATTCAGCAGTACTGTGGGAATTTGCACAAGGAAACCTTAAGAAACCTCATTCATAAAAATGCTTAATTAGTTTGATTAGATTTGGTTCGACGGCAGATTAACTGGACTATGTGCTGACTGCCTAAGTCTGGAACTGGGTTATTATAACGTAATTTTAAAATGATGAGGGAAATACTCACGTTGGCTTTGACGCTGGCCTGGGCTTCTGTGAAGCGGGGAATAGCGTCGTAAAGGGAGGACACATAGGTGATGATGGACTTCTCATCAGGGTGAGGCACATCCACATCTGCAATGGAAAGAATTGTAGATTAATAAGCATTCATTGTTTCATTCAGCATGTTCAATAAAGACATGAAACTGTATTGTTTGAGTCATTTGTTTAAGCAGACTGCATTTGTCTACTGCAGCTTCATGGAAGACCAGATCATATTTCAATCAAACAATGATTTGGTCAACATGAAATGTATTTTCTTCTCCGTTTTGATGTATATCCAAATTAAAGCGTCTGAACAGGTCAAAAACATTTTTGTTTAGTTTGACTGTTTTCATTAGTTAATTGCTGTGATCTTGTGCCGGTGAACAAATCATCAAATAAGTTAAAGTTTTTAATAAAGACAAGGTCACAATAATAAAAAAAATTATGTGGATGGATAAATCAGGCATAATAAACACTGTAACATTCATGTAAAGCCAAAACACTTTTCAACTGTCAAAGGTCATGGGATCGTAAACTACGGTGATCAACCTACGGTGTTACATTTAATCAGGATTTAGCTCAGTTCTTATATCGAATAACTCTCTTCTAAATCAGCTTCTAGTGGTTTAACATTACCCTCTGGGTCAAGCAGTCGTGTGACCCCAAGGTCTCGCTCTGCCACTGAAAAGGCCTGTTCCAGGTTCTCCAGGTTGGACTGGCGGTACACCTTCCCCATGTCAATAAGCCTGGGCCTGGTGAAGTGAAGAGAAACAAAACCATCAGCATTAGTGAGTGTGCAATAAATGCAGCAGACAAAGTTTAAATCACTGGATCACTGAACATTGCAAATGCAAACACTTTACGATACGATCACATTATGCATTAACTAACATAAACTAAAAAATACCAATATATTTGTTACAGTTCATGTTAGCTCCGGTCCATCAAAAAACATGCAACTAATGTAGTTAAATTGAACCTTACTGTAAAGTGTTACCAAAACATATATAATGAAATCAGAATCATTTTGGTTCTTTGGAGTCAGTGGATTCGAATACTGCACCATAAACGTTTGCTTAATACTAGGGGACATAATGAGTTCAGAGATGCTGTTAAAGTGACCATAAATCCAAATAACATCTGTCTCCCGAGGGATGAGCCATAACTCACATGCCATGAATACCCAGAGATGGGAGCGGCTCCAAACAAACTGTACACATTCACACCGAATGATTAAAACCTTTAGATTCTGCACCATATACGAGTGTTATAAATGAAGCAAGCACCCAGTCGTCTCTGTGAAATTTATCCTGGAAGGCATGGTATAAAATTCCCCAGCGTGGTATTGAACGTCTACCACCATGCTCAAATCGTCCGTCTGGAAACCTCCGTGGATCTGCCTCAGGTCCCTCTCTGAGCTCCAGTCCGGCCCGTATCCCGTCTGAGAGTCTCCGCTGGAGCGAGCGCCTGGACTCTGGGAGCCCCGGCCGGAGTCCAGGGAACTCTCGGAGGGAATATCCTCGCACAGCATCACCACACGATCCTCCACGTCACTCGCAGACGCCTTAGTGCTGCTGGAGCTGGTCCGACGCTTCTTGAAGGACAGACGCCTCTTCATGTTGAGCATCATCGTGGCCCAAAATGTGCTTCCACGCAAATTATATAGTTCTTGCAATTCCAAATTTGTTTCCAGAGAGCTCCAAAAAAAGAAAGCAAACTGTACTTGCAGTGCTGTGTTCTGTCATGCCTGTAAAAGCCTCTTCCTCACTTCTGAAAGGACAAATCTTATGGGTGTTCCTGACTGACAAAAGCATCGAATCCTCTCTTCGTGTCAGGCTCAGCCGGGCGTTCCCAAGCTTTGCAGGTACATGTTAACGTTTCAGAAAAGCTGCCCCGCGGGGAGGCCTGGCTCCGCTCCGACAGGCACCACACCTCACGGTATTTATCTTTTCAGCCTTCATTGTGCATTTCTTATAAAACTGTTCTCATTCATTCTCTTCCTGCTCTCCTTTGTCCTTGCGTCTGCATACAGAACACACCCTTATTACAGGAAAACTGCTTTTATTTGTCCTGTGTGGCATGTGTAGACGTTGTTTCTCACTTACAAAAAACTGTATCATTCATTTAATTGATGCTCATATTGTTCCAAACCCATGTGGGACACAAAATAAGATATGTGTAATAGTCTACAGGCTGCTCTTTCCCATGCAAAAAATCAGCTCGAGCCACCAAGCTCCAAAAACTTAAGGAAAGCTTGAGTACAACTTGACCATTAAAACATCACCATTAAAAATTACATTAATCTATTTTAGCTTTTAAAATGGCTGCTTACTGACCTTGAAAATTGTGTGTCACATCTAATACATCTCATAACTGTTTCTTGAGCTCGACAGCCCATTATAACCAAATACCACTGTATATTCAAGAGCTACTCATAAACTCTGCATAATATCTCATATTCATCAAAAAGGATTTTACTTACTTAAAGGCTTTATGTGAAAGGCATTATAAAAGTATTCATAATGCATGTTGTAATGCATTACATCGTTTCATAATTAATTGCAACCAAAGTTAAAATGCATTAGAATATTTGAAGGTTTGTTTGTTATGAGTTGTAATGCATTATTCTTTCTAAAGGTGAAACAATGAATAGATAAGTATTGTAATGTATTACAGCTGTGATTAGTGATCGACCGATATTGATTTTTTTATAACTGATACCGATACCGATTATTTGTACGTTTATGTACCCGATAACCGATATACAGAACCGATATTTATTTATTGTTATAAAGTTAGTAAATAACAGAGTGAAGCTTTGTTTTTTCCTCCTTTCAGTCATCTTAACAACAACAAAACACTGTTGAAAATTAACATTTTCATGTCAAATTTTATCTTAAAATTACAACAATAAAAACATTTTATTTATAAAAAGCATCATCAGCAACACTGATATTAACAATAAGCAAAATAATGTCTAATGTTTTCAAATGGAGAAAATAAAGGACAGAAGTCATATCAACTTCATTTTAAACTACAGTTTTAGGTTTATAAGCTGTTTAATAGACTAAAGAGTTAATAATAATTCACTGAATAATATTCTCTGGAATATTGAAATAAGCTATAACAAACAAAACATTATATTTTATTGTTTTTCTTAACTGGCACGTCTTATCAGAATTATTCAAATGTTTTTTCATACTAAATTATGAAAACTGCTGACAGCGCGGTTTATCTATTTACACAGAACTATACTCAAACTGCGATCGTTTGAGGAGATAATAAATAATTAATTTCGATAGAGATGTATTTATTTAGATGTTTATTGGTAAAATAATGGTTCTATAGTAAATGTTAATATAATTTAGCGTGTTTCAAACGAGTGAATCTTGTTAAAAGTTACATGCGGTGGCCGTGCAGGAGCTTCTCCACATTGAGTGTGTGTGTGTCCACTGCTCCAGGTGTGTGTGTGTGTGTGTGTGTGTGTGTGTGCGTGTGTGTGCGAGTGTGTGTGTGTCCACTGCTCCAGGTGTGTGTGCTTGGATGGGTCAAATACAGAGAACACATTTCACTGCTGGTTATACTCTGTATAATTGTGTATGTGACAAAAAAAAAAACAATATCCGATAATGGTAAAATGCTTAAATATCGGGGAAAATATCGGTAAACCGATATATCGGTCGATCTCTAGCTGTGATTACATTATTCATGAGATCATACAATTCGTTGTAAAAGTTTTAATCCATTAATTATAATGCACTGTATGATTTCATGAATAATGTACTCATAGCTGTAATACATTAAAATACTTATCTATTCTTTCTTTCATATTTCAATGCATTAAATATATATATACAGATATAAACTTCAAAGGCTGATTCAACTCTATAAACTCTCAGTGTTGTGCTCAGCGCTGATTTGACACGTCTGCGCTCAGGGCATTTATCTCCACAAAAATATGTGCTGAATTCAGATCAGAACATTTCACCCATGCACCAAGAACAAGTTTGATCAAGAGTGAAGCTCAAACTCGAGTCAGGTAACACATTTCTATATTCCAACATTACTAAAAGAAGGCTGTATTTTGGAGTAACTATCAGACTAATGATAAACATTTCAAAAAGTATGAATTATGTGATGATGCATAGGTGACTACTTCTTTAGACTTCTTGAGATGTAGTACAGAGGCACTTACTCGTGTTTGTGTATAACGGCGTTGAAGAGCTTTCCGTCCCTCCAGCTAGTGGTGAAGTTATCACAGCGGATACCAGAGTAACCCTCCAACATACGCTGAGACCAGAGGAGCAGCTTCTCCTTCGCTGACATATCATCTGACTGACCGTTCACCTGGATATCTGAAATCTACCAGCCCACAGTTTCATGGCTTTAATAACATGTGGCAGCAGGAGCCATATGTGACCCTGGAGCACTAAACCAGTGTTAAGTCGCTGGGGTATATTTGTAGAAATAGCCAAACATACACTGTATGGGTCAAAATTATAGACTTTTCTGTTATGCCAAAAATCATTAGGATATTAAGATCATGTTCCATGAAGATGTTTAGTAAATTTCTTAGCGTAAATATATTCAAACTTCATTTTTGATTAGTAATATGCATTGCTAAGAACTTCATTTGTACAACTTTAAAGATGATTTTCTCAATATTTAGATTTTTTTGCAAATATTGTCCTATCATAACAAACCATACCTCAATGGAAATATTATCTACTCAGCTTTCAGATGATGTTTAAATATCAATTTTGAAAAATTGAGATTTAAGACTGGTTTTGTGCTCCATAGTTTACCATATGCAAATCTATAAATAATCAAAGTGATGATTTCTCACACAAATTCCAGTCATGCACAACAAACAAACTAAGCCCCACTGAATACCACTGACCTCCTAAAACCTCTCTGAGACCCTGCATTAAACTTTATCAATGAACAAGTGCAGTAAAAGCACTGTAGTTCACTAAAGAAAAATCCAAGATTGAAAAATGGTTCACTGTCAGTGTTGGGTAAGCTATATATCAAAACTGTAGCTGTTTGAAGCATTTAAACAACAGTATCTGCCAAAAAACAACGAGGATCTCAAATAGAAAATGTGTATTTATAGACTAAGCATAGTTAATAAAACAAGCATTAAACTAGATACTGTATGCATTTGACTACAAAAAAGACTAAAGCTGTAGCCTACTTCATTGACACATATTCTGATAATCTGGTTTCAATGAATCAGTTACAAAACAAACACACAGCTGACTAAAATGAAAGTCAGACTTCCAGACAATAAAGTCAGACTAAAAGAGTTTGAATATTGTTTTTCAGTATTGTAATTGTTCATGTACTATACAAACATGCCATTGAAAACAGTACAGCTTTTCTTCCTTCAATACTACATGCTAAAAAAGTAGTTTCTTATTGAAAGCTATGCTATTTTGATAACGCTTTTACAATGACTGATGTGGTTGCTTTTAGTTCACAAACTCTGCTTTAAACCTTCGATTTTAACAAATTATGGTGAGCAAATGGATTGAAATGCTCAAGACAAACTTAATTTTGAGGAAATCTTTTAGAAATAGTGCTTTTCTATCAGAATAGAAGACAAACACTTGGAAAACCTCAATAAATGTCACGCAGAAGTTTGGCACCATCTAAAACCCTGGTCACCAGACTCCATTTTCAGTCAGGCTACATCCATAAAGAGAAAGCGCGTTTATTTCTTAAGGACCTCTATGCTGCTGTTGGATGAACCAGAAGTCCTGCCAACTTATTTGATCAATCCAAGGAAATTCAATTCCCCCAACACACACTGAATGTGTGACAGTCTCCTGGAGTTTAATGGTTTGAGGTGGAATAAATCAGGGTGTGGTTGTAATTGAACAACTTAAGAACAGATTCACATAATTTAGATCTACAAAACAGCCTGGATATTAGATTATGAAATTAGATTAGATGAGTGGATTTCAAGCCTGTCCTGCAAGCACCCCTGCCTTGCACATTTTGCATGTCTCCCGTGTCAGAAACATCCAAATTTCAGGCCTTGCAGTCTCTACTAACGAGTTGATGAGTTGAATCAGGTGTGTCTGATAAGGGAGACATGCTAAATGTGCAAAGCAGGGGTGCTTGCAGGACAGGTTTGAAAACCACTGGATTAGATCAAAGACATCATGGCACCTAAGACACTGAACAGATTTGTGTAGAGAATAAAACAAGTGGAGTCATTTTAACATTCTATGACTGCTGTGGTTGATCATAATTGATATTTCTGATTAAAGGAGATTATTCCAAAAATGCATGCTTTTGCATGAGGCAGATACTGGTTTGAAGCGAAACGATTGACCCCGTTGATGTTTAATTGTAAAGCATAAAATCGATATGACCCACAGAATGAAATGCACCAGTGATTGACCCAGACTGAAGTGATTGATCAGACTGATCAGGAGCCCAGGAGGAGGAGGTAAATGGTATGGGAACTCAACACTGACAGAATAGGAGACCTGGAAGTGCAGGATGATGGTCCATATGAGACCCAGCGTCAGCTTTGGGTTTCCGTCAGCAATGTCATCGTTCCTGATATTCACCAGCTTGACCTGTGATTTACAGAGAAGAACAGCATTGCACAGTTTAATATGAGACACTGTCTCAATACTGTATGATTTACTTTTAACACTCTATGAGGCACTTAAAGCAAAATGTCTATGCTGCTCTTTTCCCTACTAAGTCGACAGAAGATGCACAAATTGTCTAGATGGCGTTTTATAATGCTCTGATGGTCAGATTTGTTGTGACCAGACAGCGGCTCCAATTTAAGTAAGGGCAGCTTGGACATTCTGCTAAAAGTCTCCTTTGATAATCCACGGATGAAAAAAAATACATAGGTTTGGACACCAACAAGGTTGAATAAGGACAGTAAGGACAACTATCATTTTTGGACAAACTCTGCTTTTAATTGTAGTTTGTAGGTTGAGTTGTTCTCGTACCTGCCGGCGTCTGAGGAAATCCAGTGCTATCTGCACATTCTGCAGTTTGTGGAACCGCATGCGTCCTCTCTCACGGGGCTGTGGAGACAGACAGACGGGGAATAAGACACATAACATTGTTTAAAGAAGAGACGAGACTGAGACGTGTCCTTGAGAGCCCAGAGAAACTTCTTTGGAAGGGCTAAATGAAGAAAGAATGAGGACCTTGTGGTACGGCTACAATATTTATGAACACTAACAATGCAAAGAAAAGACCCCATGAAATCAAAATGTTTATGTCTGCTATCATTGAGGACATATGTATGCTAGGTGAGAAAAAATACATTTGCATTTCAAATATACATTTGTGATATTCTGATTCATGTTGTGATCAGGAGCATATACACATGTTATCCAATAAGCTCCATGCAACAGTGAGTATGTCCCCTGCATGAATAATACCTGCTTTGATATGCCACATTAACAATAATAATTAAACAAACAAACAAATAAAATGCATGTCGGGTCACTTCATGGGGTCTTTAAGCTTATCTGACAGAAGTGATGGTCTTGTGGCTTTAAATATATAATGTGCTATAATATTGTGGAAATAAATACTGAATGCTAATAAAATGTTCTGTATTATCGGAAACAACCCAAAACACACTCCAAGAGTGTGCAGACATCATTTTGTGATCTGAACAACTTTAACTTAAAAAAGCATGTCATACACAAACTTATAATCAATTATATATTGCTTCAAAATAAATGTGGATTTATTTGGCAGTTACTTGGATACCATTCATTCGCTTTATCGGTCACACACCCAAACTGTGACGAGGTTCAGATAGATGATGTCATAAAGAAAAGCAGCATCAGTCATGCGCAAGCGGAACCCGAGGCTACAATAATGTTATTTATAACAGTCAAATTCCAGAATAAAAGTCCCTCACATTAGAAGAAAAACATGCTTTATTAAGACAGCAATGTTGTTGTTTTTATCTTAAATCTTATTTTTAAAATAAATATAAAAAAGTATTATTGTTGTTTAATAGTAAATGAAACTGATACTGTAATGCTATTTAAACTTTCAAAATAAAAGTCCCTCAAATTAGAAAAAAAAACATGCTTAAAGGGGTCATATGACGCTGATAAAAAGAACATTATTTTGTGTATTTGGTGTAATGCAATGTGTTTATGCGGTATAAGGTTAAAAACACTTTATTTTCCACATACTGTACATTATTGTCGCTGTTTAATCAGCTGAGATACCTACTCTCTAAAGAATGCTGGGTTAAATACAACCCAGCGATAGGTAAAATATGGAAAAACCCAGCGATTGTGTTGTTTTGACCCATTTAACCACACCGCTGGGTCAAAACACCACAGTTTCTGGGTTTGTCCATATCTTACCCATCGCTGGGTTGTATTTAACCCAGTGTATTTTAGCCGTGAGACATACAGTAGCATTGAAGTAACTCATAACAAATGAAAACAAGACTGGTGGATGTGACGTCATGCGCAGGCCAGCCACAGTGAGTGACCCATGCCACTGAAGCATCTGCATCACTCACCAAGCGCACGCTCCGCACAACGTCCCGCTCCCTCGGCTTGACCAGCAAGAGAAGTGCAAAGAGAGCAGACAGAAGTCAAAGGGCAAAGGTCAGCAAAGAGATGGTGGGTCAGAGTCAAAGGAAGGTGGGATGAAAGGCAGAGAGCAGCCACACAGATTCAAAAGAGAAGCCGAAGAGTGAAGTTAATGCCAAGAAATGAAGCAGTTTGATGGGAAGATGTCAAGAATTTGCCTGGAATATCTGAACCCAGTGTTTTGGATGTGATTCAACAAAACGTGTTTTGAATTTAAAGACATATTCCAAGGCATCACCAATGAATATGTCTTCTTTGACCTGGAGATCTGGACCAGGACTGTGGATTTGTGTGAAGGCTGAGGGTAAGGTTGGAGCTGGAGATAGAGACAGGCTGTTTAGCTGCATTAGTGGAGGAAGAAGCTCGGTTACTCACCAGTGTCTCTCCGGAGAGGACCTCCAGAAGGGAGATCAGGTTATGTCCATCTCGGAGATCTTCGTACAGGTCATTCACATGATGCTGAGTCTGAGGATGGAGAAACAGCAAAGATCAGTTTATGAGTCACAAAACAACCAATACCCAACTCTGCAGTAAATTCTGAAGATTTCATTCCTCAATTACAAAATGAAACAAACTCTAAACTTACAACCCCAATCCCAGCTGTAGCCTTCTGTTGCACATCCAGATTACCGTTTTGTGCGACGGTGAATTTTTTCTGGACGTTAAACTTTTTTTGACATGTGACTGCGTGATTTAGTTGAATTGGTTAAATTGGCAGCAGGTTTGTGTTTAATAAATTTGGAGGACAAAATCACGCACCTAATTTCCACTTTTGGTCATTTTGTTGACAACATTTTGTCATAATTTATCCATCCCCATGTATATTTCTCCCCTCATATGAAACACAAGATGTTAGGCAGAAAGGCTGAGCGTCTACACCCTATAAGTCCTATTCATTCCAATTGACTTGTCATTCATGTACAGGATACAAACAGACGCTTAGACATGCTGCCTAACATCTAATTTTGTGTTTAAGTTTGGAAAAATGTGATTTTGACCAAATTATAATTTCTAGGTCTCTGAAACTGGGCGGCTCGTGCATGGACTCTAAACACAAGCATGTGTGTCTCTTGTTAAGAGAGGGAAAACTGCATTCAAAATGATTCATTTGCGTTTTACTCAGCGAGTACAGGATAGGGCAATGCATGGCTGCAGGCAGAAGAGCGGCTCACCTGCCTCACGTCAAAAAATATGATTTATTGAGTGACAGAGTTTAAATTAAATTCTGAAGCTTTCTCCTTCTTTTCTAAATCAGCCACTCAATCATTGAACAGTTAGTTTATAAAACCTCATTGAGTCAGATCTCAGCTCAGGTACAGTATGTATCATGCAGCAATATCTACATGCACTGCTGAAAAACACTCAAACCCGTGCGGCTCGCTGGAAAATCCTTAAAGGCACAGTTCACAGAAAACTGACAGGTCTGAGATCCTTCATTCATTCACACTCATGTTGTTGCAAACGCACTCAAATCAGTGTTATTTTAGTATCATTGATAAATATTGCAGGATTTGTAATGGTAATTATTTTCTGTTTTCTATTTAATCTTAGTTAACGTTTTAGTAATTTAGTTGTTTGCCATTTTAGGTTTTAAATGTCTATGAAGTTTTTAATGATTATTTATTAGTTAATTTAGTTATTATTAGTTATTTTAGTACATTGATTACAATCGATTAAATCAATTTTTTTTTTTTAAGAATAATATGTATATACAGTATATACATATATATAATTTTATTTGGAACAGCATATGGGTTTGGAAGAACATGACAGATGAGTGAATGATGACAGAATTTATTTTAGGATCAACTATTCTTTAACTAATAGTGTAACACAGCAAACCATCACAATTTATACATTTAGCAACATTGCTTCCTATAATAATCCAAGTGCAATGATAAAGCTGCTGTCACTGTACACACAGTATGTGAGTGAGCAGATGGTGTTACATGCATGGACATGTGATGAGGCAGTGCACTCTCAGAAATAAAGGTACAAAAGCTGTCACTGGGGCGGTACATTTTCAAAAGGTACATGTTTGTACTTAAATGGTCAATTTTGGTACCTTAAAGTTACATATTAGTACTTAAAGTGTACATATTTGAACCTAATATGTACAAAAGTACCTTTTGAAAAGGTACGGTGACCGCTTTTGTACCTTTATTTCTGAGAGTGTGCAGACTGTATTTCGTGATGTCTTTGCTACAGTGCATGAGACTAAAACTAATGGCAAACAATGGGTCCTTTTCAAGCTCCAGCTGTGAGCATGTTTCTACATCCCTCATGAAAGAAGAAGAGCTGAACATGCGTGTGAGAGAGAGCAAAGCCTGCTGGGACAAGCTGGCAGATGGACCTACCTCAGCTCTTTGGTGCTGGACGAGGAGGAGAAAAGAGCACAGACAGATGAATGAAAGAGTTACATCGATTAGAAATGGAAGAAAGAAGTGAAAGCTGAATGATGAAGGACAACATTAAGATCCGATGCTGATATCAGCTACATCACACTCTCCTTTCATCATGTTCAAAACCTGCGATTTATCTGCTTCCACGTGCAAAAAATAAGACATTTAGCAGAAATCCAGACTGTAAAGCCTTCACATTTCTTCATATGAACAACTGATGGTAGTTTTTGTTCATGGCTTGGCTGTTTGATTTGTATGGAAAACGCAGCCTGGATGTGCTGCTAAATAACGCACTTTGGCTTCCACAGAAAAATACAAATCAACGTGCTTTTAGAACGACATGAGAGTGAGAAAATTAATCCTCTTTCCAACTTATTTGGTTAAATATTGTTATACCTCGAGGAACACTCACTTGAAATAATTTTCTGAAAATAGTAGGCCTACTTATTTAATAAAGGATTTTTTGTTATTTTATTTTTTTACAAATGTCAGATATCAAATGTACAGAATTGCCCTTTCTCTGAAGAAAAAGTGGAATATAATTGTAATTATATTTGATGTATGTTAAAAGTCTTAATATAATGCATTTGTTAGCTGGTTAAATAACTTTTAATCAACTGCTGCAGGAAGCAGAGGACAAGGAACGGACAATAGACAGAAGCTACTGAGGTCTAAAGATAAGCCAAATTGGCATTACTTCTGAAGTTCAGCACAATAAAATCACCTGAATACAAAACCTCCAGCCTACATCTATTCATCTGAAAGTGAAAACCAGCCAGAGCTCATATTGAGCCACTAGAGGTCTCTGATGCATTAAATATCAATATGACTGAACAGATCCACCGGCAGAACCTCACACACAAGTCATACTGTCTATGATTGCAATGAATTTCATCACAATCAATGACTCTTTGCTATGTATTATATCAGAGTCTGTGTTTGAGTCACATTGGCAAAAAACAATCCAGATCCAAGCAATGTATTATACTGTAATAAGTCTCATGTGTACCATCCATCCCCATATATTTGACCACTAGCCCATGTTTTCCTCACACACACTCATCTCAATCAGCACAAAGCAATAGCAGCATCTAATACGTGCTAGATAACAGCTGATGACGGGGACAAACCACATCTTTAAACGTGTTTGTTAAACTCAAACATTCAGTCAGCAAATACAGTGTATAACAGCCAGATTATTACAAAATAAGGGCTTATATTTGATGCTATAACGAGTGAAAACATACTCAGGGTTTGGACCAAATACGAATTATTTTAACATTTGCTGACAAGTAGAATTATAGGTTTATGTAGGTATATATATGATGAAATTATAACTTTTTGCATACAATTAATATAACGTACAGTATATAAAACAATTGTTTTACCTAGAATCTAGAATCTAGAACCTAGAATCCTTTTACCTAGAACAAATAAGATAAGGAAGTGTAATAAGATAAGGTATTTGATAAAAGGTCAAAATGAATGAGAAAACAGCATTATCAAACATAATAATCTGCAATGACAGATGACTATCCAGATGAGATTAAAATCAGAATTTATCATAAAACTGTAAATCTGTCATTTTTACAGTGTGAGAAAAGTCTCGGTTCAGTCCTCGAACTGCAGCTTTAGTTTAATCAGAGATAAAGGGCTTTAAATGTTAGGGTTAAAATGAGCAGAGCGAAACATCTGCAGCACATGTGCTACTGTTGCAAGTGTTTATACCCTGAATATGAGCTGCATGCTGTGAAATCAATCCAGATGATCTTGACATGCAGGTTTGTCTTATATCAACTCTTTTGTTCTGAAGGCGTCTCGTGTTTTGCCTCCTCTACGGTGAATGAACAGACTTTATTGATTTGTACGAGTGCTAATAACCTCCAGTCTTGTCCAGTGAACCGCCCCCCACCCTCCGCCTCTGCCTTAATACTAGGCACTTTAGACTTTAGTTTACATCATTAAAGTGCAATAAAACATGAAAGAACTTCATTTGATACTCGCACACTGTTCTGACTACGATTAGTATTAGTTAACTGAAACTAAAACTAAAGACATAAAACAATTGTTTCTTGAAATAGTTTGACTTTTTAGCTTTTTCCCCTTCAACTTGATGTACTAAAATATCTAAAACTGAAATAAAATTGTACAATTATATAGACATATTTAGGGGGAAAAACTTAATGACAAATTATCAAAATTACTTAACTTTTTAAACTTTAAAATTAAAATGGAAAAAAAAAAATTAAAATGTAAAAAATATATATATATAATAGTATTAATATAATATATATATAATAGTAATCTCAATGATACTAAAACACTTTTTAATAAGTTTTCTAAGTGCACACACTCGAAGCTAGAGTACAGAAAACCTTAACACACACTTCTTTTTCATGGTTTACTTGTCGCAGTTTTTACTGTACATTAGTTAGGCTATTATTAGGTTGTTTTTATTTCATTAAAACTACATTATGATCTATAATTTCACAACAACAATATATAAGATCTTGAACACATCGGCCATGGTAAGTTCAAACTCTACAAATGTTGATTCATGGAAACTGATACTTGTGCTGCGAAGGTTTATAGTAAGTTGCATTTGATTTGTTTGTTAAAATGATAATCAAATAATCAAGTAACAGTAAAATCACAATTTGAACATGAATATTTGAGTACACAGAAGGAAGAGCAGGATCAATAATCACTGGTCATATTACCCTGAACATTGCAGTGAATAATGAACATAAAGGTACCTTTATTAAGTGTTTGTTCACCCATTTAGTGAAAGTCTTCTTCTGCACTCTGTCCCGTTCATCTGCAAAAGACAAAAGACAAAGAAATTCAACACACTTTAGCTGTGCTTTTTTGGGGAAAGTAGAAATGCACAGTCTCCTGTGAGGGCTAAGTTTAGGTGTAGGGTAATAGCACATACAGTTTGTACATAGAATAAAAACCATTACGCCTATGGAGTGTCCCCGTAAACCATAAAAACCAACGCATGTGTGTGTGTGTGTGTGTGTGTGTGTGTGTGTGTGTGTGTGTGTGTGTGTGTGTGTGTGTGTGTGTGTGTGTGTGTTCCAACCAGAAAGTTTAATTAAGAAACAGCCAAACTGCAAGTGAAGAGAGAAGTGCAACAAATGAAAACTCGAGAATGTTTTTAAATCAGCTTTTTGCATAGAAGCACCACACACCTCCTACCAAACTATTAAAACTCAGCACCCCCGAGGCACACCCATGTGAGAAACCGATCTCTGGGTAAAGCTGAAGAGTAATGACTGCAGGAGATGTAAGTAAAGACGGAGCGCAGGTTCGGAGGAAAGAAAACACGATGCATTGTGAAGCCTCAGGCTGGGAAAATTCAGCAGAGCTTTAGTGTGCATCACTCAAGACTAACCTGACACCACAGACACACCCACAGCCTGCAGAATCATGTTCCTTCAGCAGCGAGGAACACACGAGAACACCATCCACGCCTCTGCCGCATACAAACTACCAACACTTGCATCTGTTATCATCACTAGAGAACTCGCAAAGCATTGCAGCTCTGTGTTGTTCAGAGTAAGCCTGTAATTTGAAGCGGCATGCTAGGGCTGCACGATATATCGTATAAAGCCGGTTCTGTGATTAGCAGTAAATCTCCATCACCTGCTTTCAGATGGAGCGGCATTTAATACACAGAGCCGTAGATCGAATGCGATTTGTCTGCGATTATGAACGCAATATTGCGCAGCTTGTCAGTGATCTACTGCTCTGTGTATTAAATGTACAATAACATGCAATTTATCGTGCAACCCTACAGCATGCTCGCATTTATGGTTAAAGTTTGCGAGTTAGTTAGTAAAGTTGGTTACTTTTTCTATTAGTTACCTTTAGCTACACTACTGTGTACTTAACCATTTGATACACGCATGTTGGTGCATTGTAGTGCAGTCAAACAACATATATTATGTAAACAAAAACTTTATTTTGGATGCGATTAATCGCGATTAATCGTTTGACTGCACTAGTGCATTGTAATTAAATTTAAAATGCTTGCATTTTATTAACATGTCGTTACAATGTTAACTTTATACCTATCTGTAACTCAACCCTAACCACTATAACCCTAACCTTACCCTTACTCCCAAACCTAACCATACCGAAACAATGTGTACATTTATCAGAACAACATGTAGTTACACAGCAAAGCCATTCTCTTGCAGGTATTTACTGCTAGTTTATAGCAGTCAAGACCACCTAATATATTGTGAAGTGTAAGGTTAGTGTTCAAAGTAACAAAAAATTGATATTTGTGTGGAAAATACACATGCAGAAGCATGAGAAATAGAGAGATTTCAATACACCTCATTCTGGGAGCAAGTGAAAGACGAAAACTGCAGTAAACTCGAATCATATCTCAGCTAGAATCTGAACCAATTGCATCAGGTGCACAGGACATCCCAACACCATCTCTAATTTGAAGACGGGTCAGCTTTGACAATGCCATTTTCCAGCCAGGACTGAAAAACGTTTAAAGATACAAGTAATCAAGTATCAAGCTGTCTTGAAGAAATGCATGAGCCAAAACACGAGTGGCACGTCCAGTCAAATCCCAACCTCAATCCAATTAATTAATGCCTCTCTGGAATCACATGTTCTCCATTCAATACAATTTTGTCAAGTACAGCAGGTTACTTCAATGCATAATACCAAATACAATTGAAAATGTTTACTGAGTCCTTTGCCCAGCTATTGTTGAGTGTTGAGGAACAGCTGATTCAGACCTGCAGTACTTCTGCTCTTGATGGGTGGAGTATTTCGAGCAGATTATGAAATATATCACCATGGTTACTATCATGGGTGGAGGCAGTAAACCTTGACCTCTGTCATTAATTTAAGACTTGCCTTTAGTGTTTGAAGAGTCCTAGCGCAGGTGATGATGTGGCTAATTATGAGCAGCTTCACGGGGTCGTCCAGCAAACCTTCGTCCTTTGACCACCATTCACTGCTTTCTATCCTCTCACATGTATAAAGTTACAACGCTAATGTTTAAACCAACGCCCTTGTGATTCAGCGCACAACTCCTGCCCTCTGGGTGTGTGAGGCATGCAAGAAGATACAAATATTCCACTGCAAAAAAAGTCTGTCTTGTTTCCAGCCAAAATAAAAAAAAAAATCTTAAATCAAGTTGAAATTGTTAAAAATTGTTGTCTTATTTTCAGAAAAAAACAAGTCAAAATTAAATGAGTTTTTGCTTAGAATAAGCAAAATAATCTGCCAACGGGGTAAGCAAAATAATGTTATTTCAAACAGAAAACAAGATTATTTTACTTTTTACTTGTCTAAGAAACCTTGATTAAAGATTTTTTTGATATTTTGGCTGCATGGAAACTAGACAAAAAAATCTAAGTAAGAAAAGCTATTTTTGCAGTGTATCTATAAAACAATTTTATTGAATGCTATAATGTCTGATGCACTTTCTCTGTTTGCTGATGACATACTGAACGAGCCAATCAGGTGCAGTGTGATGACGGGACAACAGTGAACGTCCCCTCAGTCCCACTTAACACATTTACACTGGTAAATATATGTCATCTATTTAAATACTGGTCAGGCGAGTCAGCTGTGAGCCTTTAGTGCTGTGAAATAAAGGCACCTGGACAGAGCAAACAGTATAAGGCTAGTGATAAACCTTGAGCTGTTCACTGCTTTACTAAAAAACTTTCAAATATATTAAATGCAGTTTTTATAATTATAATATCTCCTAATACAATCCTGTTTGCTTACACGATTGCATTCAAAAGGGTGTCAAATATGTTTCTCATGGCTGTTGTCTTTAATGCAAGAGCTATGAACAAATATCAATACATCAAGATAAAAAGTCATAGATTTCATAGATCCTGGACTGACATTGAAGAAACCTAAGCCATGTACACTGCAATGATAATAATAATAAACAATGTTTTACTGTAAAATAAGATACATTGACTTAGAAAGCAAATTTGCATATATTAAGACTGAAACTAAAATAATTATTTATTTAAATAGTTTTTCTTACCCCATTTATGCTTAAATCTTAATCTGACACAGTTTCACTTCTCAATAAATTGATCTTGTTTTATGAATGGGTTACACTTTATACACTTAATTCCCCTTTAGAAACTATACTTGGGAATGTATAGCTTGTAGCTACATGTAGCCCTAACCTAACACTGTAATGAGAGTTAGCTGACATGTAGTTACAGAATTACTTATAGTGAGTAGAATTAATGTCTGTTACCCAAGAATGCTCCCAAAACCAAAATACTGCCTAAAATCAAAGATGTGTTTCAATGCAAGTCTGTGAAGTTTATACACTAATAATAACCAGAGATCTGACTTTCTCGTCCATCATGCGCAGGTGCATCTTTCCTAAATACCTTTCCTGCCTTCCACGGCTTTCAGCATTCCCTGATAATGTAAATCATCTGAAGGGATCCTCTCTCTCTCCAGGCTGTCGGACGAGAATTCCCTCCGTCTCTGCTGCGTACTCATCTCCACAAACCACAAGCTCCTTATCTTCACTTGTCCGAATCGAACGTGAGGTTTCTGTTCTGCTTTCTTTCTGTTTAACTCCTGCCGTACATGTCCTAGCTCCTCTGAATGATGTCACTAGCTACAGGTTGTGGGCCTGCTCTTGTTCTGACTGCAGAGAGACATGGAGGTTGGAGGGCATAGCGGGATACGCCTGGCTCCGCCTCGGCCCTATATGGTCATGTTGGTGGAGCAGAGGCAGGAAAGGTGTGTCCGCCAGCATGCCTCATCTGGAGTCCCACACCCTCTCCAAACACACACTAAATCATCACGGTCTCTAAAGGTCTCTAACGCAACGGAAGCGTGTTGTGAGTTGTATAAAATTATGCTAAAGGAGAACTGAGCCATTACAGGAAGAGGATTACACAATCATGCTGTAAAACTACTCATGCCAATAGACATCACACACACACACACACCTCTCTAATGATTAACCACTGGGACATACCTGAGCGGTTGGGCAAGTATGACTAACTGAGAGTCTGTGCTCTGCCAGTGAGGCAGGGTGAGGTTCTGGGATGGGCCGCTCAGGTTTGCACACGCTGGAGATCAACAGCATTCAATCCAAACCAACCCCAGTCAAATACATGACCAGAGGCAGCAGAATCAGCAGCCAGAAATGTATAAGAACCATCTCGCTTTCTCGTTCCCATGAGTGTGTGCTTATGTGCTCATCATCTTATATCACTTGATAATAATACATTTGATTTGTAACGCACTTTATATTCACACAGAATACCAACGTGCTACAGATTAAAACAAGAAGAATGTAAAAAAATTATTCAAAGGCTTTGCTAAAAAGGTCAGTTTTGAGGTCACGTTTAAAAACATCGACAGGTTGTGGAGTCTGTAAATGATCAGGGAGAGCTCACAAACTCTGAGCAGCTGAGCAGAAAGCCCGATCTCCCACAGTGCGAAGCTTAGTCCTGGGTTTTTAATAGATATGTTGAAGCAGAACGGAGTGTACGTTTGGAAGATTGTGGAGTAAGGAGTTCCTTAAGATAAGATGGGGCATCACCATGGATGCATGATGGGTAAGGAGAGAAACCTTGTAAACAATTGTGAATGAAACAGGAAGCCAGTGTAGTGATTTGAGAATGGGAGTGATATGATCGTATTTGCGCATCCTCATCAGGATCCTTGCAGCACTATTCTGGATGAACTGCAATTTCTGTTCCTAAAATGGAAAAAGGAAGTCTTGCACAGTTTAACATGAGTCTCAAAGATGAGATAAGAATCCATTTTAACACCCAAATTAATAACTGATGTTGGGAATATTTTGGCCAGAAAGAGTAACACTGGAAATCACAGCTGTCTGGATCTTCTAGTGCCTACTAGAATGGCTTCAGTCTTTGAGCTATTCAACTGCAGGACATTTTCACTCATCCAGGCCTCTACCTCCTCCAGGCAAGTAGTCATGGTCGAAGATGACAGGGCAGTACAAGTGAATGAGTTGATCTTAAGGTAAAGTTGAGTGTCGTCAGCATAACAATGAAATGATATTCCATGCCGGCTGATGACATAACCAAGAGGGAGCATATATAGTATAAACAGAATAGGGCCAAGCACTGAACCTTGAGATAATAAACAATTACCGGACTTCAAATGTGTTACTTGCACATCTAGACAATTTCTGAGCGAAAACTACAGTAAAACACAGAAAATATTTATTTTAGCAAGTTATGAAGAGAAAGATGTTTATGCAACAGCTCTGCTCATAAAGACATAACCCTACAGCAGAAAATGAGGATGGGCCTTCATCACACGCTCATCATCTGAACAGACGCGCTTTAAAAACCTGTTCAGGCTCGCCGGTAACTATAACAGACTGAACTTGACAGTGTTTGCAGAATTGGCCGTTTTAACAATATCTGACATATTCCTCAGCGGGATGTGGACGCTGACGGCTTTGTTTTATAGACGTCTAAATGTCTGTTGAGATAGGAGAAGGTGTTATGGTGTGGCACCAAAAACTACCAACACCTATAATAGCATTTACAACCTTTTTATCAACCTATGTCCTACCCACTGTGATTTCAAGTTTTGTAACCTAAAGAAGTCAAAATGATTTATGTATGTTTTAAATGCATCAAGGTCGCTTTAAATTGATCAAAAGCGACATTAAATACTTTTCAGGATTTCTATTTCAAATAAATGCTGTTCTTTTGAACTTTCTATTCATCAAAGAATCATGAAAAATAAAATGCATCACGATTTACACAAAAACACGAAGCAGCACGACTGTTTCCAACATTTATAATAATCAGAAATGTTTATTGAGCAGCAGATCAGTATATTATTATGATTTCTGAAGATCATGTGACACTGAAGACTGAAGTAATGATGCTGAAAATACAGCTGCGCATCACAGAAATACATTACAGTTTAAAGTATATTCACATAGAAAACAGCTGTTTTAAATTGTAATAATATTTCACAATATTACCTTATAATATTGACTGACTACTTTTATATTTACATAATTACATAACCTCATATTAGCTTTGATAATCCTTGTTTAATTATAGTGCCCTTGAAGCTCATTAACTTATAATTAGATAATTTATTGAAGATGTAGTTACCCATTCACATAAATAAGTATTATAAGAATTTATTTAATTGGTTATTTATATAATGATATTGAAAATATCTAATTTAAATCACATAGAAAGAGTGATTCTGCTGATTGCAAGGACCCCAGACAGCAAGCAGTGTTGAGCCAGACTATGTTACTGTCTGGGACACATTTATGTGTTTTATCCCACGAGATCACCAGCGGTTTCCATACAGCATAACGTCATTCACAGAGCAGCTGATACTTAATCCACACAAACTGACACGAGCTGCTATGCCCTGATTGGCTGGATTAACAATGAGCCGAGCCATTAGACATGAGCTCACAAGATACACAAATCCAGCCTTTGATGATATTCAAGAGCTTCGTTTGAGACACGTGATATCCAAAACGTGATATCCTTGAGCGCACCTGTATATTTAGATGAACTTGCCCTTAAATGACATTTTAAAAAAGCGTGCTTGGTTCTCGGCCAGAGCTGCGATATGGACCAGGCTTTATTCCAACAGTCAAGTCTACACAAGACGAATCATTCATGATCCTCCACACGCGCAGGGAGAAGCATGATGTACCTTTGAATCGATATCAAGTATTCATCTCTCAACCTCACATGAACACACCCCAGATCTTTCTATGAAGCACATGCACACAAAACCGCTCTGCATCCGAGAAGATGCACGTCAACGTGATCCGGTCAGCTGTTATTGTGTGATAATGAACCCTGTAAAGCCTGAGTAAAACAAACAAATACATAAATGAATAAATATAAATAAATCACATTTTTGAAATAGAACAGTTTATAAAAAAAAAAATGCATATCATCATATTTGATACGTCAGGCTTTTATGGATCATATAGAATAATATGAAAGTTATCGATACCTACATTTTATCCAGTCTCAAATTGAGCAAAAATATGCAATTTGGTGCAAATGCTGATATTTATATGATTAAAAAATTAAGATGAAACTTTAATGTAAATCAATGAGATCTTTATAGCGGTTACTAACATAAAATTATACTACCTGCATAAAATTATATAAATATCAGTCGCCACACTATATCTTCAATAATATATGTCTTAGAAGATGCTAAGTTTGATGATTAAATCATATAATGCAATGCAATCAAATGATGATTGAGAAATGAAGATATAAACACTGATGATCAGATTTGAGACGCACTGATTTTGATAAAAACCGACGTCTAGATAGTCAAGTACAGCCGAGCTGCTTCGGTCCAGTAAGTGTTCATCTGGAAATATTACAAACAATATCAAAGTAATTCTTACAGCAGAGAGAAAAGCACGTGATGCATGAGCTGAAGGTGGATGTTTGCATCTTTTACCTGTTAAAACAGTCTAAACTATCAATCTGAGACAGACGGCATGCAGTAGATTGTGTGCGACAGGTTTAACAGCAAAGTTTAGACCATTTAGAGGCTTTAGAAATGTGACACACTAAGCTTTATGGGGTTAAGCAATCAAATGCACTTCCAGTACAGGCAGAGACAGATAAGACTGAAGCTTGTCTTCAAGGATAATGAGACTGATGCTATAAGAGCGGTAACTCTTCACATTCCCGTGTCAGGTGTAACCAAACAGCATTAGCTGTGAAAGTGCCTCCCAATCCCGACTTTCTCCCTGCGTGTGAGAGCGTGTCGAGGGACGTCTAAGAGAGAGAGAGGAATGTGTGTTCGTCTGCTTGGATCCACTTCAATCACAGACACACCCTTCTTTCCCAACCTCAACAACATGACACCTGAGCTCTTGCTCTCCCTCGCTTGCATGCTTTTTACTGGAAGCCAAGAGCTAGGAGCATTAATACTGCAATTGCAGCTTTGCATCTGTTGTGATGTGATAGTCTCAGTTCAGCTGGAGATTCACAACACAACATCAGATCTAAAATAAATAACCCATTATAGCTAATCTGCGCTCGTCTCCTCCAGCACGGAAAACAGACAGAGCTGCCAAGCACTTCTGCAAACTCTCTCACAGGCCTCTTCAAAACCATGACACGCACTTCAAAAGAGCAATATAACACACAACATCAAATCAAGCTGAACGATTTATCAGACCAAGTTATTTCAAGTGATAATAAACAATCTTTTTCTTTGTAATATTTCATCTGCATGTAAAAACATGCTCTTAAATAACTTCATTCTTCCACTGATTGTTAAAGTCCAACACGTTTCAGTCTGTCTGCTGTGAGTCATGCCAAATTAGTGCATAAAGCACAACAAGGGGGTGTTTCTTCAGTTTTTCCTTCAAAATCCCGTGACCTGCCGGATTGAATTTTTGCACTGTGAAAAGTAACTTTCAAATAACATAATAATAACTGATTCAAATAAAACGATAGTAAATAAACAAAAAACGTAGGTACATGTTAAATATGATTAAATATTAAATATATTTTAAATATTCTACATTAAATACAGAATTGCTACATTCGTTCATATGAAATTATTAAATATCTCTATTAGGCTTTATGCAACCCTTATTTTAATTTGAATGCATTTCCTTAAAATTTGCATTCTGTTCTGTGCACAATTCATTGGAGAATGTTATTCTAACTAAAATCTATTCAAATTCAGTAGGTTGCTCTGTTTCGACTTTCCTTTTCTGCTGATAAAGCCTCACATTTCTATATTCCATATACTCAGCAATCATTTACATCATCAAAATAAAATGATAAGGGTTTCACGTTGACTTCAATATATAATAGGCAATAATTAGGCCATAATCATGAAACTTGGCAGGTGATTTTACAATGGCTGAGGTATCTGAACAGCTGAGAGAAGCATCATCTATAAAAGATGAACCTGACGCACACACCGAGTCAATGACCTGAATGAGATTAGCTGAGAGCTATGACAGCACTTCTGCTTCTGACTGCATTGCCTTAGAGACACAATAACTGCTTCCATCTGAGATGCTGACGGAGCAGATATGATGGATATCTGAGAAGAGTAGTCCAAACACACAGTAGCCATGGCGCTCTTACTCATGTCTGTATTTATAGTCTGACCGCAGTCATTGTGAAATCACTTATGAGTGGTAGATCACCCTCCAATCACACAGCAGCTTACACCAGATCAAAAACTGCTCATGAGTAATAGATAAACACGTAACCATGGGCCTTTCCAGAGCCCAAAATATTCTGTGTAAATCCCCAGCTTACTGGCCCTGTCCATATTACTAAACAGTGATGCCTTTGGTCACTAATCAAACGTGTTCAAGGATGAGAAGAGAATAATGCCAGATGAACATTTCAGCATTAGCTTCAGTAAAAGTGAAGGAAAGCATTTGTCTTGTGTCATGCTGTATCACATCTCCAGTGAAACAAAGCTATAGCCATGAGTATTAAACTGAGACTTCAACACTAGATGGCGGCAAAACACAATATTCAAAAGAGAAAAATGCATACGTTGTGTATTTACAATACATTTTCTTTGAGAAATAGTTTAAGTGACGTGACATACGGCCAAGTATGGTGAACCATACTCAGAATTTGTGCTCTGCAATTAATCCATCCAAAGTACACACACAGCAGTGAACACACACACACACCGTGAACACACAGACACACACCCGGAGCAGTGGGCAGCCATGCTGCGGCCGGGAAGCAGTTGTGGGTTCAGTGCCTTGCTCAAGGGCACATCAGTCATGGTATTGAAGAAATGCTGTACATTCACCCCTCACAATCCCTGTCGGTCCCGAGACTCGAACTTTCAACCTTAGGATTATGAGTCCAACTCTCTACCATTAGGCCAAGTCTTCCCCCATAGCCTAGTAGCATGTATCACATCCCCTTCCTGACAGATCTCACTGAAGGAGATGTGATTGTGACAGAAAACAGTAAAACATTAAGGAAATGACCGGCCATGTTTACTAATCTGCCGGTAGAAACTGCTTGTGAATCAATCATTTTGCATGTTCAGTTTAGCTGATGTCTGATTGGCTGCTGTGTCTTTAAAGGGCGGGGTTATGGAGCCTTTGGTTGAATGGATGGGCGTGGCTAAGTCAGATAGTTTCGCAAAAACAAAAATACTTTATATTCACAATAAAAATATTGTTATTTCTAATTAATGCAGTATAAAATGTATTTAAACTGTAGTATGCTGCACTGTTGTCACATGACCTCGCCATATTGCATGTGAATGCTGTATAGTCAATTTAGAAATAAATTAGTTTGCATTTTAAGTATAGTATAAATAATGAAGTAAGAGTAGTATGCTATTCTGAACATAACTTTTCTTCAATAAATGCCAGTTGCCAAATAAATAAATGAATTATTATTATTAATCAGGCCATGAAAATGTAGGATAACTGTATAAGTATTAAATATACTAGTTTTAGATCATGTTAACTAGTTGTAAGTATATAAGTGCATTTATTCAGCATGCACTGAAATGAAAGCACATATCATATTGCATTACAAACTGGCAAAGTAAAGTGATTTAAGTGATTTATAATTTGAGATGATTAAAGCAGCCAGACATGACATAACAGTCGATGATGTGAATAAACCTCTCTAACAGTGGTGTGACTGAGAGAGCTGCTCTGTATAAGACTTACCAACACAACACATCTGACTGTACAGCAGCTCCAGTCTTTCTCCATAACTGCTCTGGGAAATATTTCCATCACTGTGACTGCTACAGCGCCAAAGATCTCCTACAGCTCCTGCAGTCATCCTTAAAGACGGCTAATGATTCCCTGTGCCTCTTCTGACCTTTAGTCACGGCCATTAATCACACTATATGGCCTCCATTATCCAATAGCAAAGCTGCCTGGGTCATCTGTTTTCAATAAAACTTAACAGACTTACAGATATGTCATGCAACTTCTTAAAAATTAAGTTTAAGACATTTTAAGAAATTATCCAACAGGCCTTGAAAGGCTATTTCCATTTAGCTCTCAGTATAATTTTGATCTGTGTCTGTCACTTTTATTTCCATGTCTATTTTCTTCTTATAATTTTTTTATTTCTTTAATTTTAGTTATTTTAGTACATCGAGTTAAAATAAATTAAAATGAAAAATATTTATTTGGCAACTTGATGGAATAAAATAATAGTTTTATTGTATTTTATTTTTGATTTGATTTGATTTGATTTTACTAACAAAAATGTTTTTATTTTTGTTTATGTATTGTTAACTAATAACCCTGAACATGGCACACAGAGAATGTGACTATAATACATATTTTACTGTACAAAGTTTATTATGATTCCGATAATCACTTATGATTTTGTAATAGACCAGATTAACGTACCTAATGCACACTGAGGCCACTGAACTTTCCATATTTATGTCATGTATACAAAAATAAAATAAAAAGGTCATTGCAACTTTTTCTCAATTTAAAATTGTTCCTTGCTCTTAGTTTATATCTCATAACTCAGACTTTTGTTTCAGAATTGCTAAATATAAACTCAGAATTGCAAGAAAAAAGTCAGAATTGTGAGTTTATATTTATATTAAAGTCTGAATTGTGAAATAAAAAGCAATGCAATTACCTTTTTATTCCGTGGCAGAAGCTGTGAATTCTATTGAACATGCATATGGAGGAACATGCATATTATTAAGAAAAACTAATGCATCAAGTTTAGAAGAACGGGACTACAATTAAATGCAAGTAACTGGTTGAGACCCAGATGTACCACAGTATGTTATGAAACCTCATTTACGAGAGAATGGCTAAAAATAACAGCCGAACTCAGGCAGAAGCATCCCTTTGGTCCATGAAAGCCAATAAATCACGTCCAAAGAGCAGCGGCAGCCCCTTAATGGCTCCTGAATGCACACATCTTCTACATGCTCCCTCATCCAAACATCCTACAGGGTCCAAGAGCAAGACCACACAGCGGCCTCCTGCATGTGTGCTGTTTACATCAGCCGTCTGGATCTTTACATTATAGTCAAGATACTACATACGTGCTGATGGGAGCTCAGCTCTCTATAGGATTATGAATTTGATTTCAGAACCGTTTCTGATGTACTTCAGCTCAGGAGCACACATGGGAAAACTGAGCCTCTGGACTTCCATTTGTTATTCAAAGTTTAGATGTTATTTGCAATTCAAAGTTGTGAGTTCCAGTGAGTTACAGTCTGTGATGTGTTCACACACAATACCAACAATGATCTTACTACACTGCAGTATCACCTTACTGTGTTCATACGCTGTCAGATCATTATTATCAGATGAGTAGACTACAGATACAAGAGTTTAATACTACAGTCAGGTTCAACAGAGACACATATAAACCTAATCAAAACACCACTGATAAGCTAATGAGGTCATAAATGCAGATTATAGCCAACCAACATGTATTAATATCCTCTTATTAGTAAGGTAAATAAATAAATATTGCTTCAATATGATATTTATTATTTAGCATTTTATGCAACCATTTACTTTTATTGACAACTGCATTATTAGTGCACCTTATTAGAATAATAATGTATTATTAGAACGAATGAATAAATAAATACATTCATATTTTGCATTGACAACTGCATTATTAGTGCACCTTATTAGAATAATAATGTATTATTAGAATGAAATAATAAATAAATTAATAAATATTTTGCTTTGAAACCTGCATTATTAGTGCTTCTTATTAAAACAAATGAACAAATAAATAAATTAATATTTTGCATTGAAACCTGCATTATTAGTGCTTCTTATTAGAATGAATGAATTCATATTTTGTATTGGCACCGGTATAATTACTGCATCTTATTAGGTTTATTTAGACAAATAAAGAAACAAAAATATGTTTTGTAATTACACCTAATTTAAAATAAATGAATAAATAGTAGTAATACAGTTGTCAATACAAAATAAAAGTAAAGATTTCATAGAATAAAATTGTTTGTTCTGTTGTTTTATTTATTATGGACACTTTGTCCTCCATAAAGCAGGTCTGGTTAATAGCAATAGAAGCATAGATGCACAAAGGGTTAAGCTCACTTAAGTGTACCTCGGAGAGGTCAGATCCTCTCAAACATATAAACACACCTTTCCTCAGAATGAACCAGAGTCATACTACACCCCTTAAAACCCACAACCCAGAGATTCATCAATACAGTAATGATCTGTATACGAGGTGTATGACGGAGGAGGACGAGAGGAGCTGCCATGATCAGAGACAACCGCTAGCAGAGGTCACCGCCATCACAACAACACCGAAAACAGCCTCTCACTCCTCAATCCCTGCTGAGCAGCTTGAGAGGAGGTGTCCAAATCTCAAGAGTCAGCTGACATTCTTTATGAACTTTTTAACTTATATTTAATTGTATACATCTGAAACCTGCACAGCAAAAACAGGCTTATCTTACTTAGTATTTTTGTCTTGTTTATAGCCAAAATATCAACAAATTCTTAAATTAAAATGCATTTACTTGGTAAGCAAAACAACCTAAGATATTAAGCCACGTTTCTAGAGTTGACAAAACATTAATTAAGTGCATTTGTCTTAAAACAAGTACAAATTTCTGCCAGTGGGGCAAGTAAAATATTCGTAAAACAAGAGAATTTTACTAACCCCACTGGCAGATTATATTTGTTTTCCCTAGAAACAAGGCAAAATATCTTATGTCGTTTTGCTTACCAAGTAAATGCATCTTAATTAAAGAATCCTTAGAAATTTTGACTAGAAACAAGGCAAAAATACTAAGTAAGATAATCCTTTTTTTTTGCAGTATGTAAGCAAATGAACCAATGCTTCTTAAACCTTAAAAACACACCTCACCTCATATTGGGTAGAAGATCTTGATCACACATGTTTGAGAGGTAAATGTGAAGGTGTAACAGAACGTATGCATGCATGGGTCCTCTCTAAATGCTTGACAAGTCATCTTTCTGCAAATGTGATATCTAATACTACTTTCTTCTGAGTTTGCAAAAATAACATTTTAGGATGACATGTAGCATTATTCTGATTTCTAGAGGCAGAATATTTTTAGGAAGTAATGGGGTAAATATTGAAGATCAAATGGTTTTCTGGTTCATAAATAAGAATATATTATGTATACTTAATATCATTACCAAAATCACCAAGCTCATTTCCATAACCTATGTATCTATGCATCTACCTATGCATATTAGCTTAATTCATGGAAAACTAGTAGTTTGCTTTTAATTGCATGTGCAGAATCTATACATAATGTTTCAGGTTTGCCCTATTATTTTGAAAATATGTCAAGTTTCAATTAAATACATGCATATATTAAAATAATAGATTGTAAAATGTTGCAGTAATGAGAGAAATCAGTCAAAATAAAATAAAATGTTAATTTAAAATTATAAATTATTTTATATTATATGCTTTTTTAAGTAACTGTGCATGACTGTTAATAATTAATTAAACAAATGTGAAAATGTTTTCAGTTTCCTAATGGTATTAACATTTTCAGTGACAGAAACAGATTTGTAACAGAAAATATATACAAAAAGGTGTTCAATTTTCAAATGTTTTTGAGTTAATGCTCATAACAATGCCTAAAAGGTTTCAATTAAATGTATTTGGGAAAAAATTAGGTCGTAAATTCTGGAATGTGTTATTATGGTAATGACAAAAACTAAAACAAAAAAATATTTAAATATATATATATTATTTCAGAGTTTTAACTAACTGCATGAGCATAATTTTTTATAACTGTGAAAATGTATTCCCTTTCCTAATGGTATTGTTATTTTCAGAACATTGTGGTAATGAGAAAATATGCTCAAAACATGTTAAATTGTCAGTAAATGTTTTTAAATAGCGCATGAACATGTCAGATCTGGTTTTTACAGTCTAACCAAAAATGATTCAGACACCAGATATATTTTTATATCTTTTATTAGTGGGTGCAGGACACTATAGTTAATTTAAATAAGTGAGGAAAGCTAAATTAAGTCAACTGTGACATATTAGTAACTTTACCAAAGTAACTTTGCAGTTCCAGTACGGTACATTTCCCGGCACTCTCTGTCATTACAGTGTGAGAGAAGCCTGCTTCAAGCCTGAAACAGGTGGAAACGTTTTTACAGCTCTCAGAAATAGCGCCGATACGGGACACCTCACATTCATTCCCATGCAGACATAGAGAATTTCCTTCTGGAATCCAACTCTTGCCCTGTTTTTCTACCCACCCACCGTGCTTTACCACGAGAAAACCATCCGTCAGACCTGGCGAATATACAGTACCTCCTCCAGGTAGAGCTCGCACCTACAATCATCATAACAAAAAATACCAAGCGAATCATTTGAAACTCAAGCACAGATAACTGAGGTGTGAACGGGTTTAAATGTGGAATAGAATAACTCGATGTCTGAACGAGAATCACTTTGTATGTCAACACTGAGAGTTTCCCCTTTCACCTTCACCAACAACGTCTGGCACGCAGACAAACACATGATAAAACACACATAAAGTCAAACTCTTGACCATCTGACCTACCAGGTATGATCTTCATGAAGTTTGAGGAAGAGCAAAGGCAGACAAGCAGAGCAAGAACGTGTTTGTTTGGTGGCCACTGTCCCCTTCTTATTTTTGACGGCCCATGCCTGCTGCTTGGAGATGTCAATGCTGCTCCCGGTGGCTTTGCGATTGGGTGGGCGGAGGCTGAGTGGGACAGGACGGGGGCGAGCGGGGGTCTTAGTGGTGAAGGGGAAAACAGCTCAGTGTGGATATTAATACCAGCCTGGGCTACACTGGCACAGATGAAACTGATGAAACCCGCGCTGGCCTCTTTGAACAGAGAGATCAGTTTGTTCCTGGATGATGATTGAGTTATATGATATTGCATCACAGTCTCTTGGCTTTACTCTCCGTCGGCGTTTGCTTCAGTTCTGCTGTCAGTTACTAAGGGCCAGTTTACTAACAACACAAAGTGTCTTTGGCATTAAAATAGTTCTGTCAGGATTTACTAAAGAATTAGGTGTGGACAGTCATTTTTGCTCATGACCGTAGTTTTCCCTTAAGACACACAATTTATGGGAGAAGAGTATTAAAATGAATCACGCAATTTTATGCAATTTACTAATATTTGTGCTCATTAAGTTACTGGTATTTGAGCCATTAATTAACGCTTATCATAACGTCGTAAATTCTGGAATGTGTTATTATGGTAATGACAGAAACCAAATTTTTATTTATTTAAATATATATATATTATTTCAGAGTTTTAACTAACTGCATGAGCATTCATTTTTATAACTGTGAAAATGTATTCCTTTCCTAATGGTATTGTTATTTTCAGAACATTGTGGTAATGAGAAAATATGCTCAAAACGTGTTAAATTGTCAGTAAATGTTTTTAAATAGCGCATGAACATGTCAGATCTGGATTTTTACAGTCTAACCAAAAATTATTCAGACACCAGATATATTTTTGATATCTTTTATTAATGGGTGCAGGACACTATATTTAATTTAAATAAGTGATGAAAGCTAAATTAAGTCAACTGTAACATATTATACCCAATAATTCTTCATACAGTGGACTAGCAGTAAAATTGATACAAATGTAGCAGTAAATATTCAGTCACTTGGACCTGAGCATGTTTTTCTTTAATTGCTAATGTGATCTTTTTACACACAGACTGAACTAAATAAAGCATCGTTTGGTAATTGGAGCTAAATTGGTCTATCAAAGTTATCTGATATTATCAAGATAATTTTTTTCTTACACAGTTTACGTTACCACGGTTCTTCTCATATTTTATCACATTTTCTAAACTATGGCGAATAAACTGTGATAAATGTTGAAGGTGTCTGAATACATTTAGGTTTGTCTGTATGTCTAAAAATTAAACTTGTTGATGCAAGTCTTTTAAAAATGTCTTGAGATCAGTCTGCATGAGTCAGGCAGGGGACAGCTGGAGCGATGGAAGACATGTGTTCAGACATTTAAAAGACACCAGTTCAACGTGGAGTCATCACAGTAACTTTCTCCTGATTCTGAAGGGAGTATCTTCACTACTTTATCTTGTATTATTTGTTCTCACAGCCCTTCCCATGTCCTCTAACACACTGAAAACACACCTGCAGCGGACAAAACATCACTGTTTCATTCTCTCTCTTCTCTCTCACTATAATACTCTCAAAGTGTGAACGTGTTTCAAAGCTCATAAACCAGCGTGTCTGAACATTTAACACCACTCCAGGGTGAGTTTGAAATCAGACGACACACCTAGTCTCTTTTAGGACAAACTAGTCATCAATCTGAAGATAATGATACACCCTAAGGCAATGGTGAAAGAACAACCGCACATCTTCACATTACAAACACAAAAATGCATACCAAATTCAGGTTCAGTGTAAGTCAATATCAAATTGACACGGACTCCATTTACTTTCTTCTGAATGATTCCTCAGTGCATGTTATTCTATAGTATTATTAGACTGCTTTATATCTGCTCACACTTGACACACCCAACAGATATTTTATAATAATAACTGTGCAAGTACGTCAACTAATTCTACTAACCTAACCATAACAGTGTCTATACTCTAGTGAGAGTCAGTTGAAGAGTAGTTGACAAGTTACTTATAGTTAGTAGACTGTCTAACATGGACTATCGAAATAAAGTGTAACCATCAATTTGTTAATTTAATTTGCCTCTGAAACGTTGATTTATTTGTCAACCCAACCCTTTGGCTCCAGTGTGGTATGTAGTGCCCACTTGGGTTGTAAATGATGTTGACTTCAGGTCTATTGATAGCATCTGTTGTATGTCGTGCTTTTATTGTTCACTAAAAACGATCCAAAATACATTTCATTCACTGAAAATAAACTAAATATAAATATCAGATGAAAAAACTTAATTGAAAATTAAAAATGTTGACTTGGCAATTAATATTTTAAGTACTAAAGTTACTAAAACTGAAATAAAATTAATTCAGACTGAATAAACATATTAAAATGTCAAATAAAATAAGAACAATTAAAATAAACAGAAAAATGTGAAAATAGATAAAACAAACACTCTTTTTTATATAAATACTCTATTAGCATGTACATAATAATAAATTACACATTATATGCTATTGATTGTCACAGATAATAATTTTTGACTCACAGTTTCCACAAGTCCACACATTAGTTTTACAAAGTATATGGAATAGAATTTAGAACTTCGATGTCTGAAAGAGAAGCACTTTGTATGTCAACACTGAGAGTTCCCCCTCCCACCTCCCCCAACAACTTCTGGCATGCAAACAAACACATAAAGTCAAACTCTTGACCATCTGACTACCAGGTATGATCTTCATGAAGTTTGAGAAACAGCAAAGGCAGACAAACAGAGAAAGAACGTGCCAATAAGGAAAGAAAAAGAGTCTGGGTTTGTTTGGTGGCCACTGTCCCCTTCTTATTTTTGATGGCCCATGCCTGCTGTTTGGAGATGTCAATGCGCTGCTCCCGGTGGCTTTGCAGTTAGGTGGGCGGAGGCTGAGTGACGGGACGGGACGGGGGCGAGCGGGGGGGTCTCACTGGTGAAGGGGAAAACAGCTCACTGTGGATATAAAAACCAGCCTGGGCTACACTGGCACAGATGAAACTGATGAAACCCGCGCTGGCCTCTTTGAACAGAGATCAGTTTGTTCCTGGATGATGATTGAGTTATATGATATTGCATCACAGTCTCTTGGCTTTACTCTCGTCGGCGTTTGCTTCAGTTCTGCTGTCAGTCACTAAGGGCCAGTTTACTAACAACACAAAGTGACTTTGGCATTAAAATAGTTCTGTCAGGATTTACTAAAGAATTAGGTGTGGACACAGTTATTTTTGCTCATGACCGTAGTTTTCCCTTAAGACACACAATTTATGGGAGAAGAGTATTAAAATGAATCACGCAATTTTATGCAATTTACTAATATTTGCACTTATTAAGTCATTTGGGCCATTATTTAATGCTTATCATTGAATTATTTTGCGCTTAAAATGGCTGGTTTCTAGAGGAGGCACCACAGAAAAGAGATGATTTTTTCCACATGTATTAATTTGTTTGGAAAGCCAGAAGAACACATTATCCGATTGCGAATATATCCTTACATTAATTTGCGCTGCGCTTGGTATATTGCATTCATTGGTTGATATGTAAATGAGACGTTGCGTCCAGGGCCGTACCCACCATTGAGGTCCCCGAGGTCCGGTCCTCTGTATTTTTCCAATAATAAAAGTTGTAAAATAATAACCTTATATTAAATATACTTTGGTGCTGCCTGCAAGGATAAAAAGCCTCAGCGCCAGCGTTACAACGCAGCGCTCATCAATGTCAAAGTGTTTGTGGTGGATGGCCAATCAAATCAAAGTAGGCGGGGCCAATCAAATCAAAGTAGGCAGGGTTTATGTACACAGGCGCTAAGTGTCCAAACTGCAGCTCGACGCCTCAGACAGTTATAAAGGGTTATAACCTTTCCCATTTGACCGCTGTTTTAACATAGAAAGGTTAAACGACCGACAGAAATATTCACGGATGTAAACTAATAAACTTTTGTCTAATTTCATGTTTAAGAATCTGTTATCTTGAAAAATAATTTATGCTACTGCCCACTGACTTGGTCTTAAACCTATATTGTTATCCAATGAGCCTCAAAACATCTTAAAATCCACACATGTAGGTCAGAACAATCTACATTTTCACGGGGGAGCATGCCCCCGAACCCCCCAGTAATCTTTATTTTGGGACCTGTATTAATAAAAACCTGCATACGGCCCTGGTTGCATCAGTGTTCTTTAATTAGCGCGTGTCAGTAAACAGCTCACAGATATGTCCATGCCCATCAGTGCTGTTTTGGAAGTAATTTGCCGTTTAGTAAATCTGGCCCCAAGACGGTTGTTTCATTAAAATGTATGAGGAATAATTGGCATGAAATGGCAAAATACAATGAACTGATATAATGTACCCTTGTGAAAAAGAGCACTTTAAATCTTAAAAGTATATTTTGAAAAACTGTTCAAGCAGATAATATAATATTAATGAAATAAAAAGCCACTTAAGTGACTTAAAGAGAGACACTTTCATGACTGTTTCTTAACACACTTAAGTACACTTTGTAATAATATCAAATGTAAAGTTTTTAAATAATTGAATCATTAAATCATATAAAAATAATTGGTTATGCTTTAAAAAAATATTTTATTTTGATATGTTGTCTAACATACTAAAGCACATGTAAAACACTTGATTAGTGAGTTATTCAATATATCATTTATAATTAATATATTCTAAATGTACTTAATTTCAACTTCATCATTACAAGTTTCAATAGAAATGAAATTAAATATATTTTAGTTTGTCATAAAAGCTTGTCAGTACATACAGCAGTAAAACTTTAAACATATTTCAAAGACAATAGACATAATTACATATAAACATGTACTTAAATGTCCTATGTGGGTCAGAAACACTCCAAGGCTCAACTAATTGCACTTAACATACATTTAAATGACTAAATATTTTATTTAAATTGCAAATAACGTGCATTTAATTGTCCGAAAACACTATATTAAGTTCGCACTTAAGTATATTTTTTTAAAAGCATATTATTTCCATAATACATACAGTTTTTAAATGTATGCTAAAGTGAAGTGTACTCCTTTCCACACTTGTAAACGCACATGAGTGCCAGGGTTCATATTTTTTCATTTATATATGGAATGGGATTCCTGGCATGACTGGAAACCTCTTGTGCCGATATCACGAGCCGTTAGTGGCCACCCATGAAGCTGGACATAAACTAAATATAGTAGAGTTTTCACAGCAATCCACTGAAATTAGCATTTGGCATTGTGGATTACGGTGTTGACAGAGTGTAAAGTTTATTCTCCCCACATGTTTACAGGAGCTTATGACTGTGATTAAATGAAGTATTTGTAGGCGTCTAATTTGCAGGACTTGGCATGTGAACTATTTGGAAAATGAGATGAGCACTGACTGATCAAAACTAGTAATCAGGCCCAGTCTGACTCCACTGAGGCTGCTTAATATATTATAAATAGGTCTAAAAATGCTTTCCTGTTTAATTAACGTACACTGAAATCAATCACCTCAATTTAGCATGTAACTGATAGACTAATAAAAGATACTTTCAGAAGATTTAAAGCTACTTTTTTTCAATCAAATACTAGGACCTCTTATTGTCGGTAATCAAATAAATAATAATGGCAACTAATTTCCATAATGCTTCATCCACACCAGCAGGTGTCAGTAGTATAAATTCAGAAACCTCTTTCTTTACACCAAAAATAGTGGTGTAAGATGTACACAAAACACAAAATTGCTAGTAAATTTCATAAATAGTTACAAAGAAATGGCAAGTAACACACTAAATAAAATAAAAATATAAATTAGTAGAAAGACTTGAAACAGTATTTTCTTTTCAAATATACTCCAGTAATCTTTGTTTTACTTACAACATCAAACAATCATTTTATGAGTCATGTTATGAGTCAAACGATCATTTGTATGAGTCAGTGAACCAACAAAACAAAAATGCAGCACAGAGGAAAGTCAGTTCCTCTGGGAAAAATATAAGTTCCTGTGTGTCATTAAACACTCACCGGGGGGTTGAATCATGTTGACAGAAAAGACTCTGTGAAATCACTGTTATTTAAAAGGAATGTATCATAAACCTTTTATATATTTCTGTCAGTAAAAGTACTGATGGTTTACTGAGGTATGGTTAGATCTGGGGCCATTACATTTTTCATGAAAAGTAGGCTATTTATCGCATGTCCTGCTTAGTTTCCTAATTCAGAATAGTGACATATTAATATAGTTTAATGGGTTTATTATCTCTGTCTGAGCCAGTGCATAATCTCTTGATTTTGGTAAGACAGTATAAATCACCAATAAAGGCAGCAACCCGTTTTATACATGCATGCATGTCAACATTAGCTGACAGCTACAGTATAAGGCAATATTCCAACCAGGTCTCATCATGGTAGCCCATGCATTGACTCATCATAAATATTACACAAGAAAGCAGATGTAGGAGAGACCGGGGTTAGTTGTCAAATGATGTATAACAGTAACTATAGTATTGACAGTCAAAAGTACAATTTCACAAAAGTATGACAACTAGCCTGAATTTAATCTATATCAGGAATATCGACCCGTCTCTACAAAAGGTCTCTCTTCACAAGAGGTGAAGGGCCAGTTATAGGAGTCACAGCACCAGACACTGCTAGAATGTGTCTGATAAGACTTCTTAAAGGTCAGATTAATTTGGCTCCTCTGAAACGACTGCATGACTCATGAACTGCACCACAATCATGTGGCATTGAGAACATCAGAGTGCGCCTGTCACAACATCACAAACATGCAGGAATGTATGGTGGAGGCGGACAGAAATACTCACTAGCACAACTCACTGCTGCTTGAACAGAGAACAGTGCAAATGAAGATCTTCTGCTCATACATGTCCAATGGATTACTAATGAGTAAAGCATTGCTTCTAAGCCATTACAGAAGAACAAAAATATACTAGGTACAACAAAATATTTTCCGTCCTAGCTGCAGGCTGAAATTTCACTTAGCACCACATGACTGAGCTTCTATTGAAAAGATCTGCTGAAGGTGAAACAGAGAGACAGATCTGGAGAGATACAGTAGGGGGCAGCAGAAAATTACACAGATGAAACCTCAAGCACATCTGACTCGAGTTAGTTAGTCTAAGCATAATATTTTATAAAGTATTTTTCCTCTTGTATTTGGTTGGAATATGGGAAATGTTGCTTCTCAAAAGGCGTGACATGATAAAGTGACTAACAAAACCTTCAAACAAAAGGCTAATTGTTTTTGGATCATTCCTCTGTGATACACCTACTGAAACACACCCATTAGTTTGTGCAAACTCTTTAACTACTTGCTGTCATTTTTTAATGCATGTACCCAGATTCACTAACGCTACAAATAGTTTATTGTTCCAGTAGTTTCGTTAAATGTCTTTGCATTTATACTAGCATAAACTGAAATGCACAGCTATATAAACGTCAAAACATTCAAGAGATTTCTGTTGCACCAGGGGAGGAAGACAATGGTGGAATTTGGGATGGACAGCTGTATATGTGGTATGTCCCATTACATATTAAACAAAGTGACAAAGCAGAAGTCTCCATCTACAGTTCACCGCTGGAAACCAGATACTAGGGGTAACAAACCACAGGAAATAACTAAACACACGTGCTTCCTGCAGAAGTGGCACACAGGGTTGATTTTTATAGGAGCTCTTTTTTCTATTCAGAGAACTGAAAAGCTATAGCTGTGGTTTGTGTTTGGCAGCAGGGAGTGGAGAACTGACTCCAAACGTTGTATTGTCAGAAACACAGTGCTACTTAACTGCTCAGTCTGGTATTCCCCCTGAAAAGAATGAAAACTTGCAACAGAATCACTAGCCAGTCCCAATATGCTACAGAGCAAAAGGGTGGTTGCGAAACATTGCACACATCATTTTATGTTTTGGGTGTGGATGTGGCATGAATCACTGTGAGAGGTTAATTTCTTGAAATAACTGGAACAAATATACCAAGATTTGACGCTTGTGGAAATTAGCAGCAACAAACAGGACCAGCTGAAAAATATCACTAATAAAAAAAATGCACATTGGTGCATGGAAAATACATGTTTTGAAAAAAGCCTCACAGTTTTTGATACAAGTTGCCTTCACTGCAGTATAAGCTTCTCTGCACAACCTTCTTATTAACGCTTAATTCACTTAACATAAAGCTCAGGCACCGTTCATTCAACACACATATAAAGTTACACGCCTCTCAAGCAAAGCATGCTCAACCATCTAATAACAGCACAACTATTCTGACACCAAACCAGTCACCTTGAACCTCCCACACAGCAAATAAGGATGGAAACCGGAGCAGTGCAACCAACATCAAAGCACGTTAAAGAAAGATTCATACCTTCTACGAACTTGGGGAAGGTTTTCTCCTCAGGATCTTGGAGTGAATGATCCCAGCAAGTCTCTTCATCGGGATCCAGCAGGAGGCCACGCTCTATGGCCAGCTCCTCTAAGACATCATAGTCCAAATCCTCACCTGCGATCTCGGTCACTGGGGGTGTAACAGGTTGGTTTGCAATAGGACTTGCAACCTGTTGCACTTCAATCACTTCTTCTACCACAACTATCTTCTTCCGCATGGCGTCGTCTAGAGACTGCTCTTGCACGTCGCAGGTATTCTCAGGGCCAGTGATGACAGGGTGTGCAGGGGCCTTGCTATCCGAGAGCCTGCTCTGCTTCTCTAAACTCTGCTGTGTGTCAGGAGCAGGCGTGTGTTGTGCAATGCTGGGAGGTTCCCCCTGCTCGGGGAGGGGGTTGATTTGGGCTGAGGCTGCTGGTGCTTCCCACTGTCTCTGCGAGGAGGATGTTTTTCCTTTCAGAACCTCCCGTTTTTCAGGCGAGGGCTGCGTAGGCTCCACCTCCCCTTTGTGAGCCGGGGCTTCATTCTGTACAGCTGTTGGCTGCATGCTCTCCACAGCGTGCATTCCCTCAGGAGATGTATTTGCAGAATTATTTGCTGGGCCCTCGACCTTAAGAAGGTCAACCTGACTGACATTCTCGGTCTTTACCTCTTTCACCTTTGTCTCAGCTATAGGCTGTGGGACTTGTTTTGCAGCTGAAGTTTTATTTGCAGATTTCTGCTTTTTCTTCTTTCCTTTCGAAGGCTTTGAGGCATCCTCTGTATCTCCGTCTTTTGCAGCTGTAGTGACTACAGGTTCCTCAGTCAGTTTTGCTGGTGATGGCTTTCGTTGAACAGAATCCAAATCTGTATCTGATTCCAATTTCTTAGGTGTTTGTGCAAGGACTTCTGAAGTCTTGCTGGAGTCAGCGGTGGTAATCTTTACTTCAGCAGCTGTAGACAGGGACTGAGATTCAGGGCTGAGATCAGGCTTGTGACTTTTAACCTCTGCCTTGACCTCAGCTGTAGAAATGGCACGAGGAATCTCCACCTTTTCATGAACTTTCGAAGGACGAGTGTTGTCATCTTTAGGTGCTTCTTGGACATCCTTTGTTTTTTGGGAACCAAGTGCTTTCTGCTGTTTGTCAATCATTTGAAAAGTGCTAGATGCTGTGGCACTGCTGTCTTCTCCACAGAAACCTGCAGTGGTAGATTCATCTCTGATTTATTTTCAGCAATGTGTTTTGACAAATCTTCTTCTTTCTTAGGCAGAGGTGGTGCTTCTGATTCTAGAGATTTGACAGGCACCTGGGTGCTAATGGAGGTAGTTGACTTTGTCTCATCGGCATGAACACCAAGCACCAGGCAGGTCTGATTTGTAATGTCTGTCTTGATTGGTTGTTCTTGCACATTTTTGGTCAGCATTGTTTTCTGTGCTTTCTTTTTGCACATTTTGCTATCGATTGTGGGTGTGGCTTCTACAGAGACATCAATACACATGTCTTCCTTGGTCTTTTCTTTGACTGCTTCAGTAGAGACAGAAACTGCAGAGGATTGCACTGCTGTTGATAAAACGGTTGGTATATCCTGCACATTTTTGTTTTTTTGCACTTTTTCCACTTTTGGTTTTGATGGACAAGGAGCATCCTTATCCTTTTTGCTATCATCAATGGATGCGGTTTCTTGAGAAACACTGACACACACTTCTTCCTTGGGCTTTTCTTTGACTGCTTCAGTAGAGACAGAGGATTTCACTGCAGTTGTCTCTACTGCTGAAGAAGCAGCTGCCACATCCTGCATATGTTTTGTTTTATGAGATTTCTCCACCTTTGGTTTTGACGGAGTAGGATTAGAAGCATCCTTCGCCATTTTGCTATCATCAGTTACTGTGAATACAGTTTCATGGGAGACTTTCATAAAGACGTCTTCCTTTGGCTTTTCTTTGACTGCTTCAGCAGAGACAGAAAAAACAGAGGATTCCACTTTTATTGCCTCCACCGTTGACAAAACATTTGGTATATCCTGCACATTTTTGGTCTTTGTCATTTTTTCTGCTTTTGGTTTTGATGCAGTAAGATGACAAGCATCCTTATCTATTTTGCCATCACCTTTGGGTGTGGTTTCCTGGGAAACACTGACAAGCATTTCTTCCTTGGGCTGTTCTTCAACTGCTTTAGCGGAGACAGAGGATTTCACAGCAGTTGTCTCCACTGTTGGTGAAACAGTTGCAACTTCCTTCACATTTTTTATCTTTGTCTTTTTCTCTGCTTTTGGTTTTGATGCAGTACGATGACAAGCATCCTTATCTATTTTGCCATCACCTTTGGGAGTGGTTTCCTGGGAGACACTGACACAAATTTCTTCCTTGTTCTTTTCTTCGACTGCTTTAGCAGAGACAGAGGATTTCACAGCAGTTGTCTCCACTTCTGGTGAAACAGTTGCAACATCATGCACATTTTTGGACACAAGGGCATGCTGTGATTTCTCCACCTTTGATTTTGACAGAGTAGGACGAGTAGCATCCTTATCTATTTTGCTATCACCTTTGGGTGTGGTTTCCACTTCTGCCTTGGGCTTTTCTTCAGCTGCTTCAGCAGGACATATAGTGGACTGCACTGCTGTTGCCTCCATAGTTGGTACATCCTGCACATTTTTGGTCTTTGTGCTTTTCTGTGTTTTCTCCACTTTTGGTTTCGATGGAATAGGATGAGAAGCATCCTTATCTGATTTGCTATCCTTATCTGTTTTGGATGTGATTTGAGAGACCTTGATACACACTTCTTCCTTGGGCTTTTCTTCAACTGCTTCAGTAGAGACAGAGGATTTCACTGCAGTTGTCTCTACTACTGATAAAACAGCTGGCACATTTTTTGTCACCAAGGTTTGCTGTGTTTTCTCCAACTTCGATTCTGAGGGAGTAGGTCGAGGAGCATCTTTAGCTATTTTGCTATTATCTGCAACTGTGGATGTGGTTTTCTTAGAGATCTTAATAAACACCTCTTCCTTGGGCTTTTCTTTTGCTCCTTCAGTAAGAACAGCTGACACAGAGGATTCGCCTGATGTTGCCTCAACTGTTGATGAAGCTTCCTGCACATTTTTCATCACAGGAGTTTTCTGTGTTTTCTCCACCTTCGGTTTTGAGGGAGTAGGATGACGAGCATCCTTAGCCGGTTTGCTCTCGCTTGCTGCTGTGGATGTTATTTCATGGGAGACCTTGATAGACACTTCTTCTTTGGGCTTTTCTTTGACTGCTTCAGTATGGACAGAAAACAAAGAGGATTTCGCTGCTGTTGCGACAACCGTTGAAGAAATGATTGGCACATCTTGGCTCACATGAACATTTTGTGTTTTTTGAACGAATGCCGTTTTGGTGCATTCCTTGAGTTCCACCATATTTTCCTGTTCAACTGGCTTTTGGGAGACCGAATGCATAGTGACTTTACTCCTAACACCTGGTTGAATCTCTCTGGTGTAATTGCGGGTATCAGAAATCATAGATTGCTCTTTGGATTCCCTGGGTCTGATCTGAGCGCTAACCATTGGACGACCTCTAAATCTTGGTGTTCTCTCATTGGATTCAGTCATTTCAGCCTCATCCCTGCTCTGCATTTTGCGACGATACTCCTGTCGATCCAGCAAAGCCTCTTGCTTTTCTGCACCCATCCTGCTGGGTTTGGGAACATAAGATGTTGGACCCTGAACCGATTGAACCCATTCTGCCTTGCGGGCGATGGCCAGAGTGGCAGCTGGCCGTTGAACTCTCTGCAGCGGCATGGGAACGATCTCCGGAGGCAAATGCAGGTAATCACGCAAGTAGACAATCCCTTCGTTAGTAAGGTACCAGTAGTAATGCCTCCACGCAAAGGTCTCCCTCACATACCCCCTGGACTTCAGCGAGCCCATAGCTCTTATCACCTGCAGGTTATCCACGCCAGGAATCTCAGGGTGCTTTGTCTGAGGCCGCTTGTCTTTCTTGGCCACAATAACGCCATCCCGAAACAGATGTTCATAGATGGCCTTCAAGTTGTCCATGGGCATCAACATTCCAGCAACCATTGTGCTTCCTTAGTCGTGCAGCGTCTGAATAAACAGGAACGGCTTTGCCAAAGAAGAACAAATCACTGAATGACCTCAGAGCCTGCTGCCACGTGCTGCCAATTCATTAAAAAAGATGCTAAAAATAAATACAACCGTCTATTCTGAGTTTGTCCGCTGTTGTTTAGCTAACTTTACTCTTAATCAAAAAAGTTTCTTCTTTCTTCTCGAACGTTCTCAGAGGCAAAGGAAAAACTCAGAAAAGGAAAACTGTGCTCTCCTTTACTCAGCCTTCCTTGAAAGTGAGCATAGTCCGGACTGGCAGAGCTGCAATGAGAGGGGGTGTGTGTAAAAGAGAGAAAGAGGGAGAGTACTATGATCCCATCGGCCCCTCCCACCTCAGTCAAGCAAGCAAGAAACTGTTAGAATCAAACTGCCCGGTCGGCAGACTCTCAACAGTTGTGAAGTAAACACTTGCAAAGATAATCAGCAAAAGTGCAGCGAGCAGAAATAGAACTCTAAGAATAGAGACAAAATTTGCCTGTTTAGCACACCTATGTCTCACTGAGGCATTTGCACAGAAAGGGCTAAAAGGAACCACCCACAGCTGTGCAAAGCACATGTTACACACCTCCGGGTGTGTTGAACCATCTCACAATGAGAGAGAGTAGATTGGTCAATGAGAAGCTAGGTTAGAGAAAAGGAGACACCTTTCATGTATGACATCCAATAGGTTAAAGTTACGGTTAGTAACACCCACCTCAGGCAAGCAAGGTTTACACACTTCATTTCATGTGACGGGACACTCGTTTTGCCTTACAGACATTTGAATTCCTCAAAACATTCCTTGCTGCAAGTCCTTTGGATACGAAATAAAAAAGGTTGACAGAACTCTTGAATACGCATAACTGACTTAACTGATGAATCACAGTGCGGATACTGCACAGGCAGAAAGCATGAGACAGCAGGGACTCCATTGGGGAAAAAAGCATGTCATTGTTAATGTTATTATAAGTGCAAACACAAAACATATGGTACGGTGTAGCTTAAGTTAAACGAATGAACAGCTGGTTAATGTTTTTCATATTGACACATTTGTATATTTCCATACATCTTTGATTATGATGTTTAAAGATGTTAAAAGACTGCTCACACACATTTCACAAGCCCTGCTGGCAGGACAGTGACATGACGCAACAGACTGAAAGAACGGTTTAAGAACTCCTCTAGAGCTCTATATATCTCAATCTCAATATAGCTGTTGAATTTGAGTTTCCTATGACAGAGTCTACTAAATAAAGCAGTGTGCTTTACTGCTAACCTTTAGAAGGAACCAAGAACGCTGTGTGTGATTTGAGAGCGAGAGTAAGGCAGGGATAGACACAGACAGATGCAGATATATGAAGCAGAAAGTGAGAGGGGTAAAATTGCACTGATTGTCTCTAATGCCTTCTGGAAAAACTGAACAGATACTTCTTAATGACCACAGCAATTACCAATTTTCTGAGTGTATCTGGTAGGAATGAGTGGTAAGGATATGCCATACGCAGCACTTCATGCCTCAAACGGACAAATGTTTTTGTTTTATTCACCATGGAAACAGACAGTGTGTCAGTTCCGGGAAACTCAAATATCCTCTTTCACGTCGCTCCAATACCATAAAAATAACTTCTGGGCAGCTGTGTGGGACATCACAACCAGGAAAACCTATCTGTCATAATCAGCACAGATGAATGTTGGCAGTGTGTACAATTCTTTATTTGCATTCATTAAAGACGTTGGATATTAAGCTACTACTTTTTTTGAAGAATTTAATTTATGTTTAGATTTTATGTTTTCATTATAATTTATAACTATTTCAAATTATTGTGATGATTATTATAATTTTATGACCATCCAAAGGTTTGGGGTAAGTAATATATTTTTTAAAGAAAATATTACATTTACTCAAAAAGAATGCATTAAATTGATCAAAAGTGACTGTAAAGAAATAATGTTACAAAAGATTTATATTTCAAATAAATGTTCTTTTGGACTTTCTATTTAATCAAAGAATCCTAAAAAAAAGGTTTCCACAAAAAGATGAAGCAGCACAACAGTTTTCAACATAATAATTATATTCCTTGAGCAGCAAATCAGCAATGATTTCTAAAAAATTATGTGACACGAGTAATGATGCTGAAAATTCAGCTTCAAAATAAATTACATTTGAAAATATATTCACATAAAAACAGTTTAATTGTAATAATATTTTGTAATATTACTGTTTTACTGTATTTTTGCTCAAATGAATGCAGCCTTGGTGAGCAGAAGAGACTTCTTCAAAACACTTTCGAACTTGTATAATTTTAAATATGATTAGCTGTATGTCTAGAATTCATTTTAATACAATTTTCTTGACCTAGAAAACATAGAAAGAGCAATAAGGGACCTCTCTCTCTAACTCTTTATCTTGGCTGTATGTCAAAAGCTACTAAAAGAGCCACTTTTGAGTCTGTCAGGCTCTGACCAGGCTCAACCAGGACGATCTTAATGGTTTTATAAACAACAGAGACTGTAAAACAAAAGATGTACTCCATTTTATAACAGTATACATTTACATGTATTCATTTAGCAGACGCTTTTATCCAAAGTGACTTACAATTGGGGAATACAATAAGTGATACATTATAAAGAGGAAAACAGTCACAGGAAGTGCTTGTCATACAGCATTTCAGGCATCGTTCAGAGCAAAACTAGCTAGACAGGGAGAAGTTAAGGAAAGAGAGCAAAGGTGTTTTTTGTGTGTGTTTCCAGGTGCACAAAAAAGTCCCAGCGTTAGTTTGAAAGGTTTCACTAGCTGAAGATTGTTTCAAATCCATCTTCAGGTAATCAGTCAGAGTTAGCAACTAGACATAAGTACAATAAACATAACGTCTACTGATAAAAAAATAAGTTAAATTGTTTAATAATGAATAAGCAGTGGTGATTCACTGATTGTTATTTGTTCCTATGTGAGTCATTAGAGAGACTTACAATCACATTGTAATGGATTTCAGTGCAGAAAACCTCTTTATTTAACATTAAACAAAAAATAAGTGATAAAGAGACTGAAGAATGAGTTTGAGGTCACCTAATAGAATTTAGTGAAGAATCTGACTCTCCATTTGGATAGTTTCAGCTCTTTGTATGTGTGCCCAGTTTGGCCAGAATAGACATGATCGGGCTGTCGTCCCACTGTAAAGTGTTCAGAAACACGTGCCTTCCTCCTTCAGCCCGCTGACAAAGGTCAACATGCCCCAGATTTGCATGTGTCCCTGGCAACAGATAGACAAGCCAGCTGGAATATAATTAAAGAAATGCTTCCTCTTTTAACACACGCATATTAGATTTCATTGTAGCTTCCATATGACTTTTTCCAAGTCACTTTCAGTCCTAAAAAAGATTTAAATTGTGACTCAAAAACTCAGATACGACTGGCAGATGCATGAAACACATGAGTGCCACGTGAGAATGTGTCACTGTGTCAGCGTCGTATGGAAATAAGAACAAAGTGTGGTGGAGTTTGTGTTTGATTTATATTCAGCTCATCTTCTGAAGAATCTCAATTCAATACTCTTCAGATGTGTTGGATGAACAGGGCTGAATATTATTTGCAATAATGATGTGGAATGCAAATCAATATGAGCACACAGAACACACCCCTACTATTAACAGCCTCTCTAAAGTACACACTACACAATATATGATTCATAGCCTGTATTTGCTTACACTGAAAAGTCAACAGATATTTCTTTCCCACAATTAGTCTCTAAAAAAAGTAAAAATAGAGAATCAAATGGATTAAACTATCCTTTACACAAATAAATGAATATATGCATTAGAAAGCAGTCCATTTTAACATTCAGATTGATATAGTTCAGGCTCTAAGTGCTGTAAAGGTTGGGAACGGGGATTCAGCTGTCCCATACGACACCACAATCCCGTCAGAAGGCCACAGTGTCACCTCTAACGTCCAGCACCTGTTCACAACCAGTGGAAACCCAATCTCACTCTGTTCCCAGCCAATCAGGAACCTTATATGGATGAAATCAATGAGTTCTGATACACCTGGAGAGCTCAAATAAGCCAGAACTTTCTCATCTAGTTCTGAAGCTTATCATATGATCTTAAGGAAGTAAACAACATTGACAACTTCTGGAAAAAATTGCCCCAAGTGTGTTTATGTTGAACCAACTCCAACAAACCCTTCTTATCATGCTGTCTTTTATTTCCTGTTTTATTTATACTCCCACATGCAACACTCAAAACAACCAATCTCAGAGTCATTTAGCGCTAAATGAGGCATACGGTGACAGTGATAGTGATTCTTGCCTCACTAAGCGTCACTAAACAGACCGTGCTCATCTGCTTGAAGCATCTCAATGTGAACAAGCATGGCTGATCAACACTCAAGGTATATGTTTATAGGCATTAGCAACGAACTTACAGACATAGAAGAAGGTGGGCAAAAACATAAGAAAGTTAGAACTTAATTTTACCAGCATGTAAAAGAGAAATAAAAGCTCTATACATTTCTGACTTTTTTTTCTGAAACAAAACTATTTGTATATTGGCATTCAAAAAATTATCCAAAAACGCTTTGTGCTCCTGACATGATCTTATTGGACTATGAGCAAGAGGAAGAACCAGTAAATGCTAATGATGAGTTTTTCCTGCCAGACCTGGTCCAAGCCAAAGAGTTGTTTCCAAAATGAAGCTCATAAATATTTGTGAAATGCTGGCACATTGTATAATAGACTTTTTCAGTTGCACATTAGCTTTCCTCCCAAAAAGTGTTTTAATTATCCATTCCATCTATCCATTTTTTCTCCAAATCGCTTTTACTTTTTAGGATTGCATGAGAAATGTTGATGTTAATGACAAATACATTCATAGGTAGTTGAGTGAATCTAACAAAACTGGCCAAAGCTAAACCACAAACTCTCTTTAATTTGATTTGGCAGCTACAAACTACAAGTTTGGACACCTAAAGCATGTAAAAGTAGAAACCAGTATTTTGTACCTGAACCATACAGGTTTGATTCCTGCTTAACACGTTCTCAAACAGAGTCACAATGTTTTAGGAATGCCTCATGAAACTCTCAGCACTAGTGTTTGTGGGTATTTCTTTAAAATCTCTCCAATGGAGACACACAGCTCTGATGTCTGAAACAGCGCAAGCTCCTTCTCTCACGGGCTACACGTGTCTATGGAAAAGTAGTAAAATTATGTAACATGGCACAAATGACAAGCCTCCGTTGTGTTCTCCACTGCATGAGTCATGGATCACTCCGTCTTGTCCATTTCCTAAGTGGAAAGAAACACAAAGTCTCCGATTATCCCTCGCTGAGCACCATCTGGCCAACACCCAATGCCCAGCGAGCAGGACCTACAGCTCACCAAAACAATACTGATATCAAAAACTATTCATTCACTGTTATTATACTCAACTATTTCATCTAATCTTCTGTTACATTTCTCCTAATGAAACCCAGGTTCAGAGTTGGAACATGATCGCGTGGAAGTAAAACGCAAGAATGCTTTGTGAGCAGTAAACAGCTCCAGAGGAAAAACTCCCAATTGAGGTTGTTGGGAATTTAAAACAGGCCTGATTTCCCAGCTGCCCCTGTGGAGACTCAGATCAGTGTGTCAGAGGAAAAGATCCAGATCCATTAGAAAAAGACCAGATAGATGGCTAAATACCAACTTGAACTAGATGTAATGTCATTGGCACATGAAAAGGTGGTTAGTTAGCAGCACAGATTGTTACTCCAACAAACTAGCACGAGCGAAAGTGCAGCGCCACGTCTAGGACAACTCGGTAGCACACCAGGCGTGCACATACTAATAAATGACCTGAAGGTGTGTTGTATAGCAGTTGTGTGTCCTGGTATATCCAGTAGGTAGCAACCGGCGACAGTGAATGTAATCACGACAGACAATTGTTACATAGGCCTATACAGTAATATTTTGCATAAGTAAAAATGTCTCTAGAGAAATATAAAAGATTAAAAGGATTACATTTATTATACATTTAATTCTATATGTTTACATTTTATTCAAGCTGTAAAACTAATGTGTACAGTATATAGCAGCAGTGGTATCTTGGTGTAATGTATTAACAACGGTTTGAGACAAATATGATGTTATTTAATATAAAACAAAGCAGATGGCGCTCTGTGGCGTGGTGGGAATTTGAACAGCATCCTGAGTCGTTGCTGGGCGCTGCGGACAGACGCCGAATGACACCGCCAGTGTGCGTACACACATAGAAAACAATGTGTTTGAATTTTAAAAGACATGGTGCGACGCGAGACAGCGCTGCGCTTCTTGTTCGGTGTGCGACCCGCCTTTAGTCAACCAGCATCGTGAGAAAATCCATGTTGGTTGAGCAGCTCCATCATAAACTAGAATAAACCAGCATGGAAATTCACAGTAATGCTGGCCTTTTCAACAGACTTAATAATGTCCGCCTGTGCAAATGCCATAGTTTATATAACGCTTCATACAATACAGACCGTTTCAAAGCAGCTTCATGGTAATTAACAGGAAAATAACTGAATCAATGATGCAAACTTCAAATAGGGGACAAATTCAGTATATGATTCAATTGATGCAAAATTGATCAATTATATCAGCTATATAGCAGCCTGACTCTTTCACTGTCACATACACAATGAAACTCAAGATCTTCATGACAAAGTGCCAAAATAAAAGTTTGGTTTAACTTGAAGAAATTATGACAGGAACATATTCCTATTTGTAAAATGTGCTTCTCAAATTAACATTCATATTTTTATATTTAAGGATTAGCATACAACTGATTATCAAGATATATATATTTATTTTCTTCATTTATGTAGTTATGTTATGCAGCATATTATTGGACTGAATAAATAAATGCAAATATAATTGTTATATTTTTAAATTATGCAAAAAAAAAACATGTGTAAAAAGTCCATAATTCGGTGCTCTTTGGATGTGGGATTCCTTTGTATAATAAAAATATTCATAAATCCAAGGCACTCGAGAAGTAAATTAAAACGCCGTTATTCACATGTGAATAAAGGCTTTTTAATATTTTCACACTACTCGAGTGCCTTGGATTTATGAATATTTTGATAATTGTTATATTTATATATATGTATATGCAGTGGTGGTTTTAATTCAAAGTCAAATTCAATGAAAAGAAAATGACAGCCGCAGCCACCGGCGCCTCTACACCAGGTCTTGTTGCCCATCTACTAAAAATGCTTATTTCATTGCACACTTTTGCAGACAAGAGAATAACTGAGAAAGGAAGACCTAAACTGAATTTGCAAACAAAGGCCAGCAAAGGTTTTGTGCGCCATTTCAAAGATTGCAACTATGAATGGCTAACAGCTAGCACCGAGCACACGTTATTTTGTCGGCCGTGTTTACTTTTTAATCCAAGTAAAGGGACATGGAATGACAGACCCATGGACTTTATTTACAAGTGACAGGTGAGTGCGTTATTATTTGATGAGTATTGTATCATGCTGTCACACTTCTCACTGGTATGGAACGAGGAGATGAGGGGAGTATTAAATTATACTTTCTTTAATAATCAGAGACTCCAACAGATGGACACAGGAAGACATCAGACAAATGATGTATAATAACCGACAGGAAACATGGGGCAGAACAGACTATAAATAGAGAGAACTAACTAGACACACCTGGAACAAAATCAAGACACAAGGCTGGGATTAACTGAACTAATAATGACAGAACGAGGACAGGAAGGACCATATATGGGCACAAGAGGAAGGGAGACAAGACATGGGGATACAGGTCTGACACATGCACATTGTTATGGATGTGTTTCTGGTGCGTTGATAATACTCTGGTGTGGTGTGTGGATGCCCAGCGTTTGTACAGTTTTGCTGCTTTGGGCGCGTCGTCATTTTAGAGTGAAGTGAATATGCATAGTGACTTGTGTATTGGCGGGGAATGTAGGGAAATTTACTCTGTATTTAACCACCCTTATCTAGTCTACTGTTGAAATTGTTGATCAGCCGTCATTGTTGTTAAGAGCCTGTGTGCGGCATAATATGTTCATTATATGGCTGTAACAGAGATGTGTAAGATGTGTGCATGTAGTTTACAGTTGCTTACTGAAGGCCCTGACTGAAACCGCACAGTACGCCACTGCGTATACGGGATGCCTAAATATACTTCAATATATTACCATTAAATCCTAATCAAATCATGACGAACTATATATAGTTGGAAAGGTCTCAGTCTCAAGATTCCACATTCTGTGATATGAGTAACATGGAGAGAGACATGTATACATTTGTGACAGAAAAATGCAAAAAGAAATGCAATGGGTTTGAATGGCACCCGGTGGCTGTTTGTGCTATAAAGCCTAAACAACCTTTTTATATCAACTTCAAATTTGTAACACAAATTATTAAGATACATGGCTTTAATTTTATGCCAAATTTGGATTAAAACCTATTTTGTAACATAGAATTTCTTTTAAAAGATTTATATAAAATATGTCTATATTGATTTATTAGCAGTGTTGGAAACAATTTTGCTGCTTAATATATTTTTGAACCTGTGATATTTTGTTCAGGATTCTTGGATGAATTGAAAGCTAAAAATAACAGCATTGATAATAAATGAACATACTGGTATGATCTCTGAAGGATTATGACACTGAAGAATATAAAACACAGAGTTTATGGAAAATAAAATGACTTATAGCATACTCTGGGAAATGTAACTGTTAGAGCTTGAGAATTAATGTAACTTGTTTGTCTACAAGCGTGAAAAGCATTTCCTTCCCCATTAATGGTAAACAAATATTGTGATACATATCAATATTGTATGAAAAATATACATTCATATATATGATAATATTTTTAGCCATATTTCCCAGGCCTAGGTGCAAGGGTGTTTTGGGTGGTTGCTATACAATTTCTGTGTGGTTACTAGGTGGTTTTGACTCGAAAGAGCCAGTCTCTGGAAATTATTCAGCTTCCTTCAATGTTTTATAAACAATATTAATATACTTATGCAATCACATGCTCACCTGAAGTGGAGTAAAGCAAATTGAACTAGCAATTTTTACACAAATTTCAAATCTTTGCTAAGCATAAAATAAGTATTTTGCATGTCAGACTATTAGCACAGAAATCACTCATATTTGCCTTAATTATGATGATGTGACTGTCCATCCATATACGGTCATCTCCTACCTTTCTTACTGCTGCGCCAGAATCGATCTCCCAGAATATCACCCACGTCCAGACTCATCTGCATGTTTGAACGGGTCTAACCGCACCACCACGTCTTCCCCATGTGGACAACACCACCCCATCTGAAACCCATTCCCCATAACACACAGGACCGGAGGGGGGCACAAGAAACAAGAGCTTCTTTTCATGTTCTGCCCACAAACACACAAAGTCCATAAATCTGTCCCGTCCTGCCCCCTCTATTCTCCCAGAGTCCCATACATCTGCCCCGCTCCAGCAACACTCACTTCCACACAAACACTGGCCTGTTCTGCCACACCAACTAGTTTAGCCTGCAATCAATGGGACGAGGTTTATTGATGTGCTGTGAAAGAGAGAGCAGGCTCTTGGTTTGGGGTTTCAGAGCCTAATTTGGCAGCACAACCAAATAAAACTTTCTTTAAGACGAGGAACTGTTCTCCACCATTAACTAAAACCAGGCATTTTGGAGGACAAAACTAATATGCAGTTAGTGGCTGGATCAGCTTCTGCAGTGTTTGGGATAACAGAACGTTTTGGACTGTTGATATGCATTATTAGAGATAGAGAGAAGGCCTTACAGCATGCGTGTCCTTCCCATAGCAACTCCACACCCAGACGCCTGATTTACTGCCTCCAGCTTTTGTGTCAGTTTAAGAGGCAGGCTTTGTCTTCAATAAGAGGATTCTGGTAGAGGTTCCTGTTCAACTGAATCTTTATTCGCATTGTTGTTCTTAAGGTGTTTATAACATTTCTGCAAAACTTTACATTTTAAAAGCTGTTCATGGCAGTGATTCTCAACTGGGTTTTACTTCAGGATGCAGACATGCACTTATTCGCTATCACAAAAGTACTTTATTTGCGTGTTTTATAGCCTTGTCGGTTAAACATTTCATTCACACGGTGGGCAGACTTGCACTTTTTTTTCTGAGCCCGTACATCTGAAGAGCGTGCACTAAAAAGCCTGTCTAACAGCGTCTGATAAATGAACAGAGTTATCTTTTGAGCTAACACTGTCCAAACACACAAGGTTTATGTATAGACTCAGTTGGTTATGTCTAAAATTAAAGTAAACAGCCGAGACAAATGGATGCGTGCCTGTATATTAGCTGCATGCAGCTCTTAAAGGGACAGTATTAAACATGCTGTCGACTGTAATTAAAGAGATAGTTCACCCTAAAATTGTATTTCTGTCATTATACACTCACTTACATGTTGTCCCAAACCTGTATTAATTTCTTTCTTGTGCTGAACACAAAACAAGGTATTTTGAAGAACGAGGGTAACCAAACAGTTGCTGGTCCACATTGACATTGATAGAAAGATCAAAATATTATGGAAGTCACCAGCAACTGTTTGACTTTCCACATTCTTCAAAATATGTTTATGTTCATAAGAAGAAAGAAACTCATTCATATTTAAAACTAAACACGAGTGAGTAAATTATGGTATAAATATAAAACACTAGAATCGACAGACAGATGACAGAATTATTATTATTTAATGCTGAAACAACAAAAACTAGGGCTGTAGTCAAGTCCACCTTTGTCGAGTCCAAGACAAGTCCAAGTCCAAAGAGGTTCGAGTCCGAGTCAAGTCCAAGTCCAAAGAGGTTCGAGTCCGAGTCAAGACCGAGTCCAAATAGGTTCGAGTCCAAGTCAAGTCCAAGTCCAAATGAGACGGTCAAAACAGAGAAAGAAAAATCTTCTTCAAAACCACATACTTAATTATTGATAATTTATGTGAGAGACGGCATATCTTCTATTCTAATATAATAATTTTGCATTATTGTTTGTAATGATCTAAAAGCATGTGCAGCAACACTGTAGGATCAAATTAGGCAATTTTATTTCTCCTTCTGAGATCCAGCTGTGGAGTTTTTGCCTCTGTAGTGGACATTCTATTTTAGTGTATTTCTCTGAGACTTCACATGTCACAGTTATAAGTCTGGATGTCCTGTACAGAGCACATTCAGGGCTTTATAGAGATACTAAATCTTTTTTAAACCCTCTCGTACGTCTTTAAAGATGGCTATATTTAATTTAGTGAAAAATTGTACATGCTTATGGAAATATGATTATATTCTGTAATGTCTTTTACATCTGAATCATTTTCAGATTGTTTGTCATAAAGCAACATCTCAGGAAAATGTTTTTATTCAAATATGACAGCCTGTTATGAAACAGGACATAATTTCATACATGTTCAATGTAGAGGACACCAGGACTAAAAGCATGTTTATTATGCATTTTGGGAGACAACAATTGAATAGGGAAATAAATTATATATCAGTTTGCTTATGAAATATTATATATTATTATGAAAATCTGGCCATGTATTACTCCCATTATGAAAATTATTTTTCAACATTCTGTCCCAACAGCAACACATTAATATGCAAATTAGATACAGTGTATAGGTACACTGTGTTTAATGGGAAACCAGTTTATGGAATTTCACTAATATTTGACCAATTCTCGATTTTGTAAGATTTTATCTAGTCAACTTGAAAATGTAACTACAACATGATTCAAGCAACTTTCTCTTTATTAACCCTCTAGTTAAAGAAAAGTATATTCTAAGTGCACCACACATGACGTTGTCTTCATGATGTAAATGTTAAACAAATCACTAAATATCTTTGCAGAAAAGATATTTCTAAAAACGAGGCACTCTAGTTATTAAAAGATGTTTAACTCACATCTTGTATTTCTTCTATTCCACTGCCCGCGTCAACACAAAAACATACTTTGTGTGAATGGCACCTAGAGAGCATCACACGTGAGCGGTTAATCATGTGCACCGACATGCGGTTGGATTGTTTTTTCTCTTTACTGTTATTACCAGTGTCTAATTCTAGCATTTGGTAATATTTCTATTCAAAATCGCGATTCCTCGATGTATAAAAAAATCTAATTGTGGCAAAGCATTAAATTCAAATGAATCGATAAAATCGGATAAATCGCCCAGCCATTGCCACAGTGTTTGCTTATTTTTTACTTTATTTACATTTTTGTGTAATTTATTTTATTTTACATCCAGGTGTAATCCATAGGTGAGGTAGGTCTGTCTTGGTGAAGAAAGCCGCAAGGCGAAGCTCTCGATTTACCGGTCAATCTACGTTCCTACTCTCACCTATGGTCATGAGCTTTGGGTCATGACCGAAAGGACAAGATTCCGGATACAGGCGGCCGAAATGAGCTTTCTCCGTAGGGTGGCTGGGCGCTCCCTTAGAGATAGGGTGAGAAGCTCAGTCACTCGGGAGGAGCAAGTAGAGCCGCTGCTCCTCCACATCGAGAGGGTCAGCTGAGGTGGCTCGGGCATCTGTTCCGGATGCCTCCTGGGCCTTCCGGGAAGGTGTTTCGGTAGCGTCCCACCAGGAGGAGGCCCGGGAAGACCTAGGACACGCTGGAGAGACTATGTCTCCCGGCTGGCCTGGGAACGCTTCGGTGTCCCCCCGGAAGAGCTGGAGGAAGTGTCAAGGGAGAGGGAAGTCTGAGCATCTCTGCTTTTTACAAGTTTGTAATTTTATATTAGGCTAATAGCATGGTAATGGTGTCTTTTTATTCGTTTTGTTAATTAAAGTCCCATGTTTATTGCAGCAAATGTGTCGTTGTAAGTTATAAATAAGCAATTGACCTGAAATGAAAGTAAAAGCAAAATGCGCACAGGGATTAATAAGGTATTTAAAAGCGAAGGGAAGTGAGAGGGAAAACTCCAACAAACTCTGTAAAACCAAACTGTATTATGCAACTTGCCGACAGCGTGTCTGTGGCCAAATTAAAAATGATTTATGCCTCCAAGCAGCATATAAAAAAAAATTCCATATAAAGAAACATTTTGTGAATGTGGCAAAACGGTTTTATTGTGATTATATTGTTTTCATAATCACTGGAAGCCAAAATTATAATGCGATTATTTTGAATAATTGCTGAATATATATATATATATATATATATATATATATTAGAGGTGGGCATAGATTAATTTTTTTAATCTAGATTAATCTAGATTAATTTTGGAATTAATCTAGATTAATCTAGATTAAAATGGCTCATTTGAATTCTGCCGAAGGCATTCAGAATATGTGTACTACCCAAATAATGACTAAAAGTAAGTCTTTGAGCACGGGTTTCTCAAGCCAGGTGGCGCATTAGACCAGGGGCTCATCTACTGTTTCAAAATGCATCACAAACTTTAATCTCTTCCGTCCCAATCCCACGAAAAAACTGGAGGAAAATCGTTCCACTCCCGGAAGAATGACTCCCATTCCTCCCACTCCCGTGTTGTTGTTTTTTGGTTTTGCCGATAACTGTCAATTACAGTAAAAATATAGTACAGATCACAGCGCGTGCCCACCTTATTAGTTGAATAAAAATTGTCGTTTTTGTTATTATATTGAACTGAAAGCCATCGTATTATGCACAGTGTTGCACAGATTCAATTTCATGTAAATCATCCATGCTAACACACACGTCTTATATTTTTTTAGACATTTCACTCTCTATAGATATATTTTTCTATGTACTGTATTTTTAGATATATTCGAAGTTTGAAGTTTCTCGCTCAAGTTCACATGAGACCTAAAGCGCATCCTGTTTGCTTAAAAGCGCATAGCGTTGTTATTCTGAGTGCACACAAATAAATGTAGAGTCTTTACAGATTCGAAAGATGTATTAGGCTACTTTTTCTGTATGACCAAAAATGACGGAGATTTTAAGAGCAAGACCGAGCCTGTCTTGCAGCAAGCGCTTCCACACAAACACTTCAATAGCACACATTTCTCTAGGTTAACATCATATTGAGCGGCCATGTAAAGTTGCTACTACATACATCTTTCAGATGAAAAGCCATATTTGAGGTTGATGAATGATAGGTGGCGTTTGGATGTCCTGCCCGATTGTATTACCACATAGACCAGCCGTTAACAATCTGTCCATCACGGACTGCGAGCCTCTAGTTCAAGACTCGTTCTCGCCCCTACAGTGCAATTCGGCTAGGTATACATCCGCTAAAATATCAGGGTGAAAGTCATCATAGCTTGCGTAGTATAGACCCAGCTCCCAACCCAACTTTGAGAATAGATTAGCGATATTTTTTATCGCCGATAAAGTCTCACGCTAACGCACGTTAACGCCCGATGCCCACCACTAATATATATATATATATATATATATATATATTTTGTATGATCGACCCACCAGTTGAAAACCGCTGTTTATTATAATCCATTATAAAGTTATCACTGCAGGGAATGTTTTCAGGATAAACAAATATCCTGCTAGTTGACAGTGTACATAAAACTACAGATGAGATGAGCTAACCACAGAAAACATTAGGGGTCGACCGATATGTGTTTTTCAGGGCCGATGCCGATACCGATTATTACAGATCAAGTAGACCGATAACCGATATTTTGAACCGATATACGTGTCTGGTGTAAAAATTTTAATGAATGACAAAATTAATAATAACAAGAGCTCTGACAAAATTTTTTCTTTAAATGCTTTTAAACATGTCTTTAAATCTGAAAACTGTTAATAACAACAACATTAAATAAACAGTAATATTAATAATATTAATAATCACATAAGTGAAAGTTTAAAACTTAAAGTAAACATATTCAGCGTATTGTGTGATTATTCTCAACAAAAGTTGTAATAATTGTTGTAGTTGTATTACGTATACAGTAATATATTCGGCTAAACCGAACTTATATTTTGACAGGTTGCCATGAGGACCTTTTAAGTTTCTGCAGCCTATGTTTATATGATATGACGATCGTTTTACTCAAATGCTCATGAAGTGACTCTCCGAGCAGTTCTGGGGATGTTGTTCATGTATTTATGTCCTCTTTTAGTGAGACAGCAGATGCTGAAAAAACCGTGAGCATCACGCTCTTCAGTATGTATGTGTGCAGTAAATGAAACCGCACGTCTGTGTCATTCATTAACAGAGATGCAAAACATGCAGGATTCATATTTAAATAGTGTTTTTGCAGCTTAATATTTATAGATACTAGTCCATAGCGCGAGTCGATTTAAGTGTACTGACCTACTTTTGATGAATTCATTCAAACTTCGACAAATTCCATGGCATTCCGCGTTATATGGTAAATTCCATTATATGACTGCATTCCGTGATTCCGCCCGCATTTTCTGCATCGCGTACATCATAGGTTATATTGAGGTGTTTTGCAACTTCAGTGTAGTGGATTGTGATTTATTGCAACTTCAGCAACGTCTGCTGCTGCCTTACCTTTGAGAGACAACTGATGCGTGATCACTGAGGCAGCTCCAGATAGCAAGTGCTTTCGGTGTGAGACTGCCTTCAGTTTTCCGCGTTGATTGGTCAGACTCGTGACTCCCTACATATCAGATGAGCGGTGGGCGGAGATTGCTCTAGGCCACAGAGTGTTGAGCTCAGACAGGCTGCATCGAGCCAAATAGTTCATTTAAACATTAAATAATTTCACCTGTATTATTTATTCACCAATAAATAATGTCACCTTTAAATAGTATGTTTGTTTGCATAAAAAAATAAAAATTTAAAAAATTATCGGCAAATCTGTTTTGAAATGGCCGATATCGATAATCGTAAAAATGCTTAATATCGGCGCCGATAATCGGCCAGGCCGATAATCGGTCGACCCCTAGAAAACATTATATATTAAACTAAATAAATAACAGGAGGTGCGGTTCATCGTCTCCAGTACAAACACATCTGTGAGTCTTTAACCACGACACTTCTGAAATGCTTCAGATTCCTGTCTACACGTTACTCATGTTTCAGTGGCATTCATTGTGAAATCAAAAATCAAGCTTTCGCAAGTCTTCTGAAAAAGATGGTTTGGAGGAAAATTCACCATGTTTTAGTCAAATCTGTACTTGCATACTAAATCTATAATTGTGGAATGCATTGAGGTCTCATATGAGTTGCCATAGTCTAACAAATAAACCGTTTCTATGCAACAACTATGTTCTGCAGCGGTTTGTATGCATTTTTCTGTTCTGCAGAAATCTATTCAGAGGCACGTATTTCCAGTAGAGCCTATGATGCAACTAACTCTATAAAAAGAAACTTTTAAAGCAAATTTTTTAAAGTATGGAATTAAATTAAATGTGTAAAATGATCAAAGTAAATAAGTCAATTTAACGTGGCCAGTTACAGTTTTATGAGCAATTTCTACTTAATTCATGTTAAGTCTGAAATACTCAAGTAAATTTTACACAGTCACGGTTTGTAAACTTTACTCAAACAATATAAGATCATGCTATTAAAGAATGTGGTTCACTTGCAACCACATTCATAACAAGATCAACACATTCATAACAAGATCAACACATTCTTGTTATGGATGTGGTTCACTTACAACAACAATCAACAATGCTCCAGATATGCGTAATCTCTTCAGAACATTTAATTCTCTCCTCTGTCCCCCTTCACCACCTCCCACCACGTCTATAACAGCTGATGACTTTGCAACTTTTTTTACAAACAAAACTAAAACAATCAGTAGTCAGTTTTCACCTCCACTCACACAGGACCCCCAACCAACTAGATCCACTGCTCAAACTCCCATCTTCTCCTTCTGTCCCCTCACTGAGGCGGAAGTATCCAAACTTCTCCTCTCCAGCCATCCTACAACATGTCCTCTAGACCCTATCCCCTCACACCTTCTCCAAGCAATCTCTCCCGCACTCTTACCAGCACTCACACATTATCAACACATCTCTCCTCACAGGCATCTTCCCCACTGCATTCAAGCAGGCTCGGGTATCCCCACTGCTCAAAAACCTACATTAAACACTTCTCTTTAGAAAACTACAGACCTGTCTCTCTCCTTCCATTCATTGCCAAAACACTCGAACGAGTTGTCTTCAACCAGGTCTCATTGTTTCTTTCACAGAACAACAAACTGGACGCTAAACAGTCAGGTTTCAGGAGTGGCCATTCAACTGAGACTGCGCTACTCGGTCACTGAAGCCCTGCAATGCAAAAGCCGATTCCAAATCATCAGTCCTCATTCTGCTGGATCTGTCTGCCGCTTTTGACACTGTCAATCATCAGATCCTCCTGTCCACCCTCTCATCACTGGATATCATTGGGATTCCACTTCGCTGGTTTGAATCCTATCTCACTGGTCGGTCTTTCAGGGTGGCCTGGGAGGAGGTATCCAAAGCACATAAATTGGTCACTGGGGTTCCCCAGGATCGGTTCTTGGACCCTCCTCTTCTCCACATACACTACATCACTGGCTCCCATCATACAGGCACATGGCTTCTCTACCATTTCTATGCTGATGACACACAGCTCTATCTCTCATTTCGACCAGATGATCCAACGGTAGCTGCACGGATCTCAGGCTGCCTGGCGGACATCTCGGCATGGATGAAAGAACACCATCTACAGCTCAACCTGGCAAAGACTGAGCTTCTTGTCTTCCCTGCAACTCCAACTCTACAGCATGATTTCACGATTCAGTTAGGTTCATCAACAATTACCCCATCAGCTTCGTCAGAAATCTTGGTGTAATCTTCGATGGCCAGCTGACCTTCAAAGAGCACATTGCAAAGACTGCTCGATCTTGCAGGTTTGCATTGCACAACATCAGAAAGATCAGGCCCTTTCTGACAGAGCATGCTGCACAACTTCTTGTCCAGGCCCTTGTCATTTCTAGACTGGACTACTGCAATGCTCTTCTAGCTGGACTTCCATCAAACACAATCAAACCTCTACAAATGATTCAGAATGCAGCGGCACGACTGGTCTTCAACGAGCCCAAAAGAGTCCATGTTACACCTCTCTTTGTGTCCTTGCACTGGCTACCAGTTGCAGCTCGCATCCAGTTCAAGACACTGATGCTTGCATATAGAATAACCACAGGCTCAGCACCCACCTACTTCCACTCACTATTACGAATTTACATCCCCTCCAGAAGTCTGAGATCTGCTAGTGAGCGACGCCTCGTGGTACCATCACAGAGAGGCTCAAAATCACTCTCCAGAACATTCTCTTTCACCGTTCCTGGCTGGTGGAATGAACTTCCCACCCCCATCCGGAATAATGGATCCCTGTCAATCTTCAAGCAACAACTGAAAACTCATCTCTTTCAACTCTACTTGACTACTTAAAAAAAAAAAAAAAAATCTTCATCTTTCTCTTTATCTTTCTCTCCTTCCCTTGCTAGCTTGTACTTATTTGAACAATGCCTGAGACTTGGTGTTATTGGCACTTCCTCTGTATGTTTGCCTCTTCAAGATTAATCGCTTTATGTACTCCCCAATTGTAAGTCGCTTTGGATAAAAGCGTCTGCTAAATGACTAAATGTAAATGTAAATGTACAAACATGTAAGCAAGCTTGATCCTTTTTATGTCTAATCAATAGAATTATTACCTACATAAACACAGAGAGCTCAATGCTTGGTACACAATGACAGTAAAAAGTGCTTGAGAAGAGGTCATTTAAAGCAGAAAATTATCTCCAGATGTCACAAAACAGCACGTTACTAAACCTAACAACAAAAGTGTTCATAAAAGAATCTAAAAGCAACTCAAAAACAGTGAAAATGTAACCGTATTAATTATTCATGCCCCAGTGCATGATGGGAACAACAGGATCATAACTTTGCTATTTACTTAAAGACAAATAATTACAAATAAAATATACTCATTAAGTTCAAAGCTTAACTTGAGCACTAATACAGAATTGACTCTTTTATATTATTATTCTTGTCTGAACCTAATTATTTAATGTAGAAATGACATTTGTTTCTCTGCAGTATGTGCTTCACTACAAAAATCAGTGTAGGTAGGTAATATAAAAACAAGTGTGCTGTGAAGGCAGCGTGCGTGTTTGAGCCGTGAGTCAGCAGGACGTCAGGGTGTGGTCAGCCGGGCCTGCGGTCGCCATGGCAACATGAGTCACACACACACACACACACACACACACACACACACACAGTCTGCACTGGACTTAGGTCAGGGCTACCTAGCAACAGCAGCGCAAAAAGAAAATCCTGTGCATTCGCATCCCAGCCGAACCTCAGAAGCGATTATTCACCAACAGGGTCACATACATAAAACGTTAGTATGCATATCAGTCGGTAACATACTGTACACCCGCCAGCATGCGTTTTAACAGCCTCTGCTCATTAAAAGTTCAGTTGCTTCTTTCCAGAGGAAATTATGTTTTATTCATCTGAGAAAGAGTCGTGGGAATATGATAAACATATAATTTGACTGTCAGATATTATCAGCGATCTCTCTGACTGGTTTCACCAGGCCTGTTCACTACTGCTGTAGATTGAGCGTATAGTTTTACTTCAGACAGCACATCCCTTTAGCACCAGCTGCTAAACCGGGTTTAAATTAGACTCAGACTAGCTAAACTAGTGTATGACAGGTTTAACTGGTCAGTCAGTTGTGAACTGCGGAAATAAGTCATGTTTGTTTTTTTCTTATAGCAATTTGATGCTTGGTATCCTATAGTGTCCTTGTTACAAGATCTTATTTTATTAAAAAAAAAAAAAAAACTTTTATTCATCAAGGATGCATTAAATTGATCAAAATTAACAGTAAAGGCATTTATAATGCTACAAAATATTTATATTTCAAATAAATGCTGTTCTTTTGTACTTTCTATTCATCTGCAATCTGTGAAAATACACCATATTTTGAAGGACTCATATCACCCTGCACGTAACTTATTTGAACTGTTGCCATCTGGGAAACGGTAAAAACACGTACCACAAGATTCAAGAATAGCTTTTATCCTAAAGCTATAACCATACTGAACACTGAACTGAAAATACATTCTTGACATGTAAGAAGAACCAAACATGTGCAATTATATTGAGCACTTTATTTCACGGTGGAAAAATATAATTAATAGTATAATTTTTTTATTTTATAAAATTATCAGTAGCTGTATACGTTGGTATTTATAATGTTGTTGTATGCAAGTGCAATGACAATAAACAATCTGAATCTGAATCTGTGAATCATGAAAAATAACATGCATCACAGTTTTACAAAAATACTGTGTTGCACAACTGTTTTTAACATTGATAATAATCATAAATGTTTCTTAAGCAGCCAATCAGTATATTATTATGATTTCTGAAGATCATGTGACACTGAAGACTGGAGTAATGATGCTGAAAATACAGAAATAAATTACAGTTTAACAGATATTCTCATTGAAAACAGCTATTGTAATAATATTTCAAAATATTTGTGTTCTTAAGGAATTTGTATCAAATAAATAGTGAGCAAAAAAAAACAATTATAAATATTACTGACCCCAAACTTTTGAATCTAATTTAATCTAATATTATTACAATGCCACTAACAATAACTATGTGGAGAATATAATTTAAAAAAGCATGTCGTTCACTACTTACTACTTATGAATTATTTTATTTTGAATATTACGTAATAAACTATTTATTTATTATTTTCTTTCATATATGAAATGAATATTTCTATATTAATAGTCATTATTATTTCACCCGATAAACCTGATAAGCAGGAATTGTGTTAAGCATTTGATCGTGTAACACAGATGAAAGTAAACACTGATATCTGAGCTGCATCAGGTGATCAACAGCTGTTTTCAGTTATCAAAAACACATCAAATAACCGATAAGAGAGATATCGACTGATAGTGGCAGCTCTTTCATGTCAGTTCTGTGAGATTGCCATCTATCTCACCGCCGAGGCAAATCTCCTCTAGACGAAATTCCTCCCGTGAATCAATCAAAACCTTGCCCAATTCCAGAGCATGGAGTACTTTATGATCTCTCTGTAACTCATAAAGCACACTGTGTCAGTTTAGTTTTGTCTCCTCCTGCAGGGAAAGGCCAGTGAACACCCAGCTGAATGTCTGGATCTGTGCAGCCTTTGATTCCCACACTACAGACCTCATCCGATCAAACACACTAAATCACAACAGCTAATATCTCATATCAGCAGCTCTGGGATCATTTCTCCCTCAGTCCATTGTTACGCATTAAACAGCCCAGAAACTTCGGGAAGCTGCCCAAATGTGCCTTCATACACCTCATTTACAGTAGGGCTTATTTTCCACTGGATATGCATTACTACTGACAGTTTGGCTTTTAATAGCACAGTTCTCTATCATAAGTTCACTTACGCTGCATGAAAGCTCTTCATGCTTTGGGAACGCCTTCTGCATGACCGATGTCTGAAGCCCTTATAGAATCACACCAATTCATTGGCTGATGGTGCGACGCCGCCCCTGACGCACTCACGTCGTCAGCTTATACCGGCGAACGCGCCATCTACTCCTCAGATTTCTCTGCCTTCACGATGCGGCCATACTACCCTTCGGTTTGCGATTTTCTGTCCCAAAAATATTATACTTCGGACACGGATTCTCCGTTTGCACTTCGGCGACTGCTTACAGTGGAACTTTGTTCTCCTCGCGGTGAAGTGCCATGGAATATCGCCGTTGTCAACCGCCGCATGCTCGATTTATCGCGAGCAATGACCAGCACAGTAAGTGTGTTAAGTGTTTGGGGTTTTCGCATGCACGCGAGGCGGATTATGGGGTTTCTAAATGCACATTTTGTTAATTAATATCTTTATCCCAACACGGGGGCACGTGCCAGTGCAGCATCCATGCATTTTGTGAACGTTCTCGGTGCCAAGGCCAGGCCGAAGGGCAGGACCTTGTATTGGTAAGCCTTCCCTCCAAAGGCAAACCGAAGGAACTTCCTGTGTCGCTGAATGACCTGGATGTGAAAATATGCATCCTTTAGGTCGATAGTGACAAACCAGTCCCCTCCTTGAATCTGAGACATGATCGTCTTCATCGTCAGCATCTTGAACTTCCCTTTGTAAAGGGAAAAATTCAGACGCCGCAGATCCAGAATGGGCCTTAGGCCGCCATCTCTCTTCGGAACAAGGAAGTAGCGGCTGAAGAACCCTCGTTCGATGTCCGACTGAGGTATTTCCTCTATCGCTCCTTCTGTAGAAGGGAGGAAAGTTCTTGTTGTAGAACAGAAGCCTTGGAGGCACTGTTTACTACTGTCAGCTGAACCCCGTCGAAGTGCGGGGGATTTCTCCCAAACTGAAGTGTGTAGCCAGACCGAATTGTGCGGAGAACCCAAAGCGATACCCCTGGTAGATGCTCCCATTCGTGAATGAAATGCTATAGTGGAAGCAGAGTGTCGTGCAAAGGAAGTTTGTAAGGCTGTAATAAACTCATAGCTGCTTAGTTTGGGTTTGGGCTTATAACGCTTTAACAAAATCATCCCTATGAGAAAAATGAATGAAAAAACACACTCGATTTTTCCTCATCTGGTTCTGGCCAGTGTGACAGAGGACCTTATAGTGACACCTGTCTGTGTGGATGTCTTATCACACACAACAAAGCTTCATTAACTGTATTTGCAGCTATTTTTGTCACCCAACTTGAGCAACTAAAAGTGTCTAGTGCATACAAACGAATAATATAATATGCTCATTATAATTAGTAGGCACTGTGGCAGTCTAATAAGTGCAGAATTATTAGCAATATTGCAGAAACTTTATGTAGGGAAAGTTTTTCTGCCATGGGACTAAAAAATAAAAAAGTTAATTGCAAAATATAAACTGAGATATATAGATATATAGATATAAACTCACAACTGTGAGAAGAAAATATAAACTCACAAATCTGACTTTTTTTCTCAAAACTGCAAGGGAAAAAGTCTGAATTGTGAGTTAAAACATCCTAATTATCGTTTTCATTAATTCATTCAACAATTCATTCATTCATTCATTCATCAATTCATTAATTCATTAATTCATTCATCAATTCATTAATTAATTCATCAATTCATTAATTCATTCATCAATTCAATTATTAATTAATTCATGCATCAATTCATTAATTAATTAATTCATGCATCAATTAATTCATTCATTCATCAATTCCTTCATTCATTCATCAATTCCTTAATTCGTTGATTCATTCATCAATTAATTAATTAATTAATTAAATTAATTCATTCATTCATCAATTCATTCATTCATTCAGTCATTCCTTCATTCATTAATTAAATTCATTCATTCATTTATCAATTCCTTCATTCAATCATTAATTCATTCATCAATTAATTAATTCATTCATTCATTCATCAATTCATTCATTCATTCAATTCCTTCATTCATTCATTCATTCATTTAATTCCTTCATTCATTCATTCATTCATTCATTTATCAATTAATTAATTTGTTCATCAATTCATTCATTCATACATTCATCAATTCACTCATTCATCCATTAATTCATTCATCCATTCATCAATTCATTCATTCATCAATTCATTCATCAATTCATTCATTCATCCCTTCATTCATTCATCAATTCCTTCATTCATTCATTCATTCATTATTTCATTCATTCATTCCTTCATTAATTCATACATTCATTCATTATTTCATTAATTCATTCATTCATTCAACCATTCAATAATTTATTCATCAATTCCTTCATTCATTCATTCCTTCATTCATTAATTCATTCATCAATTCATTAATTCATCCATTCCTTAATTTATTCCTTCATTCATCAATTCATTCATCAATTCATTCATCCATCAATTCCTTTATTCATCCATTCCTTCATTCCTTCCTTCATTCATTCCTTCCTTCCTTCATTCATTCCTTCATTCATTCCTTCATTAATTCATCCATTCATTCATTATTTCATTCATTCATTCATTCATTCAACCATTCAAGAATTTATTCATCAATTCCTTCATTCATTCATTCCTTCATTCATTAATTCATTCATCAATTCATTAATTCATCCATTCCTTAATTTATTCCTTCATTCATCAATTCATTCATCAATTCATTCATCCATCAATTCCTTTATTCATCCATTCCTTCATTCATTCCTTCCTTCATTCCTTCCTTCATTCATTCATTCCTTCATTCATTCCTTCATTCATTCCTTCATTCATTCATTCATTCGTATCCTGTGGTAAAAACAAGTTTCCATATATAATGCTATTAAGCCTCAGTCATTAAAACCAAATACAAATTTTAAAACAAAGTGAAACAAACCTGTGAACAAACACATCTTAAGACATAAAACTACTAAGAAAGGATGATAGCTTCTGCTTCATGCTGGTAATGGCATAACCTAAACCTGACGTTATCTGTGTGTGTGTGTGTGTGTGTGTGTGTGTGTGTGTGTGTGTGTGTGTGTGTGTGTGTGTGTGCGTGTGTGTGTGTGTGTGTGTGTGTGCGTATTTGTGTGCCGCCTTCTCAAGTTACAGTACAGAGGGTCTAAAGAAGGTTTGATTTCTTTAGAGAACAATGAAAATAAACTCCACCCTAGGAAGTGAAAGGCAGATAATCTAATGGAATAATGTACCTGGCCGCTCTTTACACACCGCAGGCTGACAGTACACCCAGTGGATGTTTATGACCCGGTTTTCAAAGACAGCTGTGAGACCTGTATGTGCTGAAGAACAATGTCCATCTCTACAAAAGAGCCCTACCACACCCTCCCTCAGCAGTCGACACTGGCTTACACCCTACTGCGGATTGCATTCATCTGTATAGTAACTCAACTGCTATGGAGAAAAGTCTATGAAAGCTGCCACCTTTGAGTGTTTTCTGAGCTCAGATGAGTGTAAAACAGAGCCGAGGGTTGTTTTCTAGCACTGATGAGAGTCGTGGTGTGTAATACTTGTGGTTCCAGCTCATCAAGACAGCAAATGAAGAGAAAAGTGTTGCAACTCACCTGGAAAAGACAAACACACAAAGAAAAAGGACATTAGTTCACAGCGTGTGGATATAGGGCATCTAATTACAAGAGATTCAACAGTGAGTTACCGTATAGGACGTCTATGCCAGCACACAGACCTCAGGGTAAATTCATATCGATGCATTATAACAGAATGAAACGACGCATGCCTTTCAGTGCAAAACAAATGTGTTTCACACACTGCCACCTGCTGAGCGTTCAGTGTTACTGAGCACACAGACACATGAGGGACTGCTTGAAACACATATATCTATTACATTTCATCAAACATGTATGATATGTGCCTATGATGTCTCTTCTGTTCACCAAGGCTGCATTGATTTGATTGAAAATAAAGGAAAAACTGTGTTATTGTGAAATATCATTACAGTTTAAAATAACAGTTATCTGTGTGAATATCTGTTCAACTAATTTATTTCTGTATTTTCAGCATCATTACTCCAGTCTTCAGTGTCACATGATCTTCAGAAATCATAATAATATGCTGCTCAAGAAGCATTTCTGATTATTATCAATGTTGAATACAGTTATGCTGCACAATATGTTTCTGGAAACTGTGATATACTTAATTTTTCTGGATTCACAGATGAACAGAAAGCTCAAAAGCACAGCACTTATTTAAAACAGAAATATTTTTAGCACATTATACATAATTTGATCAATTTAATGCATCTTTGCTGAATAAAATGTAAAGTGTTAATAAACATCCCAAACTCTTGAGCGGTGTACATATTACAAACACATCCTAACCAATACAGATGCTCATTTAGTATACAATAAATGTTGCATAAAAGCTTCATTTCTGCACATAAAATATAATGTACTGTCATTTAAAACATATTCATATGTAGCTCTGCTAGTTAAGTCTCTTGCACCATTTAATGCTTCACTCTCACATAAAATAATCATAAATTAATATTTCATGTCTATTTATTTACTTATTTTTGTTAGTTGAGGCTTATTTTAAGATAGCATCTGACTGACTGTGTATTATACACAGTACCCTTAAATACTGAAAGATCCTTCTGTGCCCATTAATGACAGCTGGACAGAGGACAATCTTCAGGCATGCTCTGGTCAAAGGATGACAGACATGGAAGGTCACCGAGAGACATGTTCACTATCAGTGTGTTAAACACAAGACCTCTCCTCTGAATATTTCCAGAAGCTCACAGAGCGTGACACGACAGCGAGTGAATGCCAGTGAGATCTGGGCTCAGAGTGAGATGTCAGAGCAGAACAGAGAGCTTCGATTCATTTCCCAAATGCAACACAACCACAGAACAGAGCGTTCAGCTGTAATGATTCTGGTCATGTTCTTATAAACGGCAGATGTTGCGTGTGAGAGTGTGTGAGTTCATACAGTATGTGTGTGTGAGTTTGCACGTACGTCTTCATTCATATCTGCATGTGTTTAAATGGATCACCGGAGACCACCAGCAGTCAAATGTCTGCACTCACACTGATAAAGCCATCAAAACTGATATAATACAACAATGAGGATAGTGTAGTGAGCAAGAAACATTTAGAGCAACACCAAGGACATGTGTTCACTTTCCAGGGAACTAAAAAATGTGCTCCTGTGCAATGCACGTCGCTTCGGATAAAAGTGTCTGCTGAATGCATAAATATTAACTATTGAAAGAAGGACGGGTATGATTAGCATGATGATGATTTTACTTCATTATTTGCTCCAAATCATCCATTAAAAATACTACAATTACTAATTTAATTAAACAATAAAAATGTATACTTTTTAAAGAAACTGCCACTGTATGTAAAACTTGATTTTGTCAACAAAACTAGGCTCAAGAATTTAAGCAGACACCTTTAGATTTTCAAAGTCACGAGAAATATGAAATCTTAACTTTTCTTTCACAAACATCTGACTGAAATATTTAAGCCTAAATTTAAGATGTATATATTTGAATTAACTAATAAGCTTAACATGATGCATATTTTTGTCTGTCATCCATAAATCAAACAGGTTTTAGCATTGCATTATTGTTAACTATTTGCATCTAATTAATTTTATTTTGAAAATTCAATGAAATCATATTTCTTAAAAGCATTAATCGGCTTATTGTGAAAATTAAACTTATTCTGTTAAAACATATGAAAATGTTTAAAATGCAGCTAGCTATTTATGAAACAAACTAAATTAGATGAAATTTATGAGATTGAAACAAAGTAGATTTATTGACGATATATTGAGTATTTAAAACACATTTATTTTATTAGTACTAATACAGAAATCTGACTGACAAATATGCATCACATTAAGTTTATTAGTGTGTTTATGATAAAACTGAGTTATGGATCCAAACGGATAGAAGTATTATACGCAATTAAAATACATTAATATATAAAAATTAATAAATACATAAAAGCCTAAATTGTATTTATTTATTATTTAATGAGGTACTTTGAAATTGCATCTATTATGTGCACAAACATGGCCTGAATAAAAAATATTATAAAAAATGGCCAAAAATATATTTCAAATAAATTATGCAAAGACAAAATGTCCTAAACATTAAACAAGAGCACGTTTGTGTCAGCGGATCTAAATACATGTTGATATTGCTGAGCCGAAATTGAATTGACTAAAAAGTGGCCCCAGCATCCATCCAATCACAGCCCTGCGCATCCCATCATGCACTGCCTTCTAGAGCCTGTTCTTATCTAATCAGTTACTTCAATCTCATTCATTTGTAATAAAAGCTGGTTTGGTTATAGTTATTTCTCCCAAACTCCCAGTAACGTTAATTGAGTTTACTGTTTAAACAGAACCAATACATTTTTATAAACTGCATATGGTACTACAGATATGAATGTAACACTTGATTTGAATTATTCTGACGAGCCACTTGTTAGAAACCAAAGCCAGTCTCATACGACACCCGTGAGTGTGTTATCTGTGCTTCCTGAGCCAGTCAGCACTTTACACCTGCTGTCTACACGTCCACCCTGTTACCCAACACAAGCGTCTCCTACCTTTCCTGGAGCAGTACAGATCCATCCTCCAGTGTTTCTCTGTTCTATTCGCTCTAGTTAAACACTGTTTTCCTCAGTCACGTCTCTGTCTCTGGTTGTATCCAGAGCTGCAGGTGAAAGCGTTTCTCCTCCCACCAGATATTCCCACACTACCAGTGGCTGAGAGCCGCTTTGTAGAAAAGAGGGTGTATCAGTAAAACAGCAATAAACCTCCACTCCAAATCCGTGGCCTTTGTTGAAATGCAACTCCGGTCTAAAGCAGTGTGTGTAACCTATCACACACACACACACACACACACACACACACACTCACACACGTAAACACAGACACAGACGCACACACAGACACACACACACACACACACACACCCACTCGCACACAAGCACGCACACAGGCACACAGACACACACACGCACGCACACAGACTCACACACGCATACACAGACACAGGCACACACACACACACACACACACACACACACACACACACAGACAGACACACACACGCACGCACACAGACGCACACAAACGTACACAGACACAGACACACACACACACACACACACACACAACGTGCACACACAGACAAACACACACACATACAATGACTGCACAGAGCAATTACATTCAGTCAAAGTTCACGTGTCATTTCTGCATCGCAATACATAATTACAAAAATTACAAAATCGCTGCTTTAAGACACAGAGCTGGTGATGTGAGAGTCAAAAAAGTCTATAAAGAAATAAAATCATAATATAGATCATAATCCCTGTCATTCATTAACATTATCAGAGGATTTACTGCGGATATCTCTAGAGACTCATAATAATTTGATAAATCATTAAACTAATAAACAATACTTTACCACCATAATAATCACCACCTCACGGCACACTGGGGAATCAATTACAAAAAGTCAAACATGCCACTGGAGGGAAACTAGTTATAAATATCCATGCTGGTGATTCATCTGTTTAGTCTGAATCCAGAGTCAACAGCAGTAAACACTGCTTACGGTCAGAAACAGCCTGTGTGGCCCATTCTGAACAAATCAATCACACACAGTCGTGTCTGAGCGAAGGAGTCTCTGATCATTAGCTGCTGGCAGACTCATACATCCCAAATCAGCAAAACTAAAACTGGCTTGCTGGAAACCTTGTAGTTCAGGCCGCAAACAACGAGAGCGGGGTCAATACAGAGCCCAGTCTTGCTAGAGCAGCTCAAACTCACTCCTTTCCCATCGAGCAGGTATTTCACACAATTACAATGAGAGCAGCTCTCTTCACAAAGCACTCAGTGATGCTGCTGTAATTATTATGTTGTCCTTTCTCCTACTGTAGAGTTATAATCTAAGCATTAAGTTACTTGGGAATGTGTAATTTACTTCGGACTACAATCTCAGTAAAAATGAAGGACTCTAGAGCATTACTGATCACAGTAAATGTTTTGTTGTGTCTGTATACAGTGAGGCATATTCAACAGTGAGTTTCCATACAAAACATATGTAAAGGGTTAGGAGTCTCAGGTATAGTAAGTGAACTTAGAGCCAAATCCTACATTTAAAGGTGGCAAGTAAAAACTGAGATATCAATGTAATGAAACAGCTAAGTAACAATACAAATAGATCAGTGGTCTGAATTACTTTGTTTTAGTACATAGAACACAAAAGACGAGTTCTGCATAATATTTTTGAAGGAAGTCTCTTCTGCTCACCAAGACTGCATTTATTTGATCAAAGATACAGGACAAAAACTGTAAAATTGTTAAATATTGTTACAGTTTAAAATAGCTGTTTTCTATGTGAATGTGTGCTAAAATGTAATTTATTTCGGTGATCAATGCTGTATTTTCAGTATCATTACTGCAGTCTTCAGTGTCACATGATCTTCAGAAATCATAATAATATGCTTATTTGCTGCTCAAGAAACATTTCTGATTATTAACAATGTTGAAATTTAATTTTTTTGTAACATTATAAATATCTTTACTGTAACTTTTGATCAATTTAATGTATCCTTGCTGAATAAGTGTTAAAGTCTTTAAAATAAAATAAATAAAGCTTTGCACACTAAGTCCAAATTCTCGTCTGAAATTTTTGCACGTTAAAAAATAAATACGACCTCACGTTGTGTCAATCACGTTTACACACTGCCTCCGAAACTTTTGTTATAAATAATTCGGACCATTTCCTGTGTTTTTGCATCCATAGCACGCATTTTGATAGGAAAGGATGACTAATACGAAAAATAACAAATAAAAACAAAAAAACGCATAAAAACTTTTCTGACTTTTTGCACACGAAAATTTAGTGGACCTTTACTGACCCCAAATTTTGAACAATATAGTTTATGCTACACTTGCGACAAGATCCATTATAACAGAACCAGAAAAACAGCCAATAAACTACCAAAGGTATGAGAGACTCTGACACAGCACACATAACAATGAGCCTTTCATCTCAAAAGAACAGATTCCACTCAAGTAAACACATCTGTAAATCTTCACGTGCCCCATGCTGTCTTCCTGCCTTTGTGCTCTTTGAGCTCAGAGGCAACAGACTAAACACACACACACACACACACACACACACATGCTCGTACACACTTATGAGGGAGTCCTTTTAAACTCACACGCATGCATGTGAACAGAACTCAGCTTTTACCATGGTATTTTGTGCTTTGCTTTGCTCTGCTCTCTGCTGTGAATGTGAACGGAGGTGAGCTATATAAGCAGAAGAGGGCGATGTTTTCCCAGCAACTCTTTATTTCTGACAGATTAAACTGCATCGTCACAAACTTAAAACCCCAAAAGTGTGTTACTTAGGAGATACCCAGAGCATTATGAAAACATCTGGCTGTTTATTGTTGTGTTTGTGACTAAACAAAACTGAACTGAACTGAAAATGGAAATGGAAATGGAAATTGAAATTGAAATTGAAATTGAAATTGAAATTGAAATTAAATAAATAAAAAATAAATAAAATAAAAATATCAGCACTAGAATTACTACCTGGTAATAAATAAAAACTAAAACTGAAATATCAAAAGACAAAGTTTTAGTTTATTTATTTACCAGTTAGTAAATTAAATTTAATTAAATAAAAATAAATAAAATAAATAAAAAAGAAAATAAAAATAAAATTAAAATAAAAATAAAATAAAAATCAGCACTAAAATTACTACCTGGTAATAAATAAAAACTAAAACTAAAACTGAAATACAAAGACAAAGTTTTAGTTTATTCATTTACCAGTAAATTAAATTAAATTAAATTAAATAAAAAATAAATTAAATTAAATTAAATAAACACTACAATTACTACCTGGTAATAAATAAAAACTAAAACTGAAATACAAAGACAAAGTTTTAGTTTATTTATTTACCAGTTAGTCATTTTAGTGCTTCAACCTATTTCATAGGCAATATTTAAGTTTTTAGTTTACATTTTTTTGTATAATATTTATATTTTATTTCAGCTTTATTTCAATTAACGAATACTTTTTTTCAGCTTTAGTTATCAGTAATAACCCTGCTCATTTGTAATTTAAATCATGAAATTCATAAATCTATGAATGTCTAAAGTCAATCACAACCTGGTATTTATGCATGAATAAAGTGCTTTCTTGTGGAGGGGTAATAAATGTGAGGGTCTACAGCAGAGTAACAACAACTGAGGAAACTCAGACTCGGGCCACTGGACAAGAGAAGAAATGAAGACAGACGAGACTGATGTCACAGTTTGAATCTGGCACGCTTAACACGCTGAATACTAACCACACATACAGCGGCTGTCCAACAAAGCCTGCACAACATCACTACTTGTTTACCAAGAACAGCGACTCAACTGCATTCTGGGCTTCGGCTCGGAGACCACCAGAGTGACTGCTATCTAGAAAGGAGTCAGCGTCTGGTTAGCAGGACCTGTGAGCCACTTATTATAAAAACAAATTAGTATTGATTTTAAGTTAAGCTGAATGTTACATTAATAGAGATGTCGATCTTTCTTAGATTGTTGAAGAGAACACTAATCAATCTAATAGACAACTAAAGCTAAAACAACTATTAATTATGAATAACAAATAATGCTTATACTAAATTGGCTTTATGTAATTATGTAATGCCAACTTTTTCTACATTTGACCGAGTTTGTCTGACAAAATGGAAAACGTTGTATAGTGTATGTTTTCATTTGTCTTGTGTGCAAACATACATGTATATACATACATTAAGTATTAATTTATTTGTGAATAAGTAGAATGTAACACGAATGTTGAAGATGTTCTTGTGGCGTCATCAACCAATCAGAGTCAGTTTCCTGTGTTTCCAGAGTGATGCGTCACATGGAGTTTGCTCAAGCTCAGTTGATTTGCTCAAAAAAAGCCCATGTGTCCCTGGAGCACAAAAGCAGTGTTAAGTCGCTGGGGTATATTTGTAGCAATAGCCAAAAATACATTGTATGGGTCAAAATTATCCAGTTTTCTTTTATGACAAAATCATTAGGATATTAAGATCATGTTCCATGAAGATATTTAGTAAACTTCCTACCATAAATAAATCAAAACTTAATTTTTGATTATTAATATGCATTGCTAAGAACTTCATTTGAACAACTTTAAAGATGATTTTATCAATATTTAGATTTTTTTGCACCCTCAGATTCCAGATTTACAAATATTGTCCGATCATAACAGACCATACATCAATGGAAATATTATTTATTCAGCTTTCCGATGATGTATACATTTCAATTTCCCCCCAAAAATAGACCCTTATGACTGACTGGTTTTGTGGTCCAGGGTCACATATGTGGAATGGAGCAACAATGAGCAAAGATGGCAGAATCAAAATCCATAATTCACCAGTCGAGCCATTCAAATGCCATCAAGATGAGCATTTCCAGGATTACAGAAAGAGGAAAGTCTTTAGGATTTAAAAAAATAGTTGTCATCAGATGGAAAACAGTGCATTGCTGAAGAATTAGGTTGAGTGTAATACATCTTTTGGTGCAACCCACGAAGCCATGTACTCATCCACCCATCTGTGGGCTTCATCAGAGAACATGACGTCTGTGGAAAACAGGGCAGGGCACAGCCAATGAAATGAGCAGATCAGGGGAGGAGCCAACAGGAAATGCACACTTACAGGAAAGCCCTGGGATTCCCTCCCGCTCGGAGAGAACTGCTATGTCTGGAAGCGTGAGTTAGTGCCAATGACGAGAGACGTGAGTGTGTGTGTGTGTGTGTGTGTGTGTAAGAGAGAGAGAGAGCGAGCAGTGTGTGTGTGTGTGTGTGTGTGTGTGTAAGAGAGAGAGAGAGCGAGCAGTGTGTGTGTGTGTGTGTGTGTGAGAGAGAGAGAGAGAGCAGTGTGTGTGTGTGTGTGTGTGTGTGTGTGAGAGAGAGAGAGAGAGAGAAAGAGAGCGAGCAGTGTGTGTGTGTGTGTGTGTGTGTGTGTGAGAGAGAGAGAGAGAGAGCGAGCAGTGTGTGTGTGTGTGTAAGAGAGAGAGAGAGAGAGAGAGAGAGCAGTGTGTGTGTGTGTGTGTAAGAGAGAGAGAGAGAGAGAGAGAGTGTGTGTGTGTGTGTGTAGAGAGAGAGAGAGAGAGAGAGAGAGAGAGAGCAGTGTGTGTGTGTGTGTGTGGAGGGGGCTCTAAAAAAATTATAGAAACCACTGTAGAGTTCACAAACCACAGAAGCTGTTGATCCATATATATCTTCAGCTCAATATCCATAGGGACCCATAAGCTTTTCTTACAATCACGGCAACTTCCTCTAGTCTAGTATAATCGGTATCTGCATAATGCAAAAGTCCTCAGTGCCACATGATCCTTCAGAAATCCTTCTAATATGCTGATTTGATGTTCAAGAAACATTTCTGATTTCAACTAAGGTTGAGAAGGCACCGAGAAAAGGTCTATAGATGACTATTAAGCATGAGGAATGTGCTGTCATGGTTGATTTTAGCACTATGACGTGACTTCATATGCAAGAAGACATTCACAGCGAGGGTCGAGATTCACAGACGCTCGATAATGAATGTCTGCTGAGAGAAAGCTGAACTGTCCTCTGTAACACGCCGGTTTCTGGCCGTGGTCTGAGACGCCCTTATGTGAGCTAAAAGGACGAATAAACCAAATGGATGATAAATCTTTTTCACGTAAACCTGTTGGATGAGGAAAGTCTTCACACGCTCCAAAGAGAGGTGAACACCAGCATTTGTGATGCTATCGATCAAACCAGCTCATCCTGAGCATGCAAGTTCTGACCGGACATTTACAGCCTGAAATACACCATTATATAGCTTCTACTGCACATAAATCCCCATTTTATGGAAAATCCCATCTCAGCTCATTTAAGCATCTGTATGAATGATAAATCTTTGTTCATCATGGATGCACCGGACACAAGTCTGTCTCGTCAGTTCAGTCTCCTCCTTAGCTTAACATTGATCATGAGTGGGATAGATAAATAAACGGTACGACATATTAATAAACACATATACACACACAAAAACAGATGAGCCTCCCGCTTTTTAGTTTAATGGAAAGTTGAGTGACCATCATTGAGCTTGAGACTTTACTGAAAGGATAACTTTTCGACAAATGTTACAAATTTTAATTGTAAAGATTTTTTTCACTGTTTTGTCATTTATACTGTCTATGCAATGTAAAAAAGTGGTCACATTTTATTTAATGGTCCAATCCTCGCTTATTAACAAACCATTTACTACAACTCAAACTCCTAATTTGCTGCTTATTAATAGTTAGTAAGGTAGTTGTTAAGTTTAAGTATTGGTAGGATTAGGGATGTAGAGTATGGTCATACAGAATATGTGCTTTATTAGCACTAATAAACAATGTTAATAAGAGGCATGCAACTAGTTAATAGTGAGAATTGGTCCCTACTAAAGTGTTACTGATATTACATTTTTGAGAAACTTTGCATTCTCATGCAAAACTATTGCATTCGCACTTTCCTCTACATCACAGGTTTTTCTCTCGCAAAACTTTTGTGTTCTCCCATAAAACTATTGTGTTCATCTCTGAGGAAAATTGTATCCCCAAATGTAACTAAGTTTAGCCCCCCACACACACACATCAATAGAAAGACAGTCTGTCTGATCTTCCGGTCGCTCTGAAACAATGCCACAGCCGGACGCTCCTCCCTGTCCAGCCAAAACACCCACAACACTTGCTTATCTCTCACAGCATTAACATGGAAATATTTCATAAACTATCTATCTGACATCACATGTAGTGTAACAATGACTGAATCGTTCACCTGACCTCCTGAGCTTCTTTCATTATTCTCCTAGAGAAGGGAATCTTAAACACTTGA